>OZ037787.1:24002486-24154986 GCA_964035525.1 Porites cylindrica | reverse complement strand
TTTGGTTGTTCCTTTTTAATTCAGATGATAGGCAACTTTGTAGGTGATAATTATTAATTTGTAATGCACTGAACTGGGGGCCTTTCTCTGCTACCAAAAAAAAATCTTTAATTTTAACATCTTTTCATAATAACTGTTGAAAACTCTCATCTAAAACAAAAGAGTCAAGGCTTATTTGCTGAATCAAGGCACTCAGCTGTATCGTGGAACACAGTGCTTTTTAGAATTACCACAAAAGTAGTAGCTTTACTTCCAGAAAGACTGATTATAATGGAAGCTTTATTTAATGCATGGCTAATTTCAAATTTTCAGGTGACTTTCCAACCCAGGTATAGAGGGTACATAAAAGCACATTGTGGAAGTGGAGAAAGAGTAAGAGGAAAGTAAAAGAGAGGAAAGAATTATGAGAAAAGGAAGAAATTAAAAAATGGTTGTGGAATTGTAAACATTTGAACGCCTTTATTTTTATAAAAGTAATAAACAATTTATTTTACACATTTTATCAAATTCTTAGAGTGGTTTGTTTGTGGTTTTGAGAATTTCATTAACCAAATGGTCAAGCTACCCAGACATGCAACTGAGCAGCCAACTGCTTGGCCTTCTCCAATTTTCTTCATTTCTTTCTCCAACTGGTTTCTCTGTTCAGCTCACAAGCATTTGTCTGCAACACCCCCCAGACCTCCAACTCCTCCTCCTGTTACAGCTGCAACATGGATATGCCTGCATGATCATTTTTATTCCATTTTAAATTTGTGATAAGCTCATCATACTAAGTGAAAAACAGAAAGTAGCCCATAACCAGCTTAATGCTGAAGGTCTTGTCTCATCATGAGCTCAGAAGGCAATCAAGGAAATACTAGGTCACAGGAAGGGGAAGGAAAACACCTGAACCCCCCCCCCCCCCCCCCCCCCCCCTTGAGTGGAGGAAGGAGGAAGAAAAAGAAAAAGAATTCATCCCAGGATAGGCAGGATCTATTTCCACACTTTTCAACACCATGATGGTACCACTTGGCTGAGGACTGTTGTCAGACAGTTCAGTGTGGGATAGGGTATGGAAGGCAGAGAGTTTTGGTGACAATGAGGCTCCTGGGATTTGAATAAAACAAAACAATAAAACAAAACAAAACAAAAACCAAGTGAAAAAAAAGTAACTATAAATAACTGTGCAAAAATCCTAATAGTTAGAATAAATAACTTGGATTGATACCAGAGTTTCTAGTAAATGTAAAAAGATAGCCGGTGAACATGGACGGGCTGGCAGAGGCCAGCAGTAGATCTAGGGGAGGTCCCCTGCCCTCCATATTTTAGATCAAACCAAGGACAACAGTGCCAAGAAAATTCTTTTCTGGATTGAGCTCCTCCATACCTTAAGGTCTGGATGAGTGGTTCCTCCCCGTCACCTTAAGGTCTGGTGAGAATCCTCCCCCCCCCCTCCCGCCCCACCCCACTTATCTGAAGGTTCAGATCTGCCACTGTAGGCTCCAGGGCCCATATCAGAGCATATACAGAGACACTACACTAATACAATCTGCAGGACCGTTTTTTTTTTTTAGAAACTTGAGCATATGCCTGCCTGCGCTTGTAATAGTGATCACCAAGCTACAAGAAGTATGACCTGAAGTAAATTATGTGTTTTTTACTATTGTTAACGCTTGGAATCAACTAACCCATAAAATTACAAGATGGTTAACTGACCTTAACTGTATTTGTACCCTCTTTGCAAACGTAACAATAATGTTTATATTGGGAAGTTCAGTGATAATAATCCAGATGGCCAAAACTTCCATATTTCGGCCATTCTTATTCTGAAGTATCCACCTTATTCTGAGCTATCCAAACAGATACTTTGCTATGAATAAGCTTTACAAGACAGTCGCGGTACTGTAATTAAACAGACATTGTTTGCTCCTTGCACTAAATTCTTACAAAAAGGACGTGAAAAACAACTAACCTCTATGTAGGCTTTGATCCATATTTTGCAGTAACCATTCGCATCTTGGCCTTTTTCAGTCTTTGTATACTTATCTCTTTGAACCCAACAAGGTCGTGAAGAGTCGGAGTGATTTGCCGAAAAATAATTTTATTCAGTTCCAGTCTCCGAGCGGATACCTGATTTTGGAGTATCCATTCTAGTCACCCTGTTCGAAATCACCACACGCTCACATCACTGAGCGACCGCGCAAACACGAGAGTGAGGCTCGCGTTCTAATATGGCGTCCGACTCGGTTCGTTCGGGGCCGACTAATTACGAATATTCTACACCTGAGTGAGCGAGTGACACATTTGCATATCGCAGTCGCAACAAAAACCCGTTTCTACGCTTCGCGTATCCACGTGTTAAAAACGAATTTTTGGAAAAATGGCCATTTTTGGACGAAAACTATGGGTTAACCCTTTTGAAAAAAATGTCAATTTTTTGATTTTTTCAAGTTGTTGTTTTTATAGGCTAGAAAGGCGTTTTTTGGTCTAGAATATTGTGAAAGACATTTTTCTTGCCTATATTGCTTTAAAAAAAAGTTTAGAAAATGACCATTCTTGAACCAAACCATGGGAAAAATATGAATTTTTCGACTTTTTGAACCTGTTGTATTTATAGCCTAGAAAGGCGTTTTTTGGTCTAGAATATCGTAAAAGACATTTTCTTGGCCTATATTGCCTAAAAAAAAACTTGAAAAAGTGGCCATTTTTGGACCAAAACCATAGGTAAACCGCTTTGGAAAAATGTCAGTTTTTCGGCTATTTGAACTTGTTGTTTTTAAGGCCTAGAAAGGCGTTTTTTTGTTCTAGAATATAATAAAACACATTTTCCCTGCCTATATTGCCTAAAAAAAAGATGGAAAAATAACCAATTTTTGAGCAAAATTTGCATATCGAAATTCATGTAATGAGTAAACACGAACAGCGGTAGTAGTTTGCTGTTTAGCTTAAACACGTGTTGTAAAGTTTAAGTAGAAACTAACAAGAGTAACAAAGCTAGGAGCGTAGAACAGGGGTCTTTTTTGCATGAGCATGCGCGACCGCTGAACAAGCGATGTGCATGGAGGCTCACCACAGGGTTTGCCTTCATCAAAATGGCGCGTCTCAAAGCTATCATAGCGATTATTTTGCTCGTTGGTCTTGGCGAATGTGCTCGTGATTTAACAAAATGTGTAGCTTGCAAAAAAAGCTCTTACATGGTCTTAACAAAAGCGAAGTAGACCGGCTTTAACATACACGAGCTACTATCAAATTTCATTTTCCCACTTGACCTGGACAACAGTGCGCGTATATGTAGTGCCTGGAGGATTGCGCTGACCTCATCAAAGTCTAAACAAAGTGCAGAAACGTTTGTTGATGCAAGTAAACACTTTCAATTTTCTTTGTTTTGAAATCGGAAAGGAAGAGAAATATTAAAAAAAAAACAAAATTCAGCGAGTGGGTTCGAAGTGTGCGAAAGCCGATGTTCAGTTCACCAATGAATTAATATATGTTCTACAATTTTCCCAGCACTTTAAAGCTACAAAATTAAGAGCACACGAGACGTAGATTAGTCACCTGGTGAGATGTTGGTGGTAGTCACTCTGTATGTCTCGAAAAATAAAAAAAAATGAATATCAATGAGACACAGTCAAAACTGCATTCAATAGGACCGAAATTAAAGTCCAATCTTGTGACCGATTTTGATGAAACAAACGGTTAGGTTTCCCAAGAAGTACAGTAAACATGTGATGCCGACCAAAAGTTAAAAATCATTAGAACATTTAAGTTCTGGCTAAAAGCAAATTCCTGCAAAAGATGCGTTACAATGTTAGTCCACGCAAAAACAAGAAGTTCTACAATTTTCTTATAAACAAACTTTGTATCGTCAAAATACTTAAGGGAAAAACTTTCTATTCCAACTGAAAACGGCGTGGTAGTCGCCCGCTGATCGTTATTAATCCACTCCCGAAATATGGCTAAATCAGCTATTAACAAATAATTGACAGAAATCCTCTACGGCATCGAGAAACTGATTTACATCCGATTTATAGACAAACAATAAATAAAGAATATTTTGCTCAGTAGCTACGCATCAGCAATGCATTCTATGCCAAACTTTGAGGTTCTTAAAGGGGAATCAAGACACGAGTCGAGCGCCAAACAACAACAAGCAGCCATGTTGGTGTCAGACATCCTTGAGAAACTTGCTCTTTCACCTTGTTCAGCGCATCAGTCTCCACTTTAAATTAACAGATCTTTACTTATTTTGTACAATGAAGGTCTTTCCTAAGTTCCTGCTACCATTTCAATCTCAAGCAAGCTTTCAAAGTGAACAATTTGGTTCCTATGACTTTGCAGCACTGTCGCTGTCGCTGGTCGCGTGCTCTTTGACAAGTCAGCGGTTGCGCATGCTCATGCAAAAAAGACCCCTGTTGGAGCGTAGTATATGCATAAAAGCCCGTGCGTGCAGCTGAAATCTGGTTTTTTCTTCATTTCCTGAGAGCATTATTTGTATTTGAGTCTTTGTGTTATTATGGTCGAATTATGGTAAGGTGAAAAACGAAGAAAATACTACTTCCCCCTCATAACCTTCTCCTTTATATTTACAGTAACTGTCCTTCGGAAAATACAGGAAATGGGAATTGGTCGGAACCTTAAATTCAAAAGTTTTCGGGAGGAGTATGCCCCAGACTGGCCCCTCTTTTCTTTTTTTTCTTTCTGTGGGTATACCTTGCAAATCTCACGCTTCGCTCCTGGAAGTAGAATAAGTTAGAATAAGTTGATAAAACATGGTTAGAGTCATGTCATAAGTAGGTGGAATTGGTGAAAATATACAGTTGAACCTCCATTAAGTGGCCATCCTATGGGTGCAGTTAAGTGGCCGCTCAATAGAGGTTCGTCATTAACCGGGTCAGTCATAATAGCATACTCTTTAGCAGCAAGGGGGCAGCAGAACTAATCCACAATCGGGTGTTCGCTTAATAGGTAGTCGCTCAATGGAGGTTTAACGGCTGTGTATAAAAGTGGGACGAGGACAAGGGGACGGGGACATCGGGACGCGTGTGTGGGGACCTGGGACTTGAGGACGCGAGACGAGGGACTTGAGGACATCAAGTATGGGACGCGGGGACGTGTGGAACGTGGACGCGGGGACGTCAAATACAGGGACGCAGGGGACGCGGGACATGAATAATTGTTGCAAAAGTCGGAGGTAAATGCGATATCAGTCACTTTGGTGAAGGCAACCCACCCTGCCCTCCTTAGGGTTCCTCCATGCCTGGTTACGAAGCGAAGACTCGGCGAGGACCCCTGCATTGAAGAAAGTGAAACCGTTGTCCTGGACTTCTTGCTGAAGGAATATTGGAGGCCAAAGCACGGTAGGGTGGGTTGCGGTCGCCAAGATTTATGTAGAGTAAGTGAATTTAAAATTATAAAGAAATATTTTGTATAAGCATCATAAGGTGTCCAATGTGGTTTTGGAAGATGGAATCTAATGTTGACCATAAATAACACGGAGATATCGCATTTACCTCCGACTTTTGCAATAATTATGCACATCCCGCGTCCCCTGCACCCCTGTATTTGACGTCCCTGCGTCCCATACTTGATGTCCTCAAGTCCCTCGTCTCGCGTCCCTAAATCCCAAGTCCCCACACACGCGTCCCGATGTCCCCGTCCCCTTGCAGGGTTGTCACTAAGATTTCAAGTTGCCGGGTAAATACAACAAGTAGGCGGGGAATCAAACGGCTAGGCATTTCTTGTGGTTCTATTTTTCTTCTATTTTCCAATAAAAGTAGCTGGGGGCCACTCTCTTAGTAGCCAGGGAAAATCCCCGGCCCCCGGCTCTTAATGACAACCCTGCCTTGTCCCCCTCCCACTTTTATACACAGGTAGGTTTAACTGTAATTTAAGACCTGTAGTATAGCAATGAAATTTTGAAAGAACTTCGTTCCCAGAGTCGCCCGGAGTTACCCTCGTCCAGCGGTCATCTCTAGGTCGAACCTTCCCATCAACCTTGGAGAGATGTGAGTTCAAAATGGCGGACGAAAATCGCTCGGTTGTGCTGAGGATAAAACGTAAGAGAACAGAGGACCCATTGGATGCACTACGTAAGTAATCAAGTTTTCTCGTGTTTACTCCATATAACCTCCCATGTTCTTTTTTCTAAGTAAGAAGAACAACTTCTTTTTCCAAAGTATGTATCTTTTGGTTCGGTGCTTACTAAGATTAGAAAAAGTTGCTCTCGCAGTTGTCAAATTTAAGCTTAAATAACAGATGCAGAGATCAAGTCAAACTATATTCGTATCATTCTGAGCTCAGCTCTTGAAGCCTTTTAACGAACAACCCAACAACTAGTTTTATCAGGTTCGTTCCCACTGCTTGGCCTTATTACATACATGCATGTAATGTACCGGTTAAATCGAAGCTTCAACTTCCCCCCCCCCCCCCCCCCCGGCAACCCCCCGGGCATTTGCGTTTTTTGAAAATTACTGTTCAGATTCCCCCCTACCCGGGCCAAAATGCCATTCAAGTGCCCCACACTAGGGTCCATTCAGGTGATCAAATGCCCCCACCCCGGGGACATTTCACAGGCACAAAAATGACAGAAGGACGGCGGAAACGCCTTCAGTTGTCGAACAAAATCTTTAAGAATATAACAAAAACTGAGAAACACTGTTAGTGTATTTACTACAAACAAAAGTCTCGTGCAAAGCGGAGGAAATCGCTGCTACAAGGTCACTGAATGCTCAGCTTTTCTTTGTCATGCAACGAACATAAAAAGCGTTCTATAAAAAAAGATCTCACCTATTGAGATTACTACATCATGACCATTTCATTGACATGCATCATCATCGCTCACCTTATTAATTAACATACTTGCAGTAGGTCAAAGTAGTTGACCTGAGCTTTTTGTTTTATTTAATTTTATGTTGTTGTATTGAATCGCCAGTATAGGTATTGTATTTGATTGTAAGCACAACAATAAAATATGTTCATACATTCAAAGCCTTAATCCAATGTTAAAAATTTTAAAATTTAAATACTTCAAATACGGCACAAAGCTTGTTTAAGCCCTTTCCTCGTAACCAATTTATTGGCCACAAAGGCACAGTCTTTTCCATGAAAATCCTCTAACACCGCGTCCCCCATAATAGCTCACCATGCCAAAGATTTTACTTGAAATAGAGGGTGCAGTTCAGTTTGGTGAGAGCGCTCGCCTCCCACCAATGTGGTCCAGGTTCAAATCCTAGCGTCGACACCATATGTGGGTTGAGTTTGTTGTTGGTTCTCTCCTTTACTCCGAGAGGTTTTTCTCCGGGTACTCCGGTTTTCCCCTCTCCTCAAAAACCAGCATTTCCAAATTCCAATTCGACCAGGAATCAGGTAGACAAAGAACCACTTTGTGGATGTGCTACCTCCAAATCATTATTTATTTATTTATTTATTATTTATTTATCTAATGAATCACTCTTGCTTGTTGCAGTTGTTGCTCAAGTTTTTAAGAAACCACACATTGAAAAGGGAGAAGGTAGAGACAAGGACAATGAAGAAGTGGATAACAGTAAACATAACCCAACTAGTGAGTTTCTTAGATACATATATAGGTACATTGATGTGAGCAAGAAATAACCACTTTCTACATACATTTATAAATGTTCCTACGCAGTAGTCTTTAGTGGAGAGTTGATGTACTACTCTCAATGTAATGTCTCAAAATGTTGGGTAATTATTAAACTTTATTGAACTTACTGAATGGTACGGTTCGATTAAATTTGGTAATCGAACACAATAAAACCAGAAATTTGTGTTACAGATTTGATTTTTGAACTCAAAGATTTTGTAGAGTCCTTTTTGCTTGCAAAGAATCAGGAAAACAGCAACAAAATCAGCAGAGAATCAATAAACAATCAGCTGAGACAAAGAATAGATTGACTGTGGTTTAACTAAAAGATAATCCATGATCCAGCACTGTTAATCTTATAATGAGCCTCGTCTAATATTATATACTGTAAAATTCCGAAAATAAGCCCCTCCATGTATAAGCCCCTCCAAACATAAGCCCCCCAAAATCGTAACGCAAAAAACCCTCTGTTAACTCGCCCCTCCAAATATAAGCCCCCCCGGGGGCTTGTACTTGGAATTTGCCCTCGAATACAAAGTAAAACAAAGCAAAAATGGTAAATTTCCTTCCCACTACAAGCTAGCCCAGTCGATTTTGAAATGCAAATTTGCCTCCATACATAAGCCCCTCCAAGGTAGTCAACTTACCACAAAGTTATGTAACAACTGGTAGGGCATTGTAATAAAATGAAATAAAGCTAATTTTCAACAGTAATTTTTTTGTTGTTGTTTTTCCCCTAATCTGATACTTGAGCTGATACTTTGTGGATTTCAAGACTCTGAACAAACTGGGCAAGTCAAGCACCAAGTTTTGTTTGACCTAACATGCTAGCAAAATGACTTAAGGTGTCAAGCGAACAGGATGTTAGGGAAACGACTGATTGGTGAAATGACCAGTCACCTGTATAATATCCCAATTTTAGTGAAATCAAATGTATGCCAACTCTGATAATTGATCCTGATCAAAGTCAATCAAAGTTCGAGTAGGTTCCATTACAAAATTTTTTTGTGAGAGTTTATTTGTGTCCAGTTACCGAACTTAATTGAACCTTAGTGTTGGTTCAAGCTCGATTTATTTTGATTATGTCAAGGCCCTCCAAGGGGAGTAGCGGTGTAGCACCCTTTTTAATACCATGTCGCTTAACCAATGACTGCAAATGTCGCTATCACTTCAAGGTATCTAATAGTAAGTGTCTATAGTCTTTAAAATAACGTGAGCTGGTGGCTCTGATGGTCTTGAGAATCTGTGTTTCTTGTCATTATCTTTCCAGACCTGCATGGTCTTTGACCGTTGGTGTCTGGATTTCAGTAGAAATACTGACAAATCGGTTGGTCATTAGGTATACCAAAGCTGTATGTGGTGCAGTTGAATTGAAAGTGTTGACTTGCTGAAAAAAGTCTAACAGTTTTGGTTGACAAGTACAAATACAATAAAGCTGCATTCTTAGGTGCACAGAGTTCAATTGAAATATTTGCACTTGAATTGAGGCACTTTGCTGGGGTGTGCATGGATGAACAGTCATAATACTTAATGTGTACCTCTCATTATTTCTGTGAGAATGACCTTTATTTATCAGGACTGGATTTCATAAGTAAAATCAAATAAACTCTACTTTTGAAATTATTCAAGATTAACATCTTTCACGGTAGCCTCATTTGAAGAAATGTATGTTGATTTGGTTACCACCTGAAACGAGTTACAAACAGGTGAAAATACCAAACCATTAGCGGCTGTTGGTTTCAGTCTCACTGTCTGGGGTTTGCAGGAGTATGTTGGCAGTATCAGCTCATTTCCTTTAGCTTTACACCTTTTACTCTCAATACAGTTTATGTGCAGTTCCCTTGCCAATGACATGATTGCGGTGGAGCTGCCAATCAATCAATCAACTTTAATAAAGGGTAAACACATAACAGCAGAAGCTGATAAACCAGTGGCCCTCCAACTAAACTAACTAACCTAAAAATTACAGATATATATTTACAATAATGCTTAAAAATAATTATTAATATCAATATAAGAATCAGTAAAATAAGTTATCGCATAGCAGCAGAAGCTGATAAGCTAGGGGCCCTCAACTAAATTGACTTAGCAATACAACACTGCTGGCAAAGCCGGTGAGAAGAATGGAGTTAGACTATCCTGCACGGCTGTGAAACGCTGCTTGTGTAGATAGATATAAGCATCGTCCAAGACTTTTCAGATGTTTACTTGGTGATCATTAAGCATACTCTGGTTTCCAGGAGGCAATAAGATTTGGTCTTTTGATCAATGTTTATTTCACATGTTATCAGTAATAAATAATATTACTATTTTGAGTGCAGTGACAATCTCGTCCCCAGGGCTTTCTGTAAGAAAATAACTGGAACCTGCTACATAGACTGGGGACGAGATTGGTGTAGTAGAGAGTAGGAAGACACCTGCACTGTGGTAACTCTTATTCATGCGCTTGTAAAAGTTTCCGGACCATTTTATTCTTACTTTTTCAGGTAATTTATACAGTATATTAAAGATGAAACAACAACAACATGATATTAATTTGAGGAGGACTCGGAAAAAAAATCCGAGTCCCAGATGGGATTTGAACCCACGACCCTCCGTGATCTAGTCGGATGCTCTAACAGTCTAACAGTCTCCACTTATTTGTGAAATTCACTGTCATTTTTTAATGTTTTAATAATTAGTATGTACTTGAGGGATAAGAAATTATTTCTCATTTAAATATCTTGATGTAATTTTTAGTTGAGCGAGTTTTCAAGTTTGTTGGAAGTGTTCCTCAAGGAGATGTTGTCAAAAAGAAAGACTTACTGGTGAGTAAAAGATCACTTAAAAATATTTTTTTGAATTATTTAAGCAGTTAGTGTGGACCATTGTTGACTGTTTCTCTCATGTGTCAAAGTTATGGTTCTCTATTGTTGTTTTGTTAAGATCAAGATTCAGAAACAGTCTGGAAGCCATGAACACCTAGCAAAATCTCACATTCATGATCATCAAACAAGACAAGAAAGGCTGCGGCAAAAGAAAAAGGTACACTATACTTCTTCCCTTGAGCTGAGTGTGCTGTTTCTCTCAAGTTGCTTTTAATCATAGTTTTTATCAGCCCAAGTTTGCATGGCAGTAAATTGCTTTTCTGAGATTATTGGCTATGGTTTTCCAGCCATATTGTTTTGAACTGGGGTATGAGTGATGCAAGGGGTCCCTGTGCTAGTTTCTAGGTTAACCTAAAAATCTTGGGCAGGATTGAACTCTTTTCTCCTGTAAACTTTCTTTTGTTCAAATTTGCACAGCTGAGTGAAAACAATGCATTGATATTAGCAAACATCTTTCAAATTTTATCAGTGCTACCTGGTTATGAAGATTTAGCCAGGTGAATCAAAATTACTGGAGAAATATTTATTTAGTGAATAATATTTACGAGTATATGGTAACAAAAACAAAAAAATGCAGTTCTATACACTAAGCATTTGACTCCATTAACATATTCACACTGTTCTGAGTAATTCTCCAAGGACTGCTAACCCCTAAGTTTAACATCGTGCTACAAAACCTGGGATAATTCATGGTGCTGATTTGTCCAATACATACTGTACACTGTACATGTACCATTCCCTGTCACTTTAACCTATTCACATCCACTTGGCACCAAATGTTGGTTGTTTAAGCAATCAGGCAGTAATTTATGTTACATTGTTAAATAATTGAATGTCCATTTACATTCAAACAACATATATGGATAGAACCATGTTCTTTTCCCCTAGCTTTTAAATCAGGAAGCAAGATTTAAGGTTATTTCTTCACACAGAGAGAATGAAGCAGAGTCATCCAGGTGTGGTTACATTACATTTTTCAGTTATTTAATGATCTGCCATACCTTTGTAATTTAGTTTAGAGTTCATCATTTGTTTTCAACCTTCCATGGTTCCAACCTTGTTAATTATGTTACTTTTTCAAGGTGCATTTCAAAAATAATTTGCTTAAAGTCATGCTAGAAACAGCAATGTCAACTGATTTTGAGTCGTGTTTTATTACAAAAAGTAGCACAAATATAGTTGTATTCACCATGTCAAACATTGGTACAAGGTTGTTTTTTTTTGAGCTGTGGCCTCGTGTTAAACAACACTTGTTCGTAAAGCTGTTTACAAACAAGAAACAGTGCCCATGAGGTTATACATTAACATGCAGGTGGGATATGATTTACTACCCTTGTTATGTCAAAAATTCATTTGCCCTGCTCTTCTTTTAAAACCACAACCCAGCTTTTCAGGCAATGTTTTGGGAACTACATTAGATATTACCCTCTCAAAGAAGAAAGGAATAAAACCTCATGTAAAATTAATCACCAGGGATTAAATTCTTTAACTAAGTGAAGCAAAAACAAACTCTCCTTGACTTAATGTACTATTTGACAAATAAATTAAATTTTCAGATAATTGTTTTGCCTTGTTATAGACCAAGCATGAGATCAAGATGACTGGATATTGGCCAAGTTCTTTTTTGTGTTTTTATTGACAGAGATGAAGCTGAGGTCAAGAAAAATGCAAAAAAGAACAAGGCTATTATTCACCTTGATCTAACAAGCTTGATTAATAAAGGATTTATTAATGGCCAAAAAGAGAACGTTTACTTGGGGGAAGAACATGGTAAATCCCAAGCAGGCAAGATTGGCCCATCTTGCCTGTTTGGGTTGCCAATCAGAATGCAAGATTCACTTCACCTTGCCTGCTCATGGATTTAGAGACATAGATATGATGTTATTACCTTTGCTCATTTACAAGCTAACAAAATATCATGGTCTTACTTGGAAAAGAAGAATTCTGCATTTCCTGAACCCATGACCTTCCTGAAAGCATAGTGTTCTGACCAGCTTCATTCCGTTCACGGGTTTGATTGCTGTTGGAAAATTATAATTGTTTCCCGAGCTAGACAGTGTTATTCCATTCACACTCATTTAGTTAATTTTGTTTTTTGCAGCCATTTAGTTGGTACCAGTGGGATGTGTCAAGAATCTGATATTTCCAGTGTTGATCAGTGTGAGGAACTTGGTGTTGAAGATGATGTGGATCTTGAGGTTCAGAGACTGTTGAGTGTTTACGATTTGGTGAAAGATGATGAATCACGTGACAGGTTAAGAAAGTTTTGAAAACTCGTAAAAAGGCTTTATACGCCCTTTAGGAAATCTTTGTTTACATTTTTTGCCTCTTTTTATCATATGCTTGTCATCATTCTCTGATTAAGGTATCAAAATAACACTTTCGAATATTGAAAGAGCCACTAAGTTCTTGCAGCACATCTTGCATGTTACAATGTCATCTTTTATATGTCAACATAAGTATTATGGCAGAAAGTGTAAATCACAACATCACAACACATTTCACATGGCGTGAAAAAGCAAAAAATATTTGCAAAATTATACAAAATCTATTCAACAGTCACAACGCTTTCTTTTGTTGATCACCCATTTTTCCTTGCTTTACTGGGTCGAGTTTGTTAAGAATTTTCAAGGAGTTCGAAAAAGGATTTGGTTATTTCACATACTTAGAATAAGGAAAGCAATTATTCCTCCCAGTGTCACCACTTCTCACCTTAATATTATGTGTCATGCTTCAAACCGGCAGAGAAAAAAGAGAAGAAAGAAAAGAAAGAAAAAGGCAGCAGTCAGAGGATGTAAATGCGATCCTTTGTAACTCTGTTAAGATGATCCGTGAAAAGTTAACAGTGTCTGAAGGTAGGTTTTTTAATTTGTCAGTCACTCTCTGTATCCTTGAGAAGAATACCTTCCCCAATATTTTATGGTGGGTCCCCTAGGTGAGATGTGTTGATTCATCAGCATCTTTCTTATATTGTTCTTTTTTCAGAATCTAAAACAGAAGACAAAGCATTGGCGAAGGAGGGATATGTTTATGACTTTTATTACCCAAGTGATAATTATGGAAGGCTTGGTGATATGTAAGTGATGAGCTGAATATAGTTTTACAGTCAGTTCTGTATTTGCATATCTCCCACAATACATCTTGTTTGCCCCCAAAATTTTGTATGAGCTATTGTCTTTTGGGACACGACTGTAGTACCCCCAGGTACCAATTGACCCACTTGATTGAAGGCTGATGATCAGTGCTAAACCTTGGGGTCAAATATTAATCAGAGTTTTGTTTTCTTTTGGTCAAAACTTTTTCTTGGACAAATTTCTCTATTCTTTTAGAGCATCAAAGAACAAATAAATGAATTTAGTGGGCCATTGAACGGCTTGCTCGATCGTATGTGTTGTTGATTTTTTATCGATGGCCTCCCCAATTCTGTTTTTGCATTTCTGTTTCTAAAGTATTGTAATTCTTGTTAGTTGTATTGCTAATTTTCTTTTTTTTGTTCTGGTCCTCGTAGTGGAGCTTGTTCTGTGAGCGATCCAGGCCTCTTGGCGAAGTTTATAAATAAATAAAGAAATGAATGAATTCAACTTACGTTTCATTAAGCTTTCATATCTGAATTCATATTTTGCACTAACCCTGGGTTACCTTGACCCATCTTTGGACACTCTGGCCATGCAGAAAAAAATAAGGTTATACAAGATTTAGGTGTGGGTGGGGGGAGCGGGGGGGGGGGGGGCAAACATAACAAGGTGATTTTATAGAGATGTGCAAAAAGCGAATTGGTCTGAACTGGTTGATTTCCACGCCTGTACGTAGCAAATCTCGTCTTTCAGTTTAGGTGTCTCTGTTGTTCATTCATGGTCGTAAAACAGGAAGCCTATTTTGTATTATTCTTTTTACGTATCATATTTACTTTATCTTGTAGTGTTGAGGTTTTGCCTTTTGATCCAGACCTTGTTCATGAAGCTCTTCAAGAAGATTTTGATGAAATTTATGATGACGAAGATGACTCTAATGGTTGGTAAATGGAATTTAATGTCAGGAATATTTAAAAGCTGTATTTGTTTGTGCTGTTGTTTGGCGATTCTCAGACCTTTCCTTTAATTCATTCTCGCTGGTACATTCGAGTGAGTAAAATAAGTGTGGGCTGAACGAACATCTATAACTTACAAAAGTGATACTCACGCTGATGTCACCTAGTGATAGGGGTGATGTGCCAACCAGAAGCGCATTGGTTCTTAAAACAAAAGATTCTATTGTTTCACTTGTTACAAATTTTAATAACAAAAACAATGCATGTAAACAGTGATGTCGCTTTTCAAACAGAACTTAAACTTAGGTCAAACTATCAAGTCTTGAGTATAGATTGGTTGACTCTAACAGTGTGGCTTCATTGAATCTCTAAGAATTGTTTTGGAATTATTCTTTGTTGCAGATGAAAGTAACTGGCGAAATGATTACCCTGATGAGGACGAAGGTCTGTCAGACTCGTCACAAGAGAGGAGATTTTATGAAGATTATGGCTTTGATTCTGGTAAGTAGCAAAACTCAATCTTTTTCAAAGCTATTAGGGAGGAAATATATGGCTAATAATCATCATTGTCATCACGTTTATTATCTTCATCATCATCGTCATCTAGTCTCTTGGGATGTAAAGTTAACTTGTTCAAAGACTCGGCTAAAAGGGCTGAACAATGTTGTTTTTTAGATGAAGGATACAGAAGATATGCTTTTGACGAGGATCTTTCGGAAGATGATGACTGACCTGAAAAACGGTTTCTGGAAAGCGAAGAATTGGAATTCGTATGGACAACACTGCATGACTTGAAAGCAATGCCAATTCACTCTGCAAATTACACGCATTGATCAGAATTGACTCTACATTAATTCTTGCACCCGAGGTAGTAGGATATCATCGCGTCTGAATGGGATCGCACTTGTAGAGCGAAAAAAAGCAGCCATTCTGCAGCGTATAGAGGACATTATCAATGTTAATGCACGAATGAGCGCCCCCTCCCACCCTTGAGGCTCAAAATTAATGCCCAAGGCTCCCCCAGAGCGAGAAAAGACAGTAAAGTGATAAGGAGACTACAGATTTGTGTTTCTTTCTACAGATACGTTTTAGTGTAGTTTGACAGTCCCCGTGTACTTGAAATAAATTAAGGTTGTTATTATTTAGGTTCTAAATTTGAAAAAAGAACGTCTCCTGTGGACTAAAATTTTTTGATAAGCGCGGCTCGGGTACTAACTTGCACATTTCAGTTGAGTTAGGATTGCTGTTAAGCAAAAAAAAACATAATGTACATTCTAAAAATCCCTGCTCTTTTTCTGGTGCATTTTCATTTGTGTTCCAAGTCTTAATAAACGATAGAAACCAGTGTTGACGAGAGAGTATCCCTAGCCTCTGGTTCAGTAGGGCCAATCCGCACTAGCGGACAAATTTGAAATTGTTTTTGAAAAATCTAAACCAAAAATTGCATGGTGACAATTTTTGTGTTGAAAAAATTTATTCGCGCTGGAAACTGTTCACTCTTAACAGGCAGTCGCATCTATCATTACTTAATGGAAAGAATAATGGCTTTAGGGTTAGGGGCCTTTGAAGATTGTCCCGTCTGGGACAAAACTTCTTAAAAATAGCGACAAACCATCACTAATACCCGCATTTGTTAAGCGTTGGTGATGACAGAAAATTTCTCTAGTAAATAAACAGCTTTTACACAAGTGCGGCTAGGAATTTCATGAATCCAAATGAATATTTGTAAAATGGTTTAGTGGTTTGACCTAAGAAAAGAGGGCAGACTTTGGTTAAAATACTGTAATATAAATAATAATAGTTTGGTTCATAGAATAGTAAATAAATTTCGGAATTCTATTGAAGTCTATTTTATTTTTCTCGAAGTTGCCTTCAGTGTTTTCATCGCAGACGGCGGATCTCGAAGTACAATCCCTAAAAACATTCTGTCTCGCCGCTTACTTTAGACTAACCAATTTCAACGTCTCCTTCAAATATGGGTAGATAGGCGTAGAGTGACTTTATTGCCCAAATTAAGTCCATTAACACATATGAGAACAAAACGTCCATCAACACCCCAAATTTCCAGCTATCCGAAGAAGTAGACACCAGTGATCCTAGTCATGATCGCAGAAACCAACTATGAATTAAGTGGACTACACTAAGTGGATGAGTCACACCCAAGGCAACACTCTAAGACGTCAGAAGATTACAGAAGTTACGGGATGTTCAACACGCAAAATGCGAGAGACTGGTACTAGTAAACGATTGTTAAGGGCGGAGCAAAAGGTAAGAGAGGACTTCTTTGGTTTTTCTCCGATCCCACACGCCTGCTTCCTCCTTTCTTACCCCTTTTCTTACATGACAAAGTTAAAGTAAACCAAGGTGTACGGGGAATCACGATGAACGTGCGTAATTTTCTTCCACGCCTCCTGATCCGCGGTACATAAACATGCACTTCAACTGAAAAACCAGAGGAATTTTTATTTGGCTAAACTTTACTGTACAGGCAAGAGCTGCCAAATGGCTGGAAATAGTTGCAGTATAAACAGAAAAGCAATGATCCTTGTACGTTATAAATGTAATGACTATATGGGCTCCTGTTATGTACATATTTGTATAAAAAATAATTATCGAAAGTAGAAAAAAATAACTTGGGTTTTATTGTGAGTCGTCCCTTAATACTATAAATGGCCTCAATCGCAGACTGTCTTGCGTGATAGGCAACAGTATCCGGATGGATTTCGAAAGGTTTGATGCACTCCTATTTTTTTTGTCTGAAGAATATTTTTCCCTTGTCGAGTTGAAAGATTGTTGCCAATTCGATATCTTTACAAAACACCTTCGAAGTGTCGGCGAGCTCTGGCGAAGTTTAATTGCTCTTTTTGTCTAGTAGAGCATGGGGCAAGTTCCCTGCAGCAAAATTGGTTTCGTTTTTTCCTGCTGACTTTTCTCAACCTCTGTGTAGAAAAAGCTCAATTGTTGTTTTGAGACTTCTTATCATTTTTGTTTTCTGTGTTCTAGGCCTGCACTAACCTGCAGAGCTGACCAGTGTTTGGTTTTAAGGTGTCCCTGCCTGTACTTATGCGCATTTGCATAATATTGTAATATATTTCCAGTTCGATTTTGTACTTTGTTACTTCGGCGAAGTTGAAAAAAGTAACCAAAGCAATTGCCCAAAGGACCCTTCGTAGTGAGTGCGACTCAAAAGCGGAAAAAAGCTCAGGAACGTGCATGTAATTATGACTGAATCAAAATGCGAAACATGCCCAATTTCATTATCTCCATGAGAAAAACGTGATAAAGATTTCTATTCGATTTTAACCTCGTTCCCAGGGCTTTCCCCTTAGAAAATGGGAGAAACGGGAAACCACCCATTTTGCTGGGGAAAAGCTCTGGGATGAGGTTGTATTCTGTTTGTCTAAGTTAAACCAAAAGTTCGAATAAGACAACAGGTATTCATCCCTTCATTCTGGGACTTCTGGAGAGCGCGCGCGCACTGAAGAGCACTTTAGCGTCAACTTTTTCCGTCTAGACTTTTCCTGGAAGTAACAGCGAATTAGTCGTCGACTTCTATAGATTTTTTGAACCTATACTGTCCAGGGCCTTGGGAAAAAATTCATTTTAACTTCTTACTACTTGTTTCGCTGTTACAAACAAGACTTCTTGAATGTGTGTGTGTTAATTACAAACGTTTCAAAGAACTTTGCCGTCATTATTACTAACGGATGTTTCAAGGCTATGTGGATAGATCTGAAGCTTGCTCCGTTGGAATCCAAACTTGACATTCGCAAATGCCGTTTGTTTCTTCTTTTCTGTCTTCTTTTTCAGAATGTTCAAACTCGACGTATTCTACCCCTTTGTCCTTCGACTCCTCGTATTCCTTGGCAGACAGAGCTGGCATTGTGACTCGGTACGTGTTGTCAAACGAAGATAGATCAGCTTTCATTCTTCGCTCATTGTTGGTACGTATAAATTGAATGGGATGGAACTTTTCGCCCCAGACAATTTCTTCCCCCAAGTATGAAGCTCTGGCCTGAGTTACCATGCCTGTGTTTTCGACAACGCCCTCCAAAACAGCCACTATTTCCAAGCGGGAAGACGCGAGGTCTTGAGCTCCAAGTTGGTAGAGCGGACTGCGATTATCTATGGCATGAACTATTGTCAAAGGTAACAAAAGAAATGGAGAAATTCGCTCGCCGGTCTCGATACCATGTTCAGTGCTGATGGGTAGTTCCTGCTGGGAGAGTAGAATCTCCTGACCCGACTCGGTGGTGTGAAATCGGAAACAATGCAGTGATATCGTAATTTCTAGTAACTGACTTTTACGCGCATCACCGACACGAAACATTAGAGAGAAAAATCCATCAGACGGAGCAATAACGGCATTTTTCGAGAAAACTACCGTTTGGGCCCTGGGACGAGGACGGGAAAGTTTGGCAAAAATGAGGCCTAGAAGCGACGTGGACAGCATGAAACCCACCAGGGACTGTAGCAGTAGAAACACAATTGCCTCAGGGCATTCTGGGGTAATCTATATTTCAAAAGAAAAAAGAAAAAGGAAAAAAAATTATTATTACCCAAGAGGCAAATGACCGAAACACTACAAATCAACATACACAACAGCTTATCTATTCAAACCTCGGTAGCGCTATATAATGTTGAATGGTGCAGTGAAACGACTTGAACTTTGAGCATTAATTTTATGACGTCATTTCTGATACTATAGGATCTGATTTTAGACAATAGGAAATTGTGGTCAATTTGTTCAATACAAGAATAAATTCATGCTCTTTATAAAGCAATTAACGTTACAAGTAATTGTTGGTCAAACAATAAGATAATGACGTCGTCATTACTGATATGTGTTTTAGCTCTATGCAAAGCAATAATACCCGCCATGATAAAGAAAGTCAATATCACTTTTTTGTTTCCCTCTGTTTCTGTAATCTAACATGATCTTGGTTCGATAAATTGGTGGAATCAGAACAGTCAACATTTCTTTTCAGAACTGCACTCACCCACAGCATCATATTAACGTACTTAAAACAATGTTAGCTTATTTTAAGCGGATAAAGCTGATCATTCTTCACCCCATCAATATAGAGCTTTGAGACCGGAATCCATCAACAAATTGAGTGATTTAAATTGTCAGTGGACAAAAACCTTTTATCGCATTCATTTTTACACTTTTCAAGGGCTAAAAATGTAATAAGTTACATGAAATAACTCCAAAGAAAAGGTTCTTATAAGAGCCCGAGAAAGTAAATTTCAAATTTCAAAGAAATTGAGAAAACACAGGTAAAATCGTCATGCGTAAGATTTCATTTTGTGAAATATGAAGTTTTTGAAGTTTGTTTTCTCGGGCTCCCATAAGAACCTTTTCTTGGAGTTATTTCATATAACTTATTTCATTTATAGCCCTCGAAAAGTTTAAAAAAGAATGCGATACCATTGAAAATTAAAATTACTCAATTTCCTAATGGATTCCGTCAAAACTTCAGCGATATTTCTAACGATATCGCTTACTTATCAAGTTGGCTTTCTACAGCATGTTTCACAATTCTTTGCTCAGCACTGTGTATAAAGCACATTGTGAAGATTTGAGAAACCCGTTAAAGCGTCGGCTTTGCTTTACAATTACGACTAGTTATCTTCAAAACATGATACGTGTGCAGAACCATACTATCTTCTATCGGCATTTTTCTGGCTATGGTGTTAAGTGGTTTTATCAAAGTCTAATCTTGAAAAGACTTACAAAATACCGCAAACAACTGACATCACGCAAATATTAATATTGAAGCATCCCCCCATAAAAATGAGGTGATTCAGTCTACTTGCCATCAATTTAATTGTAAATCGCATATAAAATTGTACTTTGTTTTCATTTTCGTGGCAGTAAGCTAATAGAACAAATCCAATGTTACTCTGTTATTCTGTTTATTTTCATACTCAGTTTTTTTAGCATGTTACGCGCTTTTTCTTTCTTTCTTGGGTTCTTGGTCTGATGCGAAACAGCGCTGCTCGATAAGGTCAGTTTAACCAGCGTTCACACCGATGACTTAGTTAGGTGATAATTGTGGGTTATTTCATGTATAACATCATGAAACATGATGTGTGTTGTGTGTTACATACACGTGGCTCGAGACTCAAAACGTTGGTTGTTACTTAAACAGAAAACAACTACCGATCACGGGGAACGGGAAAATGAAAAATGGGGACAAAACCTAACTTAAATCCTTACCTATCAGTAGCTTCCTTACCCATTCACCATGTGAAAAATAAAACAGGTGAAAGTTGATAAATAGTTTTAAAAAGTTGTTATTGTTGTTGTTTATTACCGACCTGTCTTCCACCGTATCCAATTGTCGTTTGTGACTCCACTGAGAACAAGAAAGCAGATGTCCAAGAGTCCACCTTTTCTACGCAAACTACACCGTTGTCATATTTTCGCCTGAACCAGAATATGAGAAAGTAAACGGTACCAAAAAACGACCAACTGAAAAGAAAACCCACTGCATATAACGCGAACACCCAACGCCATTTTGCGTCAATGAAAGATGTGAAGAAATCGGCCAAGAATCGCTCTCGCTTCTGAGGGATGTTGGAGGATCGTAGATGAAGTTTGCCATTCTTGTTGACCAGACGATTCCCTTGCACTTCAGAGTTTCTTCTTCCTTTAGGGGAATAATTAGAATTTAGGGGAATAATTTGCGATCGGTCTGAGCTTTTCTTTGACATTTCGCAAGGAAGCTAGAACCGGTGAAGGTGTTTCAGGGGTAAGACGCGAATAATACTGACTGATTTTGACGTTAGCAGATGATAATGCCCCACATTAGCTCTCCTCAGCACTATCTACTCAATCACTACTTTATCAATATTATGCTTAAGAACATTGCAATATTGACTAAAGTCACCAGCTGAAATAAGCAGGCTTTCTGTATAATGTTTACTTGAAGTCATTCATAGAAAAACCAGCTGTGATAAAAGTAGTGCCACAGGCAAGATTCAGACCTGAGAACGATGCGTTACATATTATTTGAGGTCTTATTTGAGAGTCTGACTGAAAAGGAGTTTTGCCTGTAATTAACTCGATATTACATGTACGTGTTGAAATGTTTGGCTCTCACGAGGATGGGCAAATACAACCTCAGTAAAAGGTGGTAACGAATGTTCATTAATTCCTTATTTCGTATATGTTCGTATAAGCTACAAACAACACAGTTTATGTATTCTGGCTTTAGATTCCAACTTTTTTTGATTCCTGTGAATGCAGTGTGAGGGTTTAAAAAATCTGATTTTTCGTGATATTCCATATGTGGGACATAAGAAGTAGCTCAGTTTCAAAAAAAAGTTTCAAAAAAAAAGTAGCTCAGTTTCAGATCCCTTAAAAGTTACCACGTAAGACACCGGCATATTAGAGTTCATACGTCGGCATTTTACCTACGTCAACGGTTACTTTTAAGCGAAAATAGCATTTACTAATTGACGTGAATGCCGCATAGTTCAAATCAGCTTCACAAGCTGTGTTTACACATTCGTTTGGGGCAGTTTTTGCGATTCTTTCTTTATAAAACTGGCGTTCATGACGAATTAATTTTCTTCATTTCCAAAAAACAACAACAACAACAAAAATATCCAATTTGAACTAACAACAAGCGCGAGAAATCAACGACTGATATTCTCCAAAGAGAGGACAAAAGCGCTCCCTTTTTTAGAGTTGCAACACGAGCAAGAAAAAATCATTACTCGCGCAAAACACTCACCCAGGTAGACTGGGAACGCGCCTGTAAGAGTAAGAGTAAGAGTAAGATATAAATCCCTTCGCCGAACATGAGAGCAATGCTCCTTGTAACCCGGGTATATTTGTGTTGTTTGGCGTGTTAATTGTTGACTTTTTTCCAGTCCTCGCGAGGTAAGTATCAAACACTACAGTTTTGGTTGAAAACACCATTTTATAGATGGGCATATTTCTCTCGTATTCGCAACACGGAGCTGAACATCCATCGCTCAATACAATGCTTTGCAGAACACAATATCACTTAATTGCATACTACGCTTGAATAGCCAGTAAGACGTCTTTCTTTTTAACTACGCTGTTACGAAAAAAGTGCTGAACACCAATGAATAGTATAGTAATGTTGGACTTGTCTAAGAATTAGTCAAGAGTACTTTGCTTGTAGTGTGTAAAACATGTTAAAAATCGTACTTTCCTTGCCTAACCCACGAAAAAGGAAGGTATTCAAAAGTAACTTAATTGAGTTTTTTACAGCAGTTTAAAAACCGCTGAAACTGGAGCTATGTATGTGTCTTTCGGAAGTTAACAAAATTTACTGACAGTTGTTGAATGCATGCAGCATGTGAAATCTTGAACTTAACTTACAATTCAACGACAGTCGAAACTAAGAGCCGAAGTATACATTCTAAGTCTTCTCTTAGGGTTTTGTCAACTATAATTTAACGTCGTTTAAATATTTGGTTCTTTACAAAACCTAAAACTAAGAAGAAAGCCGTGATGGTTGAACAGGTCTTGTCCAGTTATAATTACTTTTCCTATGAAAAAGACATTAAAATACTAAATCCAAACTACATCAAAACTAAGAACAATTTTTGCTACATACGTACGTGCGGGTAGCATGTCAAAAAATGATGCTGATGCCCTTCTTAAATAAGCAAACTATATAAGGCTAATATTAGGATAATATTTTCAGCCGTCATTAACTGCAAAGTCACATTAACTCAGTAGAGATCAATTTAATCGAGAGACCGCTACATTTGCAGGTTTCTGGTACCCAAAATTCGCAATATTCCGCCGGGAATTTAGACATGTGATCACGCGGCATCGCGAGGTAAGCTTGGCTCTAACACTGAAACACGACGGACATAATAAAATGCTATATTTCGCAAGCTTGATAGTGGTTGAAATGGCGAAAATACAACATCCAACATTACAATCACAACTACTCGACAATCCTAGATCGACTGAAGTTTGCATAGCCAAGACGTTGCCACTTTGTTTCTTGAAAATGACTAAAAAATTCCGCCAAAGTGCCGCCTACCAGTGAAGAACACCTATTTCTACTGCCGAAGTTACGAAGACATATAATCAGTTCTAAATGCACCGAAATAACAGGAGAGGGCTGAAAATAGAAAATCAGCATTTAAATGGACATTAAACGACAAAATAAACAACAGCAACAACATAATAAAGGTACTTTACAAAGTGAGAACGAGGAACCTGCGTTTGGTTCGAGTTAACGAGAGTTTATAGCTGTAAGTTTTGGTCAACAGTTATCACGGTTTGAGTCAATTCGCCCAAAGACATTGTAAGTATTAATACTTGCCCATCGTAAAGTTTGCATTTAAAATCTCATCTCAGGAATCGAAAGAATTTGCAGTATATAAAATTTTGGTGCTGAAACGAGCAAAGATCTGTCAAATCATTAGTTGTTTAATGTCAAATACTAGGTTTATAAGTTGGTTAATATTTGGTATGGTAAGGTTTGAAAGGGCCACGAAACTAGATTGTACTTTTCTGTGCAAAAATAAAACAACAACACAAACACACACAAAAAACGAATCACCTTCTTTCTTCTGTCTTGCGATTTCCATGCTTTATATGCCCCCTTTTAATTTGAAACTCTTCAGTTAAAATACTCCGTTCGGCTTTAAACTGAATTCGCACCGACCCGTCAACATTACATAAACGCGCCTTGCAGAAAGATTTTATCTGAAAACAGCTTGATATTGTTGAGGAAAATTAAAGCCAGTCATACCTATGATATGAGAACTATTCGTGAATAAATGAAAGCGTTCTTTGGTTTAAAGCCAGTCAGCTTGTATCTGATTGTGAACAATACGCGATGGCTTCACATGTACCCTTATGGATAAAGATGGCTACATTATTTGTTGGTTTCCATGTAATTTATTGCTTGATTCAAACTCTGTGACAAAACAAAAACATGAAGCGATAGTCCGCAACCAAGAAACCGCCAGACAGAATAGGTATTGTGCTGGTAAAGTGGCATCACTGAATAAGGCCAACGGTGCATTAAAATTTGGGCGTTTTTGAAAAGCACGATACTGCACTTCAGAAATTGAATGGGATGACGTTCTTTCATACAACCGGACTGCACCTTGTGTCCGTGTCTCAATCGATACATTTTGTCTTTGTGGCCAGCATCTATGCAAATTTGTAAGAACGAAAAAAAGTGTTTACATAAGAGAAGGAGGCGTTTCCCCCAGGAGGAGCGCATGTTTTAAAGGGCGGCAGGTTCAGGATATCTGAAGGTTTTCAGCGACATAGAATTGCAAACAAGGTCATGGGATCCACTGCTATCTGCTATGGTTTCCTGCCGCTCGTTTGCTACACAGGATGAGAAGCAGAAACCTTCTCAAGGAGTCATTTATTCCAAACTACACTAAGACGCTCATCATCTCTTTGCATTTACTCTCAACCGACCCCGCCCAAAATAAAAAATTCTTTAAAATCCTTGAAGTCATAGCAATCATAATCATCGGTGTCTTAAATATTTCGAGCTCCAACAGAAGCAAAACGACCTAAGACTTTAGAAGATAAAAAAGCTTGAAAGGGTTTAGTCTCTTGAGTTACAACAGTTTTGATCTATTTGATGGATTTCGAGGATGAACGCCGCCTATTTCACATGTTTTCAACTTACACTTATACTCACACTCGTAACAAGGAAAGTTGTTCAACGGCGAGCTTAAAATCCATATTTGACGTGAGTGAAAGTGAGGCCTTTTAAAACAGTTTCCTTGAGGGAAAATGTCTTGCGAAGAAATGTTGTTCGAGAAATTGATATAAATTCCTTCATGTTTTACACTCATTTGTATTTCGATACTGTGTTAAGAGACTTTTTATCTATATCCTACGAGCTGACTACGAGCGTTGCAGCAAGGGGCATTTTATCCCCACTTTCATGTAAAGAGAATACTGTCCGACCTGAGCCCTTAGGTATTGCAAGCCAACTGCCTTCCTTTTAAGAGAAGTTTACAACAATTATAAAGCATATATAATGTCTAAAGCAAAGATACTCATCTAAATCGACGAATATATTTTATTCATAACATTATCTGGATTTGTCAAAGCAATCTATAATAAGAACCTTTTTTATTTACTCCTTCTTCTCTGGGGGAGCTGCAGATACAGGTAATTGCTTGGAGGTTCAATTTTTTCACAAGACCGTTAATTGATATTTTTGGACTTCTCTCTCCGGTAACCATTAATTATTTAACCATGTCTTAGACAATTTACAGGGAGAAACAGAATGACTGGGCATCGACGCACTGTTTTAAAAATGGCCCACTTACACTGAACAAACAAAAAACCACATGGCCTGCACTCAAAAAACATCTGCCTTTACAGATAAAATTCATGCAAATTGGTTGCTCCTTAACAACTCAATTTTTCGTGCGGTAAGTTTATCTCCAGATTTTTTTTCAGTATGGTGTTAAATTAACGTACGGAGCAAAAATTCTAAATTTAATAAAATGAATTAAGTCTTCAACTCGACAACTTTGACCTTTAAGTTCCAAGCTAATAGTCTGCAGGCACCGGGCCAACATTGGGCCAACTGACATGGTAATGTTTTTGGTTATTTGCCGTGCTTATATTCAACGTTTTTTTCAACTTGCGCTCCACTGCTGATAGGAGCAAAATGCTACATTTTTAAGAAGGAATAATCCTGCTACAATATATTAATTGTGGTTTACTATTTACTGCCATGTAGTATGAAAAATCACATCTACGAGATCTATCTTGTGCATGCCTCCTTCTCGAAGCTCTCGAGATAAGTGTTTTACTTCAGCCATAAAAGAAAATGAAGGCAATTTATCTTTCTTGCTAACGAGACGCTGTGAATGGCCGCAGTATTTAGCAATGTCACCTATTTATCATTTCAACAAGCGGATTGTCCTGGAATATTGCTCTTCCAATGCTTACTATTATCTAACAAATTAGAGAAATGATTAATTAAGCCATCTTACTTCCAGAAAAAAAAAGAATCAATTCTGATCATACCACTTTCTATTTGAGAAGAAAATTTGAAATCGAATTGGTAAATTTAGATCGCTTTTAGAGAATTCAGCCTCCCGTCGTAGCGACGACTTCTATTTGGACTTTATATAGAACTTTTGTTTGGTAAACAGAAGCCCAATAGTAATTGATTCGTTGTGATATAGATGGAAGTCAACATTCCAATTAGGGGCCATTTAAAATGATCAAGGCTATGTCTTTAATCTGTTCCTCAAAAAATGAAAATGAGAAGTATATAATTTGTGGAACACTTAGGAAACCGAGTAACATACAGGAAAGAGTCAAGGATGAACAATTCCACCTGAAAGTTTCACCAAACTCACCCATATAAAAATCAAGTCCCTGCACGACGTAACAACAGCACAGCGCAGAAAAGTGCATGGTGCTTAAACATTTCGCCGGAATGGTCGTACACATTTATCCGTTTCAACTGATTCGTTAGTTACCTTGGCTTAAATGACACCCTGAAATTCGATAAATTGATTAGAATGCAAGTCTCTCTCCAAACAGTGACCCGCCCAGTATATTAACTAGACGGTCATATTAACCTGGTAGTCAGAAAGGGGGAAAAGGAAAAACATTAAAAACAACATTTCCCCCTTTTTTAGAACTTGGGTCCAGACTTATTCTATTATTTTTGGTGTTAATTAATTCAGCTTTTTCAGTAGAGGTTTTGGGTCATTTATTGCCGGTGCTTAGTCTGTTATGTCCCAATAATTAAAAAAGAAAAAACGATACTTACAATAGGAATCAGTTGTCGCGAAAAAATAGCAGGAAAAGTCATCTGCTTTTAAATACGATTCCACCATCTTATATGAACATACCCGCAAGGGCTCTGGTTTTACTTTCAAATGGAGAATAAATAGCTTTCGAACTCAGCTCTCAATAAGTCAACTAATTATGTTTCAAAAATATGTTTGCTGGATTGAAACGGCAATGTAAGTTTGTGGAAGATTGATAATATATAAAACGAACCAAAGCAAATATTAAACCATAAGAGGCTTTTGTGTAACTTAAGTATCCGCGCAATCCTTTCATCTATCATATTTTCTCTTCCACTGTCGCTTGTTCAAAAAGGGCTAAAAAGCAAAATATGTTTTGATAGCTGACTTGCCTCCTTGGCAGCTATTCGATCAGCTTAGTGTAGCTTACTGACCTAACCTGTGCGGCTCAGGTTCAGACTGGATACCAATCACATTAGTGAAAGTTTGGGGCGTTGAGGGATGCGTCCAATACAGTAAAAACTGATCGGCTCAAATTTTGTATATAACAGTCACTCCAAAGTGAACAAATGTCGCAGTGCTCAGTAAGAATCACTTAAACCTGAACTACAAAAAAAAAGGAACAGATCCCGCACAGAAATATAACGAGAAATTGAAGCTTGGCTGAGGTTATGAGTCTAAAAGTGACAAAAATGTGTTTGGATAGGAGGTAGCTTCTAACTATACAGTAAATATTCCATAAACGTTCATGACACAAGATTGATAACATTCAAGCACAAACAGGCAGGTTTATGTTTCAGATTAAGAGGTAGTTGGATTCATCCCTAGTCTTCTTTGCTCTCTACGTAACATGTAGCACTCAAGAGCGTCACGGAATGTCAAAACTTTCACTTTTTAAGGAAGTTTCTTGGTCTAATGTTTCGATAAACTCACACTAATATGGCTGGCAGAGGTTTTCATTAATCAGCTGCCTTTTAGGCAATTTATAACCATGCCAATAAGAAAACCTTGAGAGCTAAGCTTAAATTTGGAATAATTTTAAACGAATAGATTTACATGAAATTCTAAAGAAAAAAAATGATAAGGTGATATTCAGAGTTGGCATACTGTTTACTGCACAGCACTAGTGTTCCCGAGACGATGGCTTCTAAAGAACACGACTACTCGATTTGAGGGATCTAGAACAACGGATCGTAACTACAGATGAAAAACAAACAAAGAAACAAACAAAATAAGAAAAAAAAAAACAACAATAAAAGGGGTGAAGGTTTCCCAAACGGAGGAGGTTTCGGTTTCGTTATACGACAGGTAAAACAGCATTTATTAACTGACTGAAGAGGCTTTCCCACTCTTTTTAGGGCGTTATCAAACACAGCAACGATTTCTAACGGCTCTCACGTGCCTCAAGGAGGCGTTAACCGATGGCCAAGTGATTCGTTAACTAAATAATCGAAGTGTTTCACTTGGAAAGTGAAAGATGCGTACGAAAACACAGACCATCTAGTGGCTGCGTATGCTTCAGAAATAAAAATAAGTTGAAATTCTTTCAGATTACTTCAGCTACGATTGAACATAAGGAGACTGAATTTCGTTTAATGTTTAGATGTGGGAAAGCGAAGTTTGGAAGGAACGCTCACGTTTTTAGCCGTTTCCAATGAACCATAAGATTGGGCAGAATATACCCATTTTCAGTGTAACATTTTAAATATAAAATAAAACACTTCGGAAGATGCATCAGTCAGCACCTGGTGGCTGAGTCTTCAACCTATTTAAAGGAGCCTGGCAATGGATATACTCAAAATTAGCCAAAGTTTAATGAATACAAAAACACAAGAATATGGACTTGCCTCAAACTCACTCATACGCAAAAACCTAAGACCAGTGTACGGCTAAATGTACACACCCAAAACCCGCAATACTTGACATATGCTGGCCTGCTAGTCAATATTTAAACACCCTGCTAAATGATGTAATCATAAAGTGAGAAAAGTGACCCCTTCATTTCTGTTAAATGAAAAGTAGAAAAGAGAATTTAGTTAAGTTGAGGCAGGAACGGGGATTTAGCTCTCTGTTACTTAGCACAGATCTTTCACGATGTGACTTGAAACAAAGAACCTGCTAAGGGTATTACATTACTTTATTTTGCACGCTCACCGCTTTCGTGTGTTTCGATTATCGATAGTTGACTGACAAGCAGGTATGGGAGGAGGAGGCGTGGCTAGTCAGGGACAGGTCAAATGTATCCATTAATCTAAGAGGAGAAATGCCAGTATGAACCAGCAGACTTTTTGACAACAACGACCACTTTACGCCTCCTCCAAACCCAGCAAGGGCGACTGATATATCCAGGAGAGCAGACGATTCTGAAAGGTAAATACGGATAATCTTATTATCGTCCTGTTTTGGGACGAACCGGGTTATTGCCCAGCGAGAGCCTCTTGTTTAATGTGTCCCTCCCCTAGTGTTTTTCTAAAAACAAGCGTCATTTGAAGAACCAACTCCCCCTAATGATCTCGGTGATCGCAATTTTATATCGAGAATTGTTACAAGAGAATCATCACAACGCGCACCGTTAAAAGAGGCTTTTACAAAACCGGTTGAATTAAGAAGCCTAATTTATCGGGTAGAATTTCTGCAAACTAGCGACGAATGATAATTTTTTCCGGTTGGAGATGCACTCGGTTTGCACTTTATAATTTTTTGCCGGGACCCTGGCGGTTAATAGTTTATTGTCTTCTTAAGGACTGTTTGACACAAAAGCCTTTTGGGTGCATCCAAGATTAATTCATTATCTCCCAATGCACTGGTTTCTTATGGAGTCCGATATTTTACCTGTTAAGTTCTAAAACACCTTCTTGTGTTCAAACATCATTAACTTGTAGCTCCAAAATTTCCGATTATATGACTTACTCAAATGTAACTAGAATTTTCGAGTTTCAGAGTTAAAGCTTTTTTAAATAGTCACAGCGATAGTATGAAAACCCAAAATTTGTTCCCATAATTCGCGACTTTACATGACTTCGCGCTTCGCTAATTCGCTAGTGTTGTTCGAACAATGATTTTTCCAAAAACACGTCGACTAAACCAATTCTATTTGCCCATCTTAAAAAAATATTTGCAGTTCTATTAAAAAATTCTTAAGCAATTCTCCTTCCAGGAAAAGAAACTTGCAGCAAATAAACAAAAACTTGCGAAAAATAAAAAAGCGAATTCACAAAATTCGCGGACGCAGGGTGAGAGCTAGTACCAAACAAAGTATTAAGAGCACTAAATGATACTAGAACTTTCGCTTGGAAAGTGCTTCTTTTTTTCCATTATTCAGTAATTTTTGAAACATAAACATAGAAAGTTGGAGACTAATATAATCGGCAGTTAGAAGTTTTTACGTGTCATTGACATTTTAAACTGAGAGATTGGAAACACTTAACTTCAAGAGCAATCATTGCTTTAACTTGAATGTCTCTGTTCTTGCCAGTTTCAGGCAAGAAATGAATTTAACCAAAATTATGGAGAGAATTTGAAAAAAAAGTTAAAATTTCAGTTGCACTCGTTCTTGTAAGGGATAAATTCTAGTAAGATAAAATTTGCGTGCCAATGAAGACACCTGTTTTCACTCGAATTTTCTAAACAGCCACCATATCTGATAGCTATTTTTTCCTTCCTTAAAAGCATCACATTTATAGCTCTACATGTGGTATTTTATTTCAGTGTGTTATTACACTTCACATCCCGTCGCCGGCTTCTCCAGTAACTCGCAACTGAAAAAAGCCGTAAATAGTTCACTGAACTTATTTTAATTAATTATTTGTCTTGAGAGGTCGAAAGAAAATCAGGCCATGTTCTAGTACTAAGCGCACGTTCCATGAACAAAGAACTTGCCCAAATAAAGAAAGCGGCTGCGTACGCTGTGGTTCTAGAAAGCAGCCAGTGTTGAATTTGAAAGATAGCGGGGCTCTTAGTAACTTCAAGTATAGTGGCTTTCTACATCATTGACGAAATACTTGGACATTTAGGAAAAAATCGCTATTTAACGAAAAGCCTGTTACAAGACCAACAAAATAAGGCTGGAACTTTTTTGCTTGCGTTTACACGATATAAACAGTTGTACCCTAAAAAACATTTTCAGTTCATAAAAATGAGATGACAATCATCATCACTACAGGTAATAAAATATGTAAACTGGGTCATGTAGTTATTTCCATTCGTTTGCCTTAAACATCAATACTGTAAACAACTTTTCAAATGGACCTTTTTCTACTTTACTTTCCAAACTTTGTTTTCGCACATTTGGGATTTGTTTGTTCTTCGAAGCGAATGTTTTGAAAGACAGTCAGTTCTTCAAATCTACTTACTATTCTTTTAACACAGGTGGGACACAAGCTAATAGGACCTCGGTTTGTCTTTATCCAAAGACAAAAATAAAAACTATGCCCTAAATTAACTTAACGAAATCCATAACTATTAAGAGAGAAAAGCTGTCAAGTAAACTTTTTTAGCGGCACTTGAACTAAAGGACTGTAATTCGTCGTGCTTTTATGAACAAAGTACAGACTTGATCCCTTAATTGGCTTTCATCTCATCCATGTACGCCCCAATTTCAGAATTATTCAAGTATATTGTGGTAGCACTAAATTAGAAGATGCAGCTGATTTTTGACAAAGAGCAACATCGAAACATTTTTCTGAAAAAAGCCAAGAGCCGGAAAATCTCTGTCGAACGCATGTCAAATACAGAGATAACAGGTCCGTCACTGGGGATTGAATGATTCGATATAAAGTCTCCGTAGCATAACAGGGAAGGTTTTCGGGTGTGTTGGGCGGCATTCCGTAACTGTGACCGGTATTCTGAACACTCAACCCGCGATGAAACAGGTAAAAAATAGCAAAACTCATACTGGTGAGTTCTCAGAGTACCAGGCTAGTAACCATACGGCAGTGTTAAATCTATGTGTACTTAAAAAAATCAATCCATTTATCCGCCCTCTGCGGCCATATGTTGCAAGGGTGGGAAAAAGGCCTTTTACGGGGGCATGGTCCCAAATTCTTGAACAATAGCAACGTTTCGGAAGGACAGGTGTCTAGAATGAACAAAGGAGTTGATAGCAAAGAGAACTTCAAAAAAATTCTTAGCTTGATACAATAAGATATTGGTGCTTTAATCTTGTAAAAGGAATTGCCCTGAATTTTATTTGAATGATTTTTACTTTTTCCTGTCAGTAAGAGTTTGTAACTTTTGTTAGTTTATGGATACATTCGATGATTTTTGGTTCTTGTTCAATCCGGCGGCATTCCTTATCACGGCTGCTACAGCTATAAGCTACCAAATAAATCTGTTCCAGCGACTCATCAGAATCTATAGTGTGCCTGAGGCGTGAAGTAAGGAAAATTGCTTCGCCAACATTTTGTCTGAGGTAGAGATTGTCATAACCGGCGAGCAAGCAGTCAGTAGAATCAGTGTTGATTAATGTCTGCAGTTTGGTCGCCAGGTCAAAGGGTCCTCTCTTGAGTTCGGGACGTTTAACTTCACAAACTTTTCCAGCTCGAGAAGATGAAAATATACAAGGGAAGAAATATAACAAGAAAAATTTTCAAGGCCCAGCGGGTTAATTAATCGCTAAAACAGTTATTACGATTAGGATATATTTGCTAGTTTTCTACACAAGTTTCCCGACATTACAAATATATACATGGCAGCTTGCATTATTCAATCAGCTTTCTATTTTTTTGTTGTTGTTCTTGCTTTTTTTTCACAAACTCCGTAGCGAAGCTAACAAAGAAAACAGTAATTAATTTATGAAAAGGAGTCTGTGTCAGTAGTTTTAAACATAGCCGTTTTCCACGGACACACGACCATATTATTCCAGAACTCCTTCCCTTAGAACGCTCCCCACCTTCTATAATTCTCGTGTCAAATCACTGCTCGTTTAGTTCTTAACCCCTCCAGCTCGACACACTATCTTACCACAATTCAGTGACAAAGATAAATGTGACACTTGGCAACTGTTTGGCACAAGTGACCAGGGCTTCTCTTGTTCAAATCAACAACAAAAGAGGGAAACGCACAGAAAAGAATTTACAGCTTCTCTTTGGAGGCCGACCGATTAAAAAAAAGTTAGGTTAATATACGAAATCGAGTTGAAAGAGTACTTAAATTTCTGTTGGAGCACTCAAATATTGTGGGCAGAAGTCCGCGTGATATGATACCCACGTTTTTAATTTACACTCCGGTTATATCTAAATTTGTACTGTAGTAATAATTAAGGAAAACAAGTCCCGATAAAAAGTATACGATCACAGCGGGGGTTGTGATTTTTAGGCAGTTAGTCCAGATGAACTCTTTGATGTAGTTAATAGAAAAGCAAATAAACATAAGCGAGGTGTACTTGATTTAATTAGCTCCATTGTTCAACGAGTTTCACGTTTGGCCAACTGAAATTTAGCCGATCCGTGTTTGAAAAGTCCACGTGCAAAATAAAGCGATGTTTAATTCATGTGCACACCTCAAGTGTAGATTAGAAAGATTGAATTCAATTTTAGGGCTTTAGTTAAAATAACTCCCTTTCTTTTGAAATCATAAGTGTGAAAGCAGACGCTAAACAATGGAATCACTCTATCCTTTCTATTAACGCTTGACATAAAAATCGGTTCTCATTACCCAGGCTTTTTCAAGCGTTATTATTATTTGATACAAGAAATCAAAACTCGTTTTCGTTACATTTATGGGACGAAAAAGTCAGGGTGTATTTCCTAATTCCATTAACGAAAATGCTTTTGGCGGCGTGCGAAATGCAAACATGGCAGTATAAACAGCTCTATTAACACGTACAAAATGTTATGTAAATAACATAGTTTACCTTTCTATAAAGTTAAAGATATCTTGTTAAAACCGTCTTTAAGCTGCGCATGTCGTTTCTTGTACCTAATGAGCGATTCAAGTTTGCCGTCTTATGATTCTCTGCGGATCGCTAAACACACAAACCAGCGAATTTAATTTGCAACAGATCTTTATCGGCCTTGACAGACAAGCTAAGCTTTTAGAACAATAAAAACTCCACCGAATGTTTTCTTGCAGCCGATGGAAACCAACTGCACGCTTAGACAGAACACGCGCGCGGCGCGAGATTTGCAAACGCAATGGTAAATACACAGTTAAAAGCCCTTGGATCGATTTGAGTGCAGTAGTTTAATCTCTTTGACTGTCAAACGATCGTGAAGAGGGGGCGTACCATTGCAATTTGCACTCAAATTTGAACAAGCCGGTAATATGACCACAGCTAGAAGAGTTTTTAACATTCCCTATAATTAACACTTGAAGTCGGGGCCTAAGGCAAGTTGACCCTTCAAATCGATTCCTTTATTAGTGAATCTCCGCTCGTTCTCCAGAACAATGAGCCTTTCGATTTAATACAAGCCTGCAGCTGGAATCCTTATCGCACGTTTAATAGTAGGTGTGATTTATTGTGAGCGGACAAGATGATGTGCGTTGTACACAGACGCAGCGTCAATCAAAAGCGGCACATCAAAAGGCCTCTAATTAAATCTCTCAGTTTTTAAGGCCATCGATAATTTCACAAACCACGCCTGATGACTCAATATTTTCCTTGCGTGTACGGCCACTGCTAGAGCTAAGCCAAAAGGCAAACACAACCCGAAAGGGCGAGCATTGAAACTGCGAAGGGCCCGAACAGGGAGGTGAAGTGCTAAACCGCCCGTAATCTCATTCCATTTTTTCCTAAATCACTGTACACTCCAAGCAGCGGCGGGCTCCTTTGATCACAGGATTTGAGGTACGGTTACAATGTGCTTTACGTGTTTTGTTTAGAAACCTTTCCAGCGAACCTTGAAAAACCTAGCTTACAAATATTTGCCTGCAACAACTGATGCGTCGTGGAATCGTAAAGTCAGGTCAACGAGGCATTCTCCTAAAGGCTACATCTTCTGTTCAACAGCCTGACAAATGGATCCAAATTATGACAAACATAATTATATACAAACCATGAACAGTGAAACAAACCTCAGCGTTCAGCTGAGCGTTGTCAATTTTTTTCTTCCGTAAACCTCGCTACTATCGATTGCTAAGTTAGGTTAGACCCTATTTCTGCTCATTCACATCTCTAACGCTGGACTGTTAAAAACTAGAGTGTTTTTCAGGCCATAAACCAATAACATCTCTTCAGTAGAACTTCACGTCTGTTTTTCAGTATTTAAGGAAATGAAATTTTAATATTTTTGTTTAATTTTGATTTCTACTGGAAGTAAAAGGATTGATTTCCCGTGAAACTTGTTAAGGCAGAGAATAGCTATTACAACAACACACAAAGCACTGTGTCTTTGGTGAAACATTACTCAGCGGGAAGGCCGATTTAAAGCAACCACATAGTGCGATCAGACATTTTCTATTATTCGAACGCATTAGAAAGTTGTAACTTTGGAGAAACCCCGCGGCTGAAAATTAGGAGAACAAGTCAAATATTTAGCTGGTTATCAGCGCAGACAAGGAAATGAGATTGGGCAAGCGTTTTTACTGAGATTTTGGAAGAACCTAAACACTCTTTGAAATAGCAATTATCATCCTTGCTAGTTACAAACTAATTATCCCCGTCGCCTGAAAATCGCGTCTCAAAACAAATGCTGATTAAGCGCGTCTTCTAGAGTTAATCGGAATGCGATTAGAAAGTGAGAAATTAAAAACGACCAAAACTTCCACTAAGGTATGCAGACTTGTTACAGTGGACAGGAAACGGTGAAGGCGAAGCCAAAGAAAGAAATAAAAAATTTAAAGCCAGATGTTACCCGACGGCGCCATCACATAGGCCCGACATATTGTAAATGTGAATATACGGATCAGTAGTCGTAAAGAGCTGTGTCTTTATGCCATCATATTTGCCGAACAACCCTAGACCGCCCCCTCGGTGATTTTTTGAACGCCCCCGAATGTTCAGGTGCCACCCACAAGTTGTGTTTACGTCTTGAAAGCTTTTCCTCAGATCAACACTGTTTGAAATAGCAATATTTCTGCCATCTGTGGAACCACTTTGCTCTCACAAAAAATGGAAATAGCGCGCCGGGCAAACTCGCGGAAACTTGTGAAGAAATCTGCCATTGAAACAATTATGGTTTCCGATTCTAATCAAAAGGTGTGAAGTAGCAAAACTCCATAAAACGCGCAGTGTTGTTTTCGGGATTTTTTTCTTGAACCTCAACTTAGCTGAAAGCCTTTCAACAAGGTGCAATGGTGGAAGCATTTTAATCGACCTTAAAACTCGCTCAAACACCCGCCTGTAGGCGATAGACGCTTTTGTGTTTGTTGGTATAGATTGGTTCGGAATAATAGTTCCATTTGGAGAGACTTATTATATATCAACAAATCCCTATCATTCAATCACATTGTGTCATGAAAGACACTACTGACATTCTGATTGGCTGTGTTTACGAGTGGCGGCATCTCAAAAGGTTCTCTACTCAGGGTTTTGGTTGAATTGAATCAACAGTCTACAACATAGTCAAGGGGCGTGCAAAGTTTATCTTAATTTGTTGAACCAAATAGCAGCCGAACTAGCCTTGAATAAGCTCTAGCTTAAGCCCATGAGCAAGAGGCTTTCTCGCCAGGTTTGTCCCGTTGTATTTGTACAGGAATTTAGCGTGATTTGATTATCAACTTAAGCTGATTAATGAACGCGCGCGCTAACACGATCCTTTTACGCTGTACACGTTTGATTTTGTACTTTTTTCAGGAGCTGGGAAACGCAACAAAAACCAGACTGACACCTCTTGCGATGCTTGCAGCAACTTGCAGCAGAATCGGCCAACAAACTCCACCGCCTGTTCCCGACGTCACAATGGCCAAAAGTTTCTACCACTGGAAACAGCCGACTACACTGCCTCTGCAACGGGGAAGACCAGCTGACAGCGGACTGTATTCAAATATGCCGTCAGCTTTTTTGCCCACAAGCGAGTCCTTAAGTGGACAAAACAGTGAGAGCTTTCTTCCAACTCAGAGTTATTCGACCGGACATAACTCCCTCTCCGATCCATTAGCTTTAGCCTCAGCGAGCCGAGTACACTCTGCTTCGGTCGAAGCGTCTATGTATCCACGAATGCCACATCCGTACGACAGCTCGCCGTGGTTTAAGCCGTCTTTAGAGCCTCACGCACAGGCCACGGCACGGCAGACGTTTTGGGAAGTCCACGGTAATCCTTCGTGGTTAGAAGCGAGCGTTTCTGGTAGTACTTTTCATCCATCTTTGAGTCATTTCACTGGACTGCCGCATGAGTACACCACAGGAAGTTTATCTATTCCCGCTGCGGTTTCCGTGGCGAGTCACCCTCACTTTCTTCCCCCTCCGTGCCTTGGCTCAGATCCCATGAAGGCTACGCTACCGACGTACATAGATGGACCTTCCTATTTCCCTGGAGCGCCAGGCTTGTTGTCTTCAACGCAAAGCGTGGCAGCGCGAGCAACCCGACGATATACGGGTCGAGCAACTTGTGACTGTCCAAACTGCCAAGACAACGAGAGACTAAGCGCGTCCGGGGCCCCTTTTAGGAAAAAAACCCAACACATTTGTCACATTCCTGGCTGTGGCAAAGTGTACGGTAAAACTTCGCACTTGAAAGCCCATCTACGATGGCACACCGGTGAACGTCCATTTGTATGTAACTGGTTGTTTTGCGGCAAGCGCTTTACACGCTCTGACGAACTGCAGCGACATCTACGGACGCACACGGGAGAGAAACGATTCGCTTGCCCCATCTGCAACAAGCGGTTCATGCGAAGTGATCACCTGGCCAAGCACGTTAAAACGCACAACAATGACACGGTAAAGAAGGGAGACTCAGAGAAGGAAGACAAAGACGAAGGAAAGATTACGAGCGCTAGTGAAAGTGAACGATCTAGAGACTTGTCTGAAAATGGCGAGAGTATCAAGGGTTTGTAGATTGCCATTGCAGTGGCAACGGAAGCGACACACTTAAAAGTAAAATGCTCTCTTAAACTATGATTATCTTCCTACGGCAGGACGTTTTGAGCTTGCATTAAAAACTTTGTGTGGAGACCAATGAATAAGGTACTCAATCACGGTTACGCTGTATATAATGTTTGACGTCGGTGAGACACAGAGAGGTATAAGATTTCCAAGTTCGAAATATTTTCAGTGAGAGATACGCATATGGTGCCTGTTCGGTTAAAAGACCATGAGGATTTCAAGCCCGCACATTGTAGAGCATTTCCGATAACAAGAAAATCTTATGAACTTTAAACTAGTGTACAAAATAATGAGAGAAAATGACTCATTTCGCAGAGAATTCAATGATATGCTTTAGAGAATATGACTATATTTCAAGATTTGTTCAGGTGTATTTAAGTTTGTAAGTTTGAAGTTATTTAATTGAACAAAGATACAGTTTTAACAAGAATTCGGAATATTGCTATTGAACTGTACATAACACTCGAGAAATTCATGAGGTAGAGCTAAATCTTTCCAAACTAAATTAAAGAGTACTGATGAACTGATGCGAGGTTGTCCGTTTGTGAGTTTACGAAGATAAAATATTTTTAAATTGTTATCTGAAAAATTTGCCTTTATGAAGTGCGAATTAAGCAACTATATCAATATAAAGATAATACTAAAGTTTTCGGCAAACACCAGGTTCCTGGGGAGCACTACAATGGTTTTCTCTACGGGATACTGAGATGGGTTACCTATCTAGCACGAAAACTGATTGGGATTGTAATGGCTTCCTGCGGTAAATAGTTACTTCTACTGTCTACAGATAAACCATTTCAGTGACACTGCATTGTTGTCAAAATCCCTTCAATTGCACAAAGGTTTACAAACACTCGATTAAATAGCTTGTATTTTCGAAGTGTTATCCTTATCGGAATACTAGCCTATTCCGGTGACAACTAAGTATATCTAAACTAGAAGTAACGGCTTTACTACCAGATGAAGAAGAAGTGCACGGTGATGTTTAGTGATGTCTGATAGAAACTGTGCTGAAATGAAATTTTGCACTGAAGCGTCAGCTACAGCCGAACTTTATAAATATTATTATAATGTACTTGAAATCATTTTCTAAAGATATAGATGACCAGCTTTCTTCTGCTAACAAAGGATACTGTCATTTCTCTGACCGTAATCGCAATCACTGCATCGGTTTTGAATAGAGTAATACAACGGACAAGAGCTATATTTCTAGTATGAATTTTAAGAATAATGATCATTCAGTTTTCCAGGTCGATTAAGCAAGCAATCTCAAACAAAAGTGACGCATTCTCTAAAAATCTTATGTACTTGAAAACCTTTGCTGTCATTTTGAGATGTCTGGAACCAAGAGAGGATAAAGCTTTTCCTCTCTTGCTGGAACAAAATCTAACAATCTCGAAAACAAGTACTCGTTAAGACTTTAATTTAGTAACGTTCTTTTTCCTTATTATTTCAAAATCGTGCAGTTATGAAAATTGTGTTAAGCCTGACATCAAGCAATCTTTAGGCAGAAAAGTGTGAAAGCAGGAAAATTGATTCAAGGGGAAGTGTTTTATTTGTAAACCTTATCAACTTAAATCAAGTGCTTTTTCACACCCATCTTCAAGTGTTTCAAATTGGCTCCTTTAAAGCTTAAGCAAGAGCTAGGTGATGGCCTTTTATTCTTTTAAGTTGAACAAAAAGCATTCTTCAATCTTTAATCTTCATTAGAGCGTGGACGGTTCTCTTCCGAGCCGCCGTCGGGGTGTCGATTCAGATAATTGAAGTCAAGCTTTTTGTCCCTGAGCCGGTAAAAGAGGCTACAGCGCGTTCAGTTCTATAAGCATGCAACTTGCCCTTGCGTTTCTACTATCAGCTTTAATTTGGCGCCAGCCAAGGCCGCCCATCGTGAGTTTCCACCGAGATAGAAAGGCTTTTTTACGCCTGTAAAATAGAGTTTAATTCTCTTCTAAACATGGCATAAACAACTCCGCGTGGTGTAAAACGATCATGTTTCCTAATTTGCCCAAGGCTATGGAAAAGTTTCTGATTGATGCTTGCTGTATTTATTAATGAAAAAAGTCGCTTTGAGAGTGAAGGATAAATACATATCTATATAAAATGAAATTTTTCCCAACCGGAAAACCCTTCGCACACAAAGCAAACCACAAGAATAAGTGCAGCACCCTTCTCGGAAAAAAACTTGAGGGCTTTTTGCCTTTTTACTCAAGATAATCACTGTTTTTGTTTGTTCTTGCCTTTGATGATATGGCAATTTTAATTCAGCAAGTCCCTAGAGAGGTCTTTCTTTATGTTCTTTGAACCTCCTTAGACACGGTCGATAAACAAACCTAAATTAGAGTTTATACGCCGTGCCGACAAAGGGCCCTAGTGACCGCCTCCTTTAAATTGCTGATCATCTTTGCACGATTGTCTAGCGAGATATTACGTGTGTGTTGCTTTTTCTCCATTATGAACACAAGAAAATAACTCTTGGCCGATCTAATTGTTTTTACAACAGCTTGTCGCACTTGTAATAACGACGAACATTTCGCGCCGTCTGAAGAAGGAGAAGCTAAAGACATCAGACCAATTAGGTGTTTTGCACCATCTAAAGCTGCAGCAGTCCGTATTTCAGAGGTAGAAGATTTAAGTGCGAAGCAGCGGGATATAATTGGGTTTGCATTTAACGGCTTATGATAATTATCTAGGCGTCTCGTTTAATGATAGTTAATAGTTTCCAAAATATTCCTTTACTTAGTTCTTTCTCCCATCAGGGGGTGGTTACAGCATGTGAGCCGGCAAGCAATCAAACATGGCGGATAACCCGTACAAATTCGAACGAAAACTTGGCAAAATAAAACCCTGTCCACAACAGCAGCCTGAGACATTATGAAGCCAAACCTAAAAAGTGAAACGCAGTTATATGGTACTAGTGTAGTGTAATTTAAATGATAAAGAAATCAAACTTTGCATCAGTCAAACATGACTAATTACCTACATGTATGTGTGGTTCAAAACAAAATTATAGCATCATTTCACAAGTGTGACTTTCCTGCTGCGACCAAAATAAAAATTGAAGTTAATCCCTTATTTAATTTTTTCAGATACTGAGACATCAGAAAGTGGTAATGAGGAGATTTTTCGCGGCACAAAATTATTACAAAGTTTGAATTGCATTACCGGCGACTTAACGTCTGCCTCTGTGTGAGTAGGCTGACAAAGGGTGGAAGTGTCCGAGAATGGAGGAGGTTGAACGGTAAACACCGGAGTTATATCAGACAATCTGCTTTGGATTTAAGGCAGGTTGATTTCTGTCATTTGCTTGTTCTCTAGAGCGGGTGCAAACCACCTTCTTCCGTTAGACAATTTTAACTTCCTACTCTATTTGTTCTTTCGTATGTGTGGCACACCAATTGAAATAAAAGATATGCTGAGGTTGACTTCGGCCTTTACTGATTGTTTGGTTTTAAATTGTGGAAAGAAATTGCCCTCAGGACTCTAGAGGGTATCTGATTTGAGTTAAGATGCTACGTTGATAAAATTCAAACGCTTTTTTATTCTTTTTGAACTACGTCCGAGGAATTTTTTTCTCTCTCTATGTAATTCGATAGTAAGAGGCGATCACAAAACAAGTAAGGCAAAAACACTGATGACCTTTATATTCTTGAAAGGAAAAACAATTCAACAACTTTTCGATTTCTCCTGTGACTAAGAAAAAACATACCTTTCTGTCAACAACTCACAATATTAATAGCAGGTGTGTATGGAAAGCGCGGATAACATCAAAGGAATTGGCTACTTAAAGTACAGCGGTGCCCCTCAAGTTAAAATACTGAATATTACAGTCAATTTGATGAGATTTACTATCTGTAAAGCTGAGTAAAACATGTTTTAAATAAACATATCAAGTGGAAAATCGAGTTAAAAGAGATTGCGATAACGATTTAAAAAAGAAAAATCGCGATAACGCAACGAATGCTTTTATCGCTGAATTTTGAAAACCATGTACCACTTAGACCAACTTGAAATCTTTTGTAGTTCTGATGAATAAATAGATAGGTGGAGCAGCATCAGTTAAAATCACAAGCAAGTAAAGCCAAACTGAGTGTTTTCTCTTAATAATTCAAGAAATCTATAGCCTTAGTTGTAAGTAATGTAGCAGTGCCGAAGAATTGATATACTTAGAGTTGTGCAGTACCTGTGATGAATTTGCTCTGTAACATGGCGGCAAGCTCAAGAAGAAATGTTAAGGTAAATTACAGGTTAAGCAGACCTAAATATATTGCAATAAAAATAAAAAGAATTTTGAATCGATAGAAATATAAAGAAACAATTTTGGCGTAGTTTACCCTTGAATAAAGGAACCGTTGACATGGGAAACGTCTGAACAATTAGAAAGAGAAAAAAAACTTACTGCTCATTCATATTTCACGCTCATAAATACTTAAGGGTTTTTCCCACAAACTAAATCTTGAGACCGCCTTTTACACCGCAACAAACAACACTGAGCAAACAGGAATAATTCTCCGCAATAGATTTTATAGGAACGGGCGGACAAGCCCTTCGTCTCCTTCACAGTTCAAATCAAATTTCATAGAATCTCAGAATCACTGATTCAACTGACTAAAGTCGACTTAAAACTTAGAACATCCCCCTTTACACAATAACAAGAGTAAGTCGAGTAGGAAATGTTAAACAGCTTTTGCTTTCATGGTCACGACGAAGGGGCTGATTTTAAATCCCAAAGTTCTGGTTCTGACTGTGTACAGAATATCCTGTGTACCAGGAATGTGTCTCTAATCAGTAGAATTTCACTTAAATTATCGCACTGTCTCCAAAGTCGAAGGTTAAATAAATGAGTGAGTGACTTGCCTCCTAATTCACTTGTTTGTTTAAAATAGTACGTTTATACAATAAAGCTTAGGCAAGAAACGAAACGGGTAAAACTAATGCAACAGCACTATAAAAAGTAGCGTTAGAGTTTAACTTCAAACCGCACACTAGCGATCAGTCGCCTTAAAGAAATAACTCATGCTATCCTGATATTTTAATAAGTTGAAATAAGAATCAGATACCCGTGAGTGTGGACAACGCAAATGTAAAATAATAATAATAATAATAAAACGGCTCAAAATTCAAGAACCCGTCAAAGGTAAATTCAGAAACTTTAGGCTGAAACAAGGCTGTTTGATGAACCATTCTTACTAGCGAGTCCAATGCAATGTTATTTATGCCATGAACTGATTTCGAACTATATTTTTAGAAGAAAAAGTCAGCAATAGTGTATAAAAATGTCTTTGTGACTAACAGCAAGCAAACTAACGTACAGTTTTCTGATAAGGATCTTTATAAGGTCCGCTTTTAGGAACCTACTATTAAGGTTACTAAAGAGAAAGCCGATAAATCTAGCCCAAAACATCTATTATTTCTAGTTGAAATATGACTCACAACTAGTTCTAGGTGGAAAATATCAGAACATCTGAGCTCTCAGTAGCTGATGACAATACTTTTATCCCTCAAAATAATAACTTTAAAAATAAAAGTCTGGGGGGATTGTTATTTTCACAATTTGAAATCTCCAAACAAGACATTGATTCCAAAGAAAGATTAAAATAAAACCGGCAAACAAACAAACAACAACAACAACAACAAAAAAGACGGGAATTCTTCTGTTATAAATTCACATACGGTGGAGATACCTATCTCCCTGCCTGATTAAAGGGAGCCCCAAAATGTGATTTCGTATAACATTCAGGGTCGTTGTTTATGACGCTCTTTTGCGAAAATGAGAAAGTCCGAGAGAAGTAATGCATGGCTCCTGAAGTCCTAATTGATAGCTTAGAAAATATTTCGTACAAGCTTTACAAGAAGCATCAGGCAGTGCGGAAGAAACCGGAAGGTGTTCGCCAATGGTCTTGTTTATTGTTCTTACTTAGTTCATATCGTTTTGCAGTAATACGCTTTGTGGCTAATTCAGGCTATTACGACGAGATTGGAGATCAAAGCGCTTTTACTAAGCAAGCTATGTCTCGACATTCGGACCTATTTTTGGGAAAGGAAGCGACTACCTAGAATAGTGAACTCTTCTAGAAACTTGAAGGAATTGAATTGAAGACATCTTAAACTATGTAGGAGCTACAATATGTATGCTGTTGTATTTAAAGACATAATCTTAATACTCCAAGATAGGAAAGGTTAAACTTCTGAACACGCTTAATTGTCGAGCCTATTCTCCTAACTTCATGCTAAGAGAGAGGACAAAAAATGTAACAAAAATAATAATAATAATGATGATAAAAAAGTTTAATTAGAATCACCTGATCATTCCGGGTCATTTAAGAAAACGAAAAGAGGACAGGTAAAGAACCGGACAAAATCCCTTGTAATATATCAGCACAAGAGTCAATTAAAAAGTGCTGGAGTTGTTTGAATTATACTACAAAAGGCAAACAAACAAACAAACAAACAAACAAACAAAAAAGCCTAGGGATAACCGTGATTTTACCGGAAAACAGTAGTGAGATGTTTTAAACTAAACTGAATTCTTCTTTTCATAATTTCATCTGCACTGATGTCAAGGGGCTGATAAACATCACTGATAAATTATGTGACTTGCAATATAAGGAACTGAATTCTCTAACGAAGGTGATCCTCACCAGAAAGTAAATCGAAGCGATATTATAGCTCTTGGTACCTCTAATTTGGATCTCATCATCGCATAAGTTACATGACTGCATTGTGAAGTTCAGTAGGCCTCTACTGAGGTATCTTTGGAGAGTGCAATGCACTGTATTTATGATGAAATTAGATTTAAAACTTAAAAACGTTATAATACCTTCTCTTGCTTTGCTACTGTGTCTGTGTAAAGTCGCGACATACTCTTGATGAGTTTTCCTTTGTGTGTTATAGAAGCACATGAATTAAGGGCAGTGAGATCGTCTCGTGCAACAAGCCTTACTGGGAAAACGACGTCTATAAAAGACAGACTGTCGAGTTGTAATTTTAGCAGTCGCTCGACTAAAAACGGCAACTCACAAAATCCCCCGCGACAAAGCTCTTTTAACCCAGACAAAAAATTTATAAGAACGTACTAAGATCAGATAGCCTTGCTATTTTAAGTTCTCGCGAGACAAGGTATAGCCGGGGCTGGAATTAAAAAACGATATAAACAACTCACAATGACGTTGATCGGCCAGCCTCTTCTTTTACCTCCTTGTGTATAAATATATAATTTAAAACTCACAGAAGTTCAAATCAGAGCTAGAACTGTGACGGTTGCATGTTGATATGTTTTCTTTACGAAGCTCTTCCCTTGGAGACGGGGTTTTGAATACAGTAGGTTTCAACCAATTTAAAGCCGATTATATGTGGAGAATTGTTGTAAATGCACAGTTAAGTTTGAGAACTTAATTTAAAAGTTTACTTAAAAGTTTACTTCTGTTTATTTAGCTTATTTAATCCAGCGAATATTATTAAATATTAAACTATTTTCAGTTCAGATGCCTGTGTGTCTTTCATTAGTTTGTATAAATGAAATTTGCCGTCATCTTGCTGACCTTTTTAATTCTGCTTGCCTTTTGAAAAATTCAACCTGTTTTACTTTAGTTTTATGAACTTTATCAAGAAATTATTTACTTTCAAACGCTATTTTAAAAGATGCGTGATGCATAGAAGAGCCCAACTTAAGTATACTGACCTTCATATGATCTTTTAAAATCGCCAAAACCACAGAAGTTTAAACAAAGAAACAGAAGAGTCCTGAAATTTTCACTATAACCCGATCCTTATCACACAGGGTAAAAGAATCACTCTCAAAGCGAAAGGATTCATACCGTATACTCTACGAATACCTTTATTAACTGTACAGTTTGTTTCAGATATTATTACTGTAAACTGATTTTTATTTTGTGTAAATAAATGGACTTTTTCCTGAATAGTTACCGGCTTGACAATGATTATTACCATATTTTCAGTCACAGAATTATCAAAGCCTCCCCGGGGTACTCCCTATAATGGCCTATACAGGGAGACTCTGCCCGAAACGAGTACCCATTCCAGGCTTCAGGTACATGAAAGGACAGGGATTTCACTTGTCGAAGTATATGAACGAGTAAAAAGATGGGCTAATAGATGCACTTTATGGCTGAGAAAAAGTCGAGAAAACATTCTCGTTTTGCCATGTATTCATAATTTTAAGCCAGTGTATTTGAAAGGGAAGGGGTACCTTTTCTGTCAAAAATGCTATTTAACAGGTTAAGAGGTCTGACTTCGGGGTGGACCCTCCCCGTATAAACAAGTTTTGAGTACCCCCCGGATTAAAACCTACGATAACCAATATTAGTAAAACACTGCTATGGACAACAGACAAGGTTGTTGAACAAGAAGGTAAAGCTTACCAAAAAGCTCGAACGATTGAAGAATGGGGCCACTGTACGTATCCATAGCTGCTGTGGCAGGCATTGTATAGTTTAGCCATTACTAAAAGAAAAAAACATACCGACTGCGATTACAAAACTAGAGTGAAGTAAGTCTTATATTTTGCTAATTTAACGACAAAATCTGTGGATAAAGAAGTGCGTAAATCTCAGAGGTCTTAACAAGTAGTGTACCATCATCGCTCTCTTTCGTCGTTACGCATGCGCAAGCGATAGGTGCAGGTATGGAGGCTAGTTAACATTTAGGGACTGGGCATACTTTGTTTAAGAAAGGCCTAAAAGAGCTTCTGCTGGAAATTAAACGTAGGAAATACCGTATGCTCAAAATACCAAAAAAAAAAAAAAAAGAGGATTTCCCTTTTTTCAGGGGTCAAGAACATGAAATAAAAAACGGGTAATCGGCTCCTGGTTTTAATCATTCATTAACCTGTTTGGAATATTGCTATTTGTAGTAAATTGGCACGAAAATGCAATTTTGATTTAAACAACCTGACTGACTTTTTGGAGCCCGCGGGCAATAATGACCTGAACTACGCACCTTCGCGACGACCGTTTGAAATTCATTTCGGATTATTTAATCTTTATTCCGTATCAAAACGAACAAGGGGCCGTCCTTGGCATTATACGGCAAAAGCGTCCCAAAATTAGTTGCGCCGAGTTAGGTTAGTTTAATCAGTGGACTCTTTTTATTACAGCTGATTACCTTACAATTTTACTTCCAAAATCCAATCGAAATTAATTTTACATACGTGGCCGTAAAATTTAATAAACCCTTTTTCACTCTTTTGTCACACAGGCTGGAGACCAGTTTTTTTGCATAAAAAAACATGGCGGCATTATTCTTAGGGCTGTAGAAGACTAGTAACAATAGACCATTCCACGGTTTTTTCAACTTTTGACACCGATAGACCAGTCAGGGAAAACCGTCGACCCACTGAAAAGAGTGCCTTAAAAGTAGTAAAATTGCCAGGGAAAGTGATGCCATACAAACGACTGTAAAATCAGTTGGCGACTTTGAGGAGCTATATCTTCGTACGCGTTCGTTTTCAACAAATAACTTTAAAACTTGGCAAATTTTACTAATTTCAATGCGCTGTTTCCAGTGGGTTTGACGGATTTTTCCTAACCTGGCTATGTCAAAAATTGAAAAAAAAAAAAAAAAAAAAACATGGAAAGTCCACTAAGTTATGCTTGAGTAACAAAGCTATTTACTTGTGACGTTTAACCGTACTAAACTAGCGTAAGGCTAATACCCAGACGGTAATACCCTATATAGGCATGTCTATAACATTAATATCAACCAGTCCTGGTGCTGTGAGGTACGAAATATGCCGATGACAGAAAGTAAATAAAACTGAGGAAAGTAATAATAAGAAAAAGCACTCAATTATTGCCACTAAGAGAGACAAAAACATTTATTAATGACAATGATGAAACACTTGTGTGAATTGTTAAAGGAGATATTGTGAAATTAATGTCCTGGTCCAGTTATTTATTAGAACGGGAGTTATAATAATGGAAAAAAAACTGATGCACATTGAACAAGAAGTTGTAAAATGTTTCAAGTATATTTAGTTTTCTCGATCTATTCCAAAATGATGCACAATTTACTGCAGATTTGTTCTCAATAGTGACACCCAGTTCCAGGACTACCAAGAGAGAAGTGAGCGAAAACAGTAGGAGAAATTATCAACAAATTTTACGACGAATTGCACAAAGTAGACAATGAGACATCTGTTCTCTTTTGTCCGCTTCACTTCTTTAGCGAGCAAATAAAAGATTGTCTTTAATTCATCAAAGGCACTTGTAATTTAAATATAAAATAATCCAAATCTTGTCTCTATATAAATAAGTGTTTATCCATCAATTGTTTCGTTATATTGAAAACTGCATCTAGCATTGAGCTTCTTGTTTCTTGTCATCTAGCCAGTATAGAAACAGAGATCAGTAAGTAGATGCCCGCTGACTACTAGCAAGGGTTTGGCAAACTCTATTACAGAACAGACACTTTCAGTTTCTTTGAGTTTCAACCTAACCTGCTTGTGGCAAAAAGGGTTCCTGAAAGTTTAAAACGCACAAGGCAAACAAGCAGATTAATTCCTGTTGATTTATTACACGTGCTTTACAGTTTTGCAATTGTTGAAGAAGGTGAAAACACTCTGTGAGGTATTGTCTATCAGTTAATTAACTTCTCAGTCATTGTTTTAAGGCGCGTGGAGTGCCTTAAAAAAAGAAGAAAAAAAATCGGAAACGATCGACTACAAGTGTATAATAGGTCAATAAGTGTAAGAGATAGCGCAAACACTTCACCTCTTTTCTTTATTACCTGATGCGGATATATAGCCTTGAACGATTTAAGCTTTATTGGTCCTTAGATTTTCAACAACAAGTATATTAAACCTTTCGTCATTATAAGCAAAGACGATGATACAACTAACCAAAAATATATGTATTTTAAAGTACATATATGAAGTGAATAAAAGGAAAGAAGCAAATGAGGGAAAAAACGCATAGCCATTACTACTGGTTCTACAAGTTTTATAAGGTTAAAATTGAATACCAGTAAAGTAAATTTTATCGACTCAGCACAGTCGAAAAGTTTTGTGGCACTAACGAAACCCTGCCCCAGCAATCCCTAGTCCCGACCCAGTAATCCATTAGTTCTTTTCGATGATTGGTGGGAGTTACGCTCAGATTGGTGAAACAACAGTGTTTCAACGTTACTCCCAAGGTTGGCTCTCATTTTGTTTTCTTCAGTGGACGGGAATAAGAACGATCGTGGAAAAGTCGTCGCACTTCACTTGTTTCTATGTGACTTACACCAGTTTTTATATAACTTTGGAGCGTGTATATTGAAGGTTTGATCCTGCATCTTTTTGTTAGTTGATGGTACCAAAATGTTATCAAACAAATCTTCAGTGGAACACTGAGAAACGCCTTTTTTTAACTTCAGTAAGTTAGCTGCATATATTAAAAAGCAGGTTTGTTGGTTTTGACCATGCATGCATCAGTGTGGTCACTCAAGCTCGGATATTTCAGGAAGGAAATAAAAAGTCTACCTGTAAAGCAACATTTATCCAAGTAATATTAGAGTAAACCTTCCAAGTCAACAGAAAAGCAATTTTAAAATTGCTTTTCTGTGGAAAAGAGGAGAAAACATTTTGAAATAGGAAACAATTAACAATGTGTTTTTCTGACAGTTAAAAAAAACGTTTGGGAATTCCAGGAGTATTGCAGAAGCGTATACTCCCTCAATCTCAATTTGCCAGAACATAAAACACCTACTTAGAATAAACATGAAAATAAAATATTAAGACGGTAAAGGTAGCACAAGCATGCAGATCATCATTCGCAAATGACACGCACTTTGATAAAAACGATTTGCACCAAAGTAGAATGAACTGTCTTAACTTCTACATGGTTCTCTTCACTATCAGTTCTTCAGTTCCAGCAGTTTAAATCTTTTCCAGCTGTGTTAGCTGTGTGTATCCGACAGACCTCAGAAAAGGCGCGTCGACCTCTTAATTACACAGCAAGCCTTCAGGGTCAAAAAGAAAAAAAAGCAAAGCGCAATTATTTAGAAAAAATCAGTAAAAATGTTAATTAATTCCTTTAACACAACCGTCTCTTGCTGCGGCTTGTCATAACAGTGTCAAATACTTAATTAACCTTCCACAAAGAAAATTTAGCTTTCGACTCAACTTTGACGAAGGATGACATCGGTCGTCAACGTAATCAAGACTTTAGTTTGAGTCGAAAGCTCATATTTTTAGCTACGTAAGAAGGGTGTTTAAAGTTCGTTATCTGTTGTTATATTCTTAGTATTCGTACCGATGAATCCTCGTTTTGGCTGTTTAAATGAATAACTGGTTAATAACAAGACGTTAAATGAAACACGAAATTATAAACAGGTCCCTCCTTGGGTTTTATGGCCGGTACCCCGGGGGTTTTATGCCATGAAGGACAAGGTAACCATCCGTCTTTATTTGATACTGAAAGTACTCTTGCTTGCATCAGAAACAGCAGGCTAGAATCCATTAGTTACGATTTGAACCAAGGGCAGTCCTGAACAAAATGTGTACTCTGAAAGATCATTTATTTACTTTAACGAACATACCGCAAAATCCCGAAAATAAGCCCCAGGGCTTATGTTTTTCAAAGGCCCTCTTTGAGGGGCTTATTTTTGGAGGGGCTTATATTCGGAGGGGCTTATCTACGGAGGGAAATTTGCGTTTCAAAATCGCTTGGGCCAGCCTTGTAGTTTGAAGGAAATTTACCGTTTTTGCTTTGATTTACTTTGGATTTGAGGGAGATTTCCAAGTACAAGCCCCCAAGGGGGCTTATATTTGGAGGGGTGATTTAACGGAGGGTATTTTGCGTTAGGAGTTTGGGGGGCTAATATTTGGAGGGGCTTATACATGGAGGGGCTTATTTTCGGAATTTTACGGTAATTTAACTATGTTATCTATAAATAGCCCATCTAACAAGTCTTTTAGTTTGGGTGGCACTGTCACGCGGACCATGAAAACAAGCTGTTTTTCGTAATTAAACCGCCAGTCTGGCCCTCTTTGTTGGTTACCGACTCCATTCATGTACAAATTATGCCGTCTGCTTAGGTGGCCCAACCAGGACTAGCTAACTCTGCATGTTGTGAGGTATAAGGGAAGTAAAGATGGAACGCCAACAAGCTACAAGTTTGGTAAAACGTTATGCTCAGCTGCCTCTTGATCTATTCCTGATTACTTTCAGACTATGGTAAGCTTTACATTTAATTTTAATTACCAAGTGCAAGAGTGAAAAGAAACTGAACATCAAAACATTTTTAGCGTTAAAACGTGAATTCTAACTCTAAGTTAGAACCAAATACTGAAAGGCAAACAACTGCTAGTAGTAGAAAAACATCACTGTAAGATTTCCCCCACGGGACCGTGAGACGTTAAACCTGTTAAAAGGTAAGAGTAACATAGCCAGATCAGTATTCCTGAGTAGTTTTAATTTCAGCAGACTCCGAAGTGAGTTAAGCTGTACGATTCAATTCCAAACGAGTCGCAAACAAAGGAAGAAGAACAGGCAGTTTTAGGGATGGCCTTGTTACGTTTGTAAATTAAATTCGACATAACTTCCATCATTAAAAAGTCTTCAAATGACTTGTATTTTTGTCCATGCTTTGTAAATTGTTCTGGTGTTGTCAATTGTAAAGAAAGGAGAAGGTTCGTGTATGTTTGAGTGTAGATAAAGAGTTTTAGTGAGTTCCTGGGTCGGTAGGGACTGATTCCCAAGGTGGCTGAAATACGCCAGAGCATCCATTGCGACCTTTGAAAAGCAGCTCCTTTATGTCTGTTCGAACAACAAATTACTACTTCTTTGACATTTTCTACTTAGTCAATCGAAGGAGTCCATGAGCTTTTAGGAAGGACTAAAAGCGTGTACATTAAATAGGATGTAGGAGGAATGTTTGAGTATCTTTGGTAGGGCGTTACCACGTTTTGCCCTATTTTAACCTGTCCCCAAATTATCTTACACACAAAAAAATACTATTTTGTGCACCCCAAAATCACAAGAGGACTTTCCATTAAGTCCGTAGGTCACCATTGATCAAACAAATCAATATTCGAAACAACTCTAACAACACATGAATATCATTCTAATTTGTTTTATGGCTAGAAACTATTTCATACTGACTTAATAGAGGTGACCATCTCAAACACTGTATTGATTAAGTTAAAAATCAAGCTCAGAAATGAGCTCGCCATAACTCAAATATAGGAAAAGAGGAAACATAAGTTTTACAAAATGTCGGTTAACAAAAAAAGCGTACTGCGGGAACTTGATGAAACGTATATGTAAAATTAAGCATGGGTGAACGCAGCTTTTCATCATATTTTCTTAGCAGAAGTTTTCGGGGGGACGACAATCTAATTTTTGCTCCAACTTTAATGCTTTACCTTTCAAGGTGCGTTCAACGTAAAAAGTGATTACGATAAAAAATATTCCAATAAGGGCTCTTTCTGAAGTGGATATCAGAGTCGACATTTATTGGGTTCTAGAGAAAGTAATACTGAATGTCCTTAGAGAAACTACCTCATGTGTAGAATATATAGGATAAAAATACATCAGTGAATCTGATAAAAATGTGAAGAAGTTTATCTTTTTGATTTTTTAGGTTGCGGCTCAGTATTGTACGTTTTTTACTTTGAGAGTACAAGAAGGAATCTCACATCATTTATATTGACACGACCAGTAGGAGCCGTAGACATATTAACTTTGAGTCTGCGGATGAAATACTAAAGGCTTAAGCTTGATCAATTAAATGAACACTGTTCACTCTTATCGGTGATTTTAGTTCTTAAAATGTTAGAAAGGGAAATCTGCATTAAGCTGTACAACGATTTTGGCCACGGTTGGAAGAATACGTTGAGCATCCTTTTTAAATTTACTCTAAAGTGCATATAGCTAGATGCTAATAGAGCTTTCGTATCAAATTAGACCTCTAAATGCAATACTGCCGACGTCTCACACCGAGTTATGTGATAGTTAAGAATATAATAATGAATCCCTAAATTTAAGTCCATGGAAATGAAAGATCACAAAAGTGATCTCTTCGTTACCTCGATAGAAAGATAACAACTCAGACAATTTTCGTGTCAATATTGAGTTAAATGATTTATGGAACCTTAACCCTAACCTAAACAAAATAAGTCCCGCATAAGAAACCTAAGCCAGAGAGAAATCACTCGACGTACAGTTGAATGAGAATGCAGCACGAGGCATCATTGACAGACAGTGTAAGGAGATAAAAGCCATGATTTAAAATATAAGTGATAAATCTAATTTAATATCTGCTACTCTCCAAACAAAAAAACCCGACACTGTAGTATTGAACTGAAGAGTTGTCAGTAACCACCATTAAATCTCACTTTGTATTAAAAATATTATTAGGGCATCTGTTAGCGTCTCAGTAGTTTTGCATTCGCAGAAAGTTGCAACAGTTAAAAGTTAACTTAATAGAGTTTATGATGCTACCGCCATATTTTCAATGTTTGTAGTGTTTATTAAAATGAATTCTTCAACAGCACTGCATTCGTTTCGGATGAAAAGTATTACGACAATTTGTTACAACTTGTTTACAGCTCCTCAGAATTTACATGATTATTGCTTAGAATTAGGCTAGACAGATAAGTAGACTGTTTCTACGAAAATTGTAACGTAGTTTCATTTGATGAGCTCCAACAGAGTTCTGTACATTGTGCGGCAATCATTTCAAGAAAAATTGAAACGCACAGTTGACTCCGCTTGTTCAGTTTTATTAAGATATTATAGTAAAGAGGCGAGGAAATAGACATGACGCCAAGGAAACCTGGCTAAATATCGGCTAAGTCACCTTCAAGGAACAAGAACTAAAGACATATTGTGCCCCACCACCAATAATTTCCTGCCGACTAGTTTTCCTTTACTGAAATGGTCAGACGGCACTGACCTCATTGTAGTGGGTGACAGTACTTTGTAATGTCTGACAACTGTATTTTTAGCGGGTCTTTCCCCTTTGTAAAGTTAGGGAGCAGCTTGAGGATGGCAGGAAAATACGAGATAATGTAACGATAACTGTAATGTTTGGTCGCAACAGGCAGCTGCAGGAGTTGAAGATCACGTCGAAAACAATGGATGTTTCTTTCATGAAACAGGCTCCCAGCGTCAGTCAGGTACAATTATTTGCAAGTTTATAACACTTATCAGTAATTCCTTTAATAAATATATTTTCCTTTAGATAATTTTTATTCTGTTAGTCATTCTCACACCACGATATCACAAAAACTAATAGTAAGTACTACGAAAAAACCAAAACAAAACCTACAACTCATTTGAATTCATTCTTAAACACTGGAAAGCTGACAGCTTCCTCAATCTCAAGTGCAATATAAGAGCCCAACTTAATTCACGAAAAATTGTCTAAGACGTCTTCTGAAAAATTTTAGGGAAATTTGAAAGTATCATACTAGCTTAATGACACTATTGCAGTGGCAACTTGAGTAAACCGAATGTGACATGCATGATGCCTGATCCTTTTTTGTTTAAACTTAAGTCTTTGAATTCAGTTGTCATTTAATTGTCAAAAAAGGGAACCATTTCCTTATATAGTCACATACATTTTAACCTTACTTAGGTTTACAGACTTTGTGACCCTTTTAAGAACCATTACCTCCATATCTCAGTTGCGAATAGAATCTAATTTAAAATATATGTCTCCTTTTTGTATTTCATTCCACAAAAATATTGGCTAAGTTAAAAGAGCAGGCAAATTACTTCTTCTAATGGATGGCCGTTTATGTGACGAGTAATTGTGTGCCTTCAGGCAAATTTACACGAATTAAGACAACCTAGATCACGGAAAAATAACAATAACCGTCTTATGTAGTAAGAAAACACTGAGCTACCACTGACCACTGAGCTAATATATGTACAACGATTTAAAGTGACTTTGAGACTTTGACGACTTTGAGAATGTTGTCATTGAGACAATGCTTATTTTGCCAAATTTCAGTAAATTATCCTTATTGAGTTTTTCCCAATCACTGAGGAATGAGATTGCGACGTGATATAAAGTGTTTGCAATCTTCTTTTGATCAGATGCCCACTGAGTCAGAAACTTGTCAGGTGAATCCTTCCTACATGTAGAGTAAAATGTCTACAAAAAATTTATTTTTAGAAGGATGTGCTTCACTATTTACAGTGACACGATTGCAAGAGAAGGCAATGTTTTATTGGGTTATTTGAGAGGAATAAATTTGTATTTAAGGACTACCATAACGCTTGTTTTTAGAATACTTTCGTTTAAAACATCTGCCAAGTCCCACACCACACGGCTAACCTTGAATCAAGGCGCATAGCCAGCAAATTTCATACACAGTTGCTGGACGAAATCTCTTTGCGAAATAAAAATCAAGACAAAGTAATTACTTCTTCAATTTATGACTTTTTAATTTGTCAAATAATCTTATGTTTCCGAAATTAACTATACATATATTGTTTTAAATCATTCAGTGACGACTGAGGCAAAGTTCAAAGAACGAAATAAAAGGAAAAAAGCCTAAGTACATTTTTTTGGGAATTACAATGGAACAGTGAAGCTTGTTGACACATTGCGAAAGCGAGGAATATAAGTAATTATCAAGAGCAAAGGAGCACATTGTTCAACATACTGACATACGTTTGTTACATTCAGAAGTTGCTACTTCTCAATCCACATACTGACAGTATTCTGTTCCTACAGCCCTCTACCAATGGATCGAAAAACAAATGAATTCAAGTTTGTCTTAAGCGGAGTATATAAATGTTACTGTTTTGATTCATTCAGTAAATGCAAGGTCGCTGAGCAGAATATGTAATAATACTATTTTGGGAACCAACGCATTGAAAAAAATAAAAACAAAAAAACAAAACAATAATAACGTAGTTTGGAAAAGATACTGTTAATAGGACAGTAGTTCTGGCATTAAAGTTTCTGCCAATCCTTTAATTAACACTAAAGAAAGCACCGACAGAGGGAAGATGAGTAAACACTTATTGTCCAGCGTATACCAAAGCCAAAGCTTCGGCGACTTAATATTTACCACCAAAGACGTCTTTTTAAAAGAGATATGTGACGGACGCGGCCCTTGCCCTTGAGCTATACTGCGAGTCTTGTGATCACGTAGAACATGACTTTTTTTCTGTAGAAATTTTAAATATTGTCGAGTTGGCTCGTGGTGCAAAATAATAATTAAAAAAACACGAAGAAAGACCTCTTCTTGTATTTCTTTTGCTCTTTCTAATTTGCTAATTCGCTGATTATATTTGCTTTTGCTATTCCTAATAGAAGTCATAGCATTTAAGATCATTCAAACCAGTAATCACGACTCATGTTAGATTCACATGGCTCAACAATTGCGGACAGTACTCTTTAGACTACTCTGAGAGAATAAAGAGACTAAATACAGTAATATAACAAAACGTAAAACGACTTCTTGATTGCTAGCAATTCTTCAATTATATATTGTTACGCAAATCGTGAAAAAATAGCCTGACAAGCAATTCCAACAAGATTAAAGCAGACTTATTACTTTCTAGTCGTTTCGACGTAATGTTTTCAACAGCGATTGATGCAAAAGGTTGGGGACAAAACTTTATCCAAACGGTCACTTCATTCTGAATGTAGGTTCCAGCCAATTGACGTCAAAACTGCTCAAATGAGTAACTACTCAAATGAGTGCTCTCAACAGTGTTTTCGTTTCCAAATATTTCAGGACAAACTAAAATCCTTTGTCCCTCAAAACTAATTCACGTGTGAATGTGTGGCGGATTAGAGCTTTCTGGCAGACCAGCGATAACAGTTGTAATAGCGCGCTTTTAAAAATAACTTGTTTTTGGTTACAATGATTTAAGTTGGTGTGAAAATCAAAACCACTACCGAGTTTTCTTTTTGAATCGCTTTGGTAGATAGCAGGGACGCTAAAAAAAATGAAGTGCTATATCGTGATTGGCTTGGGCAAAAAAAAAAATATGAAAAGAAAATAGTTAAACATAGAGGGCTCCTTCACTGTAACTGGGCTGGACCAGTATCGGTATTGTTTTAAGTAATACTTCCTGAAAGACTTGGTACAATCAATTCCGAACCGAGAATACTTGAAAGTAGGATTCAAACATTCCAGTTATGTAGAAGAAAAAAATCCAAATTGTCCTTTTATTTGAGTCTGGCATTCAAATTCGTGCTCTTCAGCGAAACTAATGAATGTGCAGCAAACCTGGACTGACGCATCTTGAGCTTCGAAGGAGAACTGTTAGACAGAGTCGTGATTTTTGTTTCTTATTAAAAAGCAAAGGAAATATCTCAAGGAAGCGCGACGCTTAATGCTTGCTGTTTAAAACCCACATCGTCAATATACAGACTAAATATTGAACATGTGGGTTTCGTACACTGGATAAAATACGGATAAACCACGCTAACCAACAAGACCTGCTTCAGTCTAAAGGTTTCACTCGATTTCTTAAACACTGCATCAGGGAGGATTTTTAGTAAATCTCCTTGTCGCTGATTTACATACAATACTTAAAAATTAGGTAGAATTAAAATGTGAACGAGATTACTGTTACTGAGTCGTTTAAAACTCCGCGTTTAAGGCCCAGTATTGCAAACGATACCACAAAGAGAAGAGAACAGAGCAGGAAAATAATCAAATCTCCGGCTCTCAAGTTTATGTCTTTGATGAAGAGTAATCAGCTTTGATAAACAATTGCATGTCATTATTGGCAGAAAAGTACAAAAAAATGAAACACAAATCCATGTTCGATCTAGCAAAGTAGAACAGTTTCAGGTCGCATTTCACTAATAACTCACGACTACGTTTCCCACATAAAACTATAATTTTAGTTTCGATGAAAACCTGATTATCAAATTTGCCTTTTTTTCTTCGAAAAGTTGGACTGATTTTACCACTAGTTACCATAACATTTAAAAATTACATTCCTTCCAATTTCTTCAATAATTGCTGATAATTTGAGAAGCTATATCAAACACTCCAAAGAGTATTACATCTAGTATCCAGGCACCTTGAAGTCGGTGTCAATTGAAAAATTCGCCTTTGCCCCTTCACTCACTTCTCCCAGCGGTGTTTGGATATCGGAAGAAACACTCCTTCTCACTTTTGATGCTAAATTTCGTCTAGTATTCTCTCTCTCCGACGTTAAAATACTAATTCTCCTTTCTTGTCCATTTATCAGTTATAGAAAAGACGAGAGAGAGAGGGAAAAAATTCAAGAAATCATTCATCTCGACAGATCACGTCAATAATCGCAATACCCTCTCCAAATGTATAAGCATTAATATTTCCAAAAGGTATTTGGTACCTTTGGGAAGGAAGTCACAAATTGAAGATCTAGCTCTTGAGTAATCAATACTGAAAATCTCATAATGACTCACAATGAAATGTCACTGGAATAGCTTTCTCTTGATGCTATTCAGTAGATTTTGTGTATCATACAAAAAAAGACGTTTAATAGACTGAAAGTGACCACTTGCTTTAAATTAGCAAGGAAGTGTTAAGTGGTATTGCTCTCAGTCTTGCATACCCTCCTTTGCAAACTAGTGCTTCTGTTATTTCACAAGTTCCTCATGCAAAATGACTGTACCTTCTACGTCCCAGAAAGAAATCTGAAACAATTCGAGAGAGAACTGTAAAGCGAAAAAATAAAATGAGTGCCAATATGCAAACCTTTAGCATGGACACTCACATTGGCGACCAAGGACTTGATTTCAGTGAGATAACCATCGAATTTAGATCTGTATGAGAAGGACAAGGTCAATGTCTGGCCTGCTACTTAAATCTGCGATAACATAAAACATTTATATGTAATCTGGGGTACCTACTATTTAACAACCGCGAAATGGTGATAACCTTAGGAAGCCAGTAATTACTGGGCTGAAATGAGAAATGATAAATCTCTAAACTTTATTAAAAGAGACTAGGTTTATACTACGATCCTGCCAGTAGTAAAATGCAACTTGCCATGAATTTGCGAAATACTAGCGCATACATAATTCATTTCAGCAAAACGAAATTCGTTTTCTAAAAAAACCAACTTCAGTTTTGTTTATTTTAATAACCAATATAATGTTAATATAGTGTCTTCACAGCATCTAAGTTAAGAAAAAGATCACGAAGCTCTAACAGTATCAAATGACTAGTACAAAAGGAAGGCAAGCTGCCGATATAGTTTTAAAAATTGTCTTTTTATTTCCCATTAACAATTTATCTTTAAAATACCAGTAAAGACCCGTTGACTAGAATCCACATAAACAAACATTAAATATTATGGACTTGGTTACCTTATGTTTGTCTGATGGCTGGCCACATAAAGCCCAAGTGGATTTGCAAGCTAGTGTAACTTTGACCCCGTAATGAAAATGCTCTGATGTCGTTGTCGAAGGAAGATTTTGCTGGTTAAAGATGGGCTTTATGATACCCAAAATAATAGATCGGGCAGTCTTTTAGCGTTAACCATTCATTGGTACCAAGCCAGGGCGGAGAGTTCAGTTAGCGTAAATTAGAAAGGAAAAAGCAAAATATCACTGATGTCTGAATATCACTGCATGTTGTCGAAAAACGAAAAAATATATCAAGTCGCATTTAACATTTCTTACTTAATACTGACCAAACTGTAACTAGTATCGATAATAATCTGACCTCGTTATTTAAAGCGAATCAAAGGGACGAGAAGATAAATCGCTACAGCTAAAAGTCAACAAGGACACGCGCTCAAAAGGTATTGCCTATTATTACTATATTTTCCAAGAAATTATCTTGCTAGAAACTATTTTATAATAGGAAGCACCAAGAAGACATCTCAGGATATACCGTTTGGTCTTTTCTGTCCCTAAACTGAAGTTTGTTGTTAAGTAAAGTTGGACCGCAGTAACTCATTTCCATAAAGCACATTATGTCGGCTTGAGGGCTGTGTTGAAAATGAACAAGCATGCACTGAAGTTTACTCGCGATCTAACGCGGTTAATACAATAATAGAGCAAAGCGATAAATTAAAGATACCTTTTCGCTATAAAGAAAAGAGTCTTTCCATTAAACCAAATGTCAATTAAATCTACAAAGATTGTTTCCTTAATAAGGTTCGTTCACCAAGTTTTAAATAGACTCGTCAACTGAGGTTTTGAATAACTTAGGCTGTCACATTGCGAGAAAATGCGAAGAGAATTATAGTTTGCCAGAGCAGACAAAGTGTTTGGACTTGGACGCTTTCCAAATGTAACGTTCAACCCGGCAACAGTGAACCATGGGTTTCACTGAACAAATATCAGTACACACATCCTGCTGTTAATCCTGGTGATATTGATCCTATGTTAAAACTAAACTACCGACCAAATGACAAACTTGTTTAAAATCAAAAGCTCTCTGAGGCGCAAAAACGCGTGCAGAAAACGGAGAACTAAACAAGGAAATTACCATCTTGTTGTATTAGAAAGGGGCGTCATGTCTATTCCAATCGTAATACAAGGTTCGTCCTGGCCGGCTGATTTCATACGGTGTGAAGTTTAGAATTAGAAAATGTGAATGAGTTTAATTTATGATAACGGTGTTGTCAACCGTGGCAAGATTCTAATTGAAGCTATGAAAAGGTGGAGTTCCCACAGAGAACACGCTGAGGGGGTAGCGGACGCCCCATGGCGCGGTGACAAACAAGCGCGGCGTGCTCCATAAAACGTCTCGTTGTTAATTCACGATCTTCTATTCAGTGGATGACATTTGAAGAATTTGAATTAAACAGGTAGAAAATTGCTTAGCAAGTGAACAAAGCTTAGGTTCATGAAAAGGCGACTCGTGTGTTCTCTGCCAAGTTAGACCGTTCGAAATCTACCAATCGGACAGACATTTTTACTCGCAAAAATCCCTAAGATGGAGACAGAGAAAATATATAGATATAGCAATAAAAGAAATCAAGCAAGAAACAAACAACACTACACGAAATTACTGCTTAAATGTTTTTATTTGAATGGTAACACTTTTAGATTTATCAACAAAAGCGATCAAACTTATCATCTCACAAATATGACCGGAGAAAAATTTATCTCAACTGCTGACTCAAGGGGTTCAAAAGTTTCACAAAAGAGCTTAACTCGTGTGGGGGTTTTCATCATGATTTCGGCGTTTAATCAGATAGTCGTTTGTGGTCTCATCAGTTTATTCTTTTAATAACGAACTTATAAAAAGCGCGGCACAGCCGAAATGTTTATTTCAACACAATAAACTCTAGTCTTTCAGACCGCTGGCTCTGTGTTTTGTTTCAGATTAATACATAAATTTACAAGGCTCTGAGTTAAATAAAGTTATTACAAATGGGCTGAACGGATTTGTAACTTATCTTTCTGGTCGGTAGATGTGCAAAGATTTAATTTTCAATGCTTTGAAGTTTGGGAACAGCATCAGTGAGGGATTGGCGCAAATCATGCACATAGATTTGACAAACACCGGATAGGCAAAGCAAACATTAATTAAAGAGCTGGTGCGAAAAGGCAATACACAATGACAAATCAAGAAAGGAAGTAATTTAAAAAGTAAACTGCAAATCAAAACGCTAATTCGTTGTTGTGAGGTTCAGACAAGCTAAGAAACGTGGGCCTTCTGAGGAAATTATTTTGGCGGCATACGATGCAAAGAGATGCAAATAGGCTCTAACCTGGTGTTTTTACGGTAAAGTTGCTTTTAGGAATGTATGGCATAAAAAGATAAAATTTTCACAGCGGATGGACAGAATTGTTTTACTTCCAAGATCGATCTTGTTTTAAATACCCTCATCGAAATTTTAGTGGGGTGTTTAAACTGAGCTCAGTTTTTTATTTCAATCACAAAGTTTTAAGATTTCATCCACGCGACTAGAAGTTGAAAACACCTTGTTCATTACAATAAACAACAACATGGGAGAGAACTACTAAGCAACTTTTATTTAGGTGGGCACACCCGAGAACTTCATCCAGAAACTCGGAAAAAAATTGGAGCAAGATAAAAACTAAAGTAGTAACATCTCAGAAGAATTTAACACTCTGAGCAGCGGCCTTAATTGAATGGATACGGCGTAGGATTTCAATAAAAATAGAGGGTCGCGTAATACAATTCAAGGTTTGGCTTATAAATAAAAGGGTTTCAAGAGGGTCACTGATTTGGTTCGTCTGTTTTCTAGTTACACACGGAAGGACAGAACAGAGTTATTTATCATACATTGCTAAGACCTTTTACATAAACACTAATACCGGTTGCAGTGGTTTTGAACGAAACCAAGACTGTAAATGAACACTGCAGTAAAACTTTTAACAATTTTTCAATCGTGTCGTAATAATAGCAGGATAAGAAGCAGCTGATAATGAAGACTGTCGCCAGAACAACATCAGCAAAGTGCTGACCACTTTACAACTGGACAGAGCTGCTCCCGAACAAACTTAACGCCACCATTTCCTTCTTGATATTTCAACAGTTTAAACGAACTGCTCAAGAACTTTTCAAAATTTCCTTTAAATTGCGCATATAATACGCTGGAAATAGATATTGGCATGTTCCGCTCACCAGCCAAACCATTGAAAAACGCCGACTTGGCGCGTTCAAACGACAATTATAAAAAAACACAGAGGAACATTTTAAAATTATACTTATTTACTTATAGCGTCCAAAATTTCCATAGTATACCTTTCTACCGAGAACGAGCAGACGTACTGAGCTTCAGGGCAGAAAACGTGAAGTCAAAACATTTTCGTTCGCGAGCGCACGATTCAAGTATCATAGAGCCTTTTCAATGAGAAACATAAAAACTCTTTTTGGTAATCGTATGTTGCCTCGTCTGCTTTATTATTTTTTTTCAGCCACGCCTCACTGGTTTGCCCTCTGTATCATTTCAAGCCTTGGGTTTAACAGAAAGGACGCGGACTATTAATTCTTGGCGCCTTGCATTACAAGTACTATCTTGTTTACTTATAGTAAAAGCAATGAAGAGCAAAACGAAAAGGAAAGTTAAGTTTCTAAATCTTAGGAAAACGTTTGTAAAAATGAAAGTATTTCCTAGAGCTTTGGTATTATCGATAGCAATTCAAAGACTTCTTGGCATATGTAATAGTAAGAAGCCATAGCTAGAATAAAGAGGTTAACCTTTCAAATGTTTCGTCAAGTAAGGGGTTTCATGGCATTTTAAAACGGCTTAAAGAACGTCCAAACCTTTATAAAACGAAAAAGGGAAATATTTGCTATGGCTTTCAAACTATCTTTACAAACTCACACAATCCGCGCAAGCAAATTTGTGCATTTTTTTGTTTCTACTTATGTGAGCGCCTTGTGTTCTTTTTTAGGTTCATAATGGAGTAAGATTCCTTTTTTAAGTCGGCTCCTGTGTAGCGCCAAGTTCCACCCCAATTACATACCCTGCCTGCCCGGACATTGTTTAATCCACTTTTGTAAATCACAGCTTGCATTTACAATATGTTTGCGCTATTTTCGCGAGAATGATCTAAATGAAGCCAGAAGCTCTCAGGGACTAATAGCTAAAATTACGAGGGATTTGAAGTTCATTGCCTAAATCCTTCATTCATCAGAAACATCACACTCCTGTTGGAGACTTCGTAGAATGAATGATAATAAATGGTAAGCGGGGCGAAGGTAAATTATCTCTAACTGCGGTCGCGACTATAAGAATCACTGGAGCCGTATTTCTTCAAATTTTAAGCATTTATTTCTCAAGACAGGACGCAAAGGTAATTAGTAGCTTTTGTGTAATTGCCAATAACACCACATTTCTGTAAACAGGGCCTGTTCAAAGAGACCGCCTTCAAAGTTCTTTAGCCGCTTAAAACCACTTTACAATGGAAGGCACAAACCAGGGCGAGTTAGCGTCATAAAGTGCACTTTGCTTCGAATTCAACGCTACTTAGCGAATCAAACCTCAGTATCTCAAGTAACCGGAAAAGCAAGGCTTTTCCCTTCTAGCTATTTTCTTATATATCTGGGACTTCAAAAGGATCCCGCGCTCTTCTCGCTATAAACATGCATCTTAAAGAAATTTCTAAGGCCACACGCGTATGTTGAGATAAATAAAAAAAGTGTTTATTATTCCTGTTCTCAGTCCCTATGTATATACAAGATTCGAACGAGGTAGTGTGTGCTATTTACACTAAATTGTACAATCTTTTTACACATGATATTAGTTTTAAATTTTCAGAGTTTTACGTGTGGTCAACACACGACTATAAATATTCAACTCTTAAAATATTCTTCCATTTGGATACACTAGCTTATTTAAATTTGCTCGCTCAATGAATTCTCCAGGAGTTCTTTTTATAGAAGAGATACACAGATATATATTACTAAGTGAGAAATATAGTATCTTGAGTATGCAAGATTTTGTTCTCGCCTGAAGGTTTCTGTCATTAAGGTTAGTGTTCCACGTTTATAAATGTATCAACGTTGGGAGCTTCCATTTTATCGTGTTCTTCCTGTTTCGGAGTAAGTGCGAGCATGCTGCTCATCTGAGCTAGTCTCTGTCCTTCTTGGACATCAATATTGAGTTCCATGGAAATGTCCTTGATTTCTTCTTCTTCCTTCATGCTTCCCTCGTCCGCTTTATCTGCACTTTTCTTAACAGTGTTCAGATGTGTTTTCTGATGTTTTCTTAAGTGGTCGCTTCGCATGAAACGTTTTCCACATTCGCCACACTGAAAGCGTTTTTCTCCCGTGTGAGTTCTAAGATGCCGTTGGAGCTCGTCCGATCGCGTGAAACTTTTTCCGCAAAACAACCAGTTACAAACAAACGGACGTTCGCCAGTATGCCATCGGAGATGCGCTTTCAAATGAGAGGTTTTACCGTACACTTTTCCACAGCCGGGGATGTGACAAATGTGTTGCTTTCGCTTGCTTGTGTTGCCAGTCGTAGCCGCGATTTGACAGTTCGGGCACCTACATCTTCTGCATCTCCTTGTGCTAGTAACTTGGCTAGACAATGACGAGCTATATGGACTTGATAGATGGTAAGATGCTGGACTGGGGTTTCCGTGATAGCTCAAGGGGGAAATGTGACTTGTACCGGCCACGGAGCTAAGGGCGAGACTCTGTGGAACAGGGTTCGAGATTGGGCTGCGAACTATCGTTTTGTTTGGCTCGACGCTCCACCAGTGAAGTCCGCCAATCTCATTACATTCAGGCTTAAATGTAGCAGGACAACCCAGCGATAGAGGACCATTCCTACTTGAAGCAGGACACGCGTGGCTCAGGCAAGGGGAGACAGGTCCGCGAGAAGCACTCCCATGGGAGACGGCAAAATTCTGATGGACATGGTTCTTCGGAGGCGCAGAGAGATAAAACTCCTGAAAAGGAGAATAGTGTGAATCGGCCGGCGGCGTAAGCGGAAGCATCCGCTCTCCTGAGCAGCTCATAATTTGGCTCATACTGACTGCATGTTGACTTAGTTCGGGAAAAACACCACCACCAAACTTGCCGTGACATTCGTAATCGCGATGAGCACCCGGTTGACCAATTCGACTGCAAGTAGCGGCTAATAAAGCCAATGGTGACGGCTTGCGATATTCCTAAAAACAAGAAACGCAAACGTTGAGCACCGACCGATCCACTGTTGATAACTGAAACGCTGTATCGATTTTAATAAATAATACACACTAGTCGCAACTTTTGGCGACTTTTAAAATCGTGTAGAAACTCATATTCTTGAAAAAAAATATACTTACATGTGAGAACGCAAAATATTCAGGTCTCGCTAAGGCGGCAGTGGCCATTTCGTCGAGAATTAAGAAATTTTTTTCCTTGGGAAAGATTTGAGCTTTGCACTTTTGAATACGATGTTTCGCGTACAACAGCCAAGAGTAAATGAAACCTACGAACCCTCGTACACACAAAAGCCTTCAGCTGGTTTGCGAGCCGGTGGCGGAGAAAACAGACTAAATGTAATTAGACAAACGGTGCCGCCTGCCAATGGGAGACCAGAGGCGGAGACTAGTCCTTATACTCTTCTCACAGCAATGTTGTTATCGTAAATAAGGTGCTATTATCAAAGATGATAGAGGAGGGGCGAGAGGGCGGCGAACTAATGAACAAAATCAAAAGAAGGGACATTTTATGATTGGATTTCTATGATCAAAGGAGGCCGCCGCCATGGGAGCACACTGATTGGCTGTTACTTTGTAAACAAGCCGCGGGTCGACCCTTGAAAGAAAATCATTTGTTATATTATTGTGTATTTCCGTTATCGCGCCACATTATTGTCATCACCTTTAAAAGTACTGTCATCACTCGCAAAAGAGACCGCCTATATTTGAATAAGAAAGGTTCCTGTAATACACTTCTGAAGAAGGCAAACAGACTATTGTCCGAGTAACAAGCAACAAACAATTCGCATCTAATGCACGAGGTACACTGTGGCTTTTCGGGATAAAAACCGCTTGAGGTGTTAACCTTTCATCGTGCCGCACGATCCATCCAATTGTTTACTAATCGAACAGAGAAAAATGAGAAATCAGTGACAAGCTCTGAAACAGATAGATCTGACCAGTGGCACTTTTCCGGCCATCATTTCCAGGGAAAGCTAATGTACAAACATTTTGTTGAAGCAAGCTCAAATTCGGTTTTAATGTTAGTTTTATGAGGCAAGGTGTTCTAACGAGCGTGCGTTGCGAGACTAATTAGAAACCCGCCCAATAAGACCGCCTCAAGGTCCACCTTTTTAGTTCACACTCAATATTCGTGCCAATCAACTGATCTTGCATTCTTAGCTTTCCTCGAGCGGCTATTTTTCATGTCGACTTAGCAAATATTCAGTCTGCCAACTAAAATCAAACTTCGATATCACAGCGCTTGAATTGACAGACCGCGCACCATGAACTGTTTATGGGCAATTATTGATGCTCGTCGCTCTTGAAGACGGCGGCTTTCTTTGATTTTGCGGATCAATTTCGACCAATTTCCTCGGCTAACAATTAACAAGTTATTCGCACTCTTAGGGTGATTGAAGGGTGTCAGGTATTTTTTATCGGCCTCAGGTGCATATTCACTGCTGTTTATTTTATTACGCAGGTTAAGGCTTTTTAAACCTGTAATTGAGACAAGGGATGCAAAAAAGCAAAACTTCTTTTTACCTGAGAATCGCGCTCGTGATTTTGCCAGGCATTCAATATAACACAAGGCAATGTTTAGGTCAAACAAAGCGCGCGCTTTTGCACCACAATTAATTTTCTTTTTATTCTTTTCAGCGATTTTCTCACTTTACCTCAAAAAAAGAAAAAAAAATGAAAATCAGGTATTTTTCTGTAAACAAGCCAGACGCGAAACTTTGATTTCTCTGAGAACGTCCAGCTTATTCGCTCAGCTTCTTGTTTGAAGGGGTCGTTGATTTTTACCGATAAGATATCTCAAGCCAATATATTTTACAGTGGACAATACGATACTCAAATACAAAGATTACACATCAGCTTGGACTCTTGGGAAACGGTTTTTGAACAATAGCGATTCATTATTCGACTGTGAATGAAAGACAACACACGATGCCCCCGAAACAATCACAGTACATTACTATAGAGCTGAGACAGAGATTCTAGTGAGCACTGCTTAAATATAAAGTGCTACAATAATAAAAAATGCCGGAGTCTTCCGCTCCCACTGCTTAAGAAAATTAAAAAGTTTCTTCAACGCAGGGCTTAGCCGCGTGTTGCATTCAAACAGGCCACGGGGGTTCACAAGGAATAAAACAAAACCAAATGATGTAATACAACATTGCTTATCATAAACCTGAGGATTACAGAAGAACAGGCGACAGACCGGAGCCGAAAGCGGCAGGGAACCATTTATAATTCACATTGTTGCTACTTAGCAAAACTTATAAATTTCGCCCAGAAGACGACAGAAAAATATCCGCTGCGACAAACTTTATTGCAAAACTGTCGGATAACAATTAGTAATTTCACCCATCGCATACCACTAATTTGGGTCTGGTCAGAGAGGGGAACAATTGTTGCAATTTTTCGCTTCGAACTTTGTTAAAATCGCTGTCCAGATTTGTTTTTCTCTCTTGAAATTTGGTTACAGCTCGATGGCTTTTTCGGTCTTGTCAACAAAGTTTAGAAAGCGAGCTGTCAGTGAAAAGAGCTTTTCAACAATACTAATGTCTTAAAACTGTCGGCTTCATCAAAGGCGCAACTTTGCATTCAAAGACCTTTCTTTATAATATATTTCCCACTAATTGAATATTTATTCTTCTTACGCAGAAAATTGTCATTTCGTAAAAAGCATCCTGACAAAACAATAGAACACTCTAGGTTGCCGACTTCTTCAATTTCTCATTCCCGTCTTCTCAAAAAAGGAAAACATACACAACCCACGGTGACCGCTTTTCTAAAAAAGATATTACCTCAAAGTAAACAACAGCTACAATGTTTGTCTCTCAACTGTGAAGGTAGAAATTCAATTTTCGCTTTCCTTCGTTATCGAGTTTTTGTGGCAATAATTCTGTTTACTCTGTTTGCTTAGTATATGCCTAAATCAACGCTGTCACAAAAGGCAATGAAGTTAAGTTACAACCCGAAGTTACAAGAAGTTAGTTGAACAAAACATATTTTCAGCCGTAGGGTTCTGATTTCTCCATGATGGATCGTTAGCTCAAAGGGGCTGGCTAATAACCAAAAGACCCAATAACCGACAAAGATATTGCACTCTTTTTCAATGTTAGCCCCGGGCGAAGAATCTATTAACGGAATATTCACACTAAAAGGTCTTTTTAAACTAAACGGCTTGAGCCAGTTATATGAAAATAGCGAAAAAGGTAATCGGAAAATTAAGAGATTTCTTTGAAGAAAACAAACCCCGCGAGCCAGGCACTAAGTAATTTTCTTAAATGTAATCTAGCCGTTATCTTTCTGTCCTATTCATTTTCCGTCGTTCGAGTTTTAATTTTCATCACCGTGATTTTGAAATCTTTTAAGCTGTCTTGTTGGTATTAAAGCAAACGTCTCCGGCAAAAGCTGTGATTAAACATTACTTCAAAATTTAAACTCCGAAAAAACTTAGAGATAACGAAAAGTTTAGCTTTTAAATAATCCCTATTGTATCAGCCTCACTGGTTGACTGCAGATGGGAGATGACAAAGCTAAAACAGAAACCCGTCTCGTTTTTTCCTAATCACAACACAGCAAGGTGGAGTGTTTAAAGTCTCTTCTACCTATACATCACGTCTGCTCTACATTTTGCATATAATAAGCAACCTCCAGGCGGTTGCATTAAAAAGCTTGAGAAAACTGTAGACAGAAAATCAACGTGTTGTTTCCAGTTCTAGTAGCCGGGAAAAAAAGGTGCTGTCAGCTGACTGGCATAAGAAACAGTAGTAATTGGCACAAGTAAAAAGAGTAGTCTCTGCAATACAGTATACACAGTATGTCAGTTTCTCTAAAGAAATTAGATCAACGATGATGTAAAACCACGCCATCCCACTTGGTTGAATTCTCAATAGAGGCGGTATCGTTTGAACTTTGCTTACACTTCTGATAAGGGTAATTCAACTAGCACTTGGCACGTGCCATGATTGGCAAAAGATAAAAGCCACCCTTGAGATGGCGCTAGAGTGTCTCGTACAAACGCGGAATACTCCGTTTAGCTCGAAAACTGACCGATTTCCGAGTAATTATTACCTTAACGAGTTTTCTCTATTTAAAAAAGGCCCTATTTTCTACAAACCCAGTTCCGCCTCATAAAAGGATGAGTCGGTGTGTCTGTAGCCTCAGGCATACCGAAATAAACTGCGAAGTGATTTATCCATAACATGTTTTCCCTCCCATTCTATTCAGCCAAGAGACTCTTGAAAAGTTAGTCATTAAGAACAAAAATACTTCTCCTCGACCTGGGTCACGGAACTTATAAATATAATTAAGATAATTTCGCATCCGAACTTTGTTGCATTACTGGGTTTCATTCTCCCGTCTCAATTCAATAAGACAGTTTGATTTCAGAGAAAAAAATAAGGGTTTAACTGAAACCTGGCCAATAATTTATTTCCGTTTGTACTTTAGATAAAGGTGAGAATAATTACGACTAAATTTACGGTCTTATCTAAAAAGCTACATATAGGGAGGGCATAGAGCGTTATTAAAACGGCATCCAGATTTCCTCCTTTGAATCGCCCTAGGTTAAAATTAAAACATTGTTACTTCAAAGATTCGAATATTGAACTAAGGTAATGTAAAAACCTTAAACAAAATTAAGCATGATATTTTATTAAGAAGTGTAATGAAATCTTCGGGACTAACAAAAATCAGTCATGCATCACTCCTGGCTAACCACTTTAAGCAGCTCAACTTTATTATTGCGTATACTTTGTTTTTAAATTAGTATTGAGAGAATGACAAGAGTTTGACGAGTTTTAGCCCGTTTGATAAGGCGGAATTTTTATCACGTTTCCAAAAACATTTCACTCAGTAACAGTGTATGCTTTTAACAGGGCAATGACCACACATGGATATAGCAACCATTACGAAACAATTACACTTGTTCAGAGCTTCCTCTGCAAACATTCTGAATTGCTTTCTTCCGATGACTGATAAACCAGTAAATCAAATAAAGTTTACAGGAAAACATAAACATCCTCCAGGAACAACTAAATCAGTGCCGAGAGCCAGAATTTGGCTAAGGGCTGGAGCATGTGATAGAAACAACGTCACAGAATAAGGGAACAACGTTTGCCAAACAGGGTTCATTTATATTCTGTCTCATTTTGTGTTAAGTTTGAAATTTGCTAAACTATTCAATTAATAGACAGTGCGAAAACCTATTTCCGCTTGGGTCAATTTACTGTAAGCATTTTAAAGTTTCCAAACTGCTAAGGTATGGCTAATTTACAAAACTGAAAAGAACTTTTCTTTAGAATGTCAGTTTGTGGTATATAACTTAATCATAAAATATGGGCAACTCTACCTTTTATCGTTAATAAAATGAACCACATAAGAACAATACTCAAAAGTTTTTTTTGAATTACTTACTGTATTATTGGTTTACAGATTGAATGTTAAAAATATAACCCTAAACTTAAAGTTAGATTTTGTCAATGAGAAATACGGGGTAAGACACTCCGTTTTGTTAACTTTCGTTTTCAGCAGTTTTAAATCATACAAAATATTTAATCACCATTTAACTCTTTCCCCTTTCAACAAAAAAGAACAATAGTTTACATTAGCAGGTAATAGAATGCATAGGAAACCCGCTAAGTAATATGCCTGAAATGCAGAAAGGAAGTTATGCTTACATTTGTGAACTGACGATAGTCATTTTGAGTTATTGAGAAAAAGGTAAATGCGGGAAGCTGCTAACATACAAAACACCAAACAGCATCAAAGAAGCAGTATAACGCAACAGCTTGCATTTCCAAAAAAAATTCTCAGTTGAGTTGTAACAATGAAAGACTAAACATCTGACACAGCCTACTATATCATCGAAAACTCCTTCTCGTCGACATTTCTTTTCTTTTCCATCAAGTCAGTTGTCACATTTGAGAACGTGGTGTACATCACAAGTTAGAATCAAGCATTTGAAAAATAAACAGCACCACGGGAGTTAGAACTTAACCCCTGATGAATCCTGGTGACCCTAAACTGAGACTAAAAAGGCTGTTAAATTTACGATTGTTCATACAGTTTCTTTTAAAGGAGAGCCAAGACGGCGAAGCGAGCAAAACTGGGCTCGTTCGTTCAACGAAATATATCAGATGAAATCCCTACACCTAATAATTGCATATCCAGAAGAAAGGAAGAGAAAAAATATTTACAAAGAACTTTTTGCAGCGCAAATCAGCAAACAAAGTCACTTTATTATTAAAGAAAGAAGCATTGTTCAATAACAATTGGATAAGTTGAGCCGTCATCTTTTTTCAACGGTTTTATGGCAGAATCTGTTACCTTGTTGAGGAAAGCAAAAGGATCTAAGAAGACTATGGAAACAAACAGATCTTGACAGGCTGCAAAATATTACGTATATTGACAAGATACTTATTGACAATACTTACATTTATTGACAAGATACAATGTAATGGAATATTTAGAAAACTAGGTTGTCGCGTTTTTAGTAGTTATTTTTCCACGTCGTGAGTTTGCTATACACGTTCCATTATATTACATATTCTCCGACCACATCGCTAAAGCGCCATTTTGCTCATCGAGTATTGGCTTTGATTCTAGAAAACGCATGGAGCGAATTTCATTAACTGATATGAATTATCTTTACTTACTTTTACTGTACATAGATAAAATACTTTCGCGATGTTTTGGTTGTCACACTAAACAGACTTAAAAGTTAAAACCGTGAAAGAAATAAAGGTCTTCTTATGACACCGAAAGAGGTCGGACAAATATGAATCTACAAAAATAGTGAACCTTACAAAGAATGGGAAACGTGCACTAACGCGAGTTGGTTTAAATGCAGGTTGCTTTTTCACCTGAGCTATAACTTTTGAGTTAAAGCAATCACTGCAGCCACGTACTGAAAAACCTCCTTCATACGAACCTCTTCCCTCTTTCCATCTGTCAAATTCCCTCCTGACGTCTTCCTAACACCTGGTATTCAAGCCCTTAATAAACACAACTCACAAGACGAAGTAAATAGCAATTGTAGAAGTCTTTGAGTCAACATTGAAATAGAGCCACAGAACAAGTTTTTACGCAGCATCTTCCTTAGGAACTCTTCCAGAGAACATTACTGTGTAATTTCAAGAGTTTGCAGTATTTGAAAAAGAGCAGATTAGAGAACGTTCGTGAATATCCCAGGTGCACTAGAATAAACTTTCATCATTTGCGGGACGCCCTGTTGGTATGATGTACCGCAACAGGTGCGCCTCTCTGCGTCTCCCCAGCAGGTAAACCATCAGCCATACTGCAACCTGCCGAACACTAAACACAAATATTTTTCGTGTCACTCAGCGGTAGCGGCACCAGCTACAGGCTTCGATAAGAGCAAAAGTGGATATGTGCTGTCACACTAGCAATGGCCAAGTCCCCTACTGAGCTATTGCCATTTTTGACATGTTTGTCATTGAACTCAGTGAGCATCACATTATAGTATTATGCTGTTAAGTTTTCCATTCCCGTCAGTAACGTCGTAATAACCACTAATTCTGCACTGTAGTAGCGACTCCCCTACGCTTTTAACTAAGAAACAACTACAGAAAAGTACAAGGAACACTTTCAAGACTTCGGTCAACACCAAACGTAAGACAGCCAGAAAAAGGTACCTTTTTAACTGTCCTTTATGCACTAAAAAAAAAAAAAAAACCGAAATTCCAAGGGTTGTAAAATATTATAAAGAAACAAAAAGGAACAATAATAACCTTACACAAGAAAAACTGTGGTATAAGAAAAATTTTTTCGATGCTGCAACATTACTACTATTATTCAGCAACATACTAGGAACTAATTTTTGAAGACTCGAAGTAAAAAACCTTACTTCACACTGGTTATCCGTTACACAGATGGAGTATTTCTATTTTAATTGAGACCAGTGTGAAACCAACTTGAGATTGAGATCACTGAAATAAAAGCTATAAAGCAGATATGCAAATCTGTCCCATACTTCAGCTATTCAAAGTTCAAAGTGACCGTAACTAGTGATCACCTTGAGGTTATTGTTACCACGCTATCTTAGTTGATAAGCATAGAAATAGCGTTATCGCATATCTCAAACATTTCGTCACAGGTGTCCTGAACACTCGGAGCGGGAGCCTGGACACTAGGGCGTATTCTGAAGATAAACTTCGATTTAACCTTTTTGTATCCTAGCCTGGAAACTATCGGAAATATTTCGTCCAAAGAGTGAATTTTATACTTCTTTTCGACCAACAAATATGTGATTATCGCTTTAGATGTACTATAATTTTCTAATTAACAAAAGAGGGAATGAATAGAGAGATTTCGGATCAAGTTCACGACAAACGCCAAACCGCCGTCAATTTGTGCCACGTGACCACGATTTCTCATTGCTTGTCGTTTACTGCTCATTATATCTAACAGTACGTAATAATTGATAATTTTACGCCATGTTAATCCGTAAGAACTATGTTGGAAACTATTTATCTGCTTATTTCCCAGAGCAAATTTTTAAAGTGAATCTAGAGTTTACCGTTTGCTGTAAACGTGTTTCTACATCTCTCTAATAATATGAATTTTGATGTAACCATTACAGAACGCTGTTAGATTTCTCTCAAACCATGTTGCAAGTTGAAAATGTTTTTTACGCGGGTTTCAGTTTTCAATGACCAGTCGGAGTACGCGCATATAAACGAAAAACAAAACATCAACTTTGATTGATCGACGATCGTCCTCTCTCATGGACAAACATAACTGAACAGTTTCAAGACGAAAGTTGAACACTCACAGACTGTCATGGGAGCGGTAACAAGATCAACCGTTTAAACCATCATTACAATATAAGGAGGCGATGCTAAAAAAACAGAGGCGGAGAAAATTAATAAGAAATTGGCCTGAGATCGTTAAATGAAGTGTCGTTTTCATTTCTCTACAGAATAAACTCTGCAAAACAGGAACCTCTCTTTCAGACAGGGATATTAGTGGTTGGTTGGTTTAAGAAACACAAGTCAGTTTTTTCCTCCAACTTTACTCCCTATACGCAGGATAGGTGGGGCTTGGCCTCCAGCTTAATCGGTTTACTGCACCATCCAAAAAAACAAATATAAACTTCACAGTTTGCCGATCCACCGGGCCAAAGGCCAGTCTATTGACCATATAAGGCTTCGTCATGAGTTAAGCGGGTAGCATTCTCTAGCTTCTGACAAGTTGGAACACTGATTAAAAGAAGACTAGTTTATACAGCTAGCTAGCAGCAAAATTGGGTAGCTTTCATTTTCAACTTCCAAGGCCCGTAACGACTTTTGGCCATAGTCGACTAAAGGTAAAGATTTTCTCAAGTTCTTTAAATATGTGTAACCCAACTGCATGAGTTTAGTGCGTCAATAAAAGTGAGGGTGTTGAAAGCTTAGATATCTCAGCGAAATTTTCTTCTTAGCGAGACCTGTGAAGTACGATCTCTCTCATGTTTTATCATAAGGATAATGGATGCTTATAACGATGTGAGGTTCTTTCAATACAAATAAGTGACTGCAAAATTCGTTCATCGAATCCTACCTTTTCGAACCACGGTCTTATCGAGCAAGAAGAGCCAAGGTACTGGAATGAGGACATTGACAATCCGAACATCGGACTTGAACAGGAATCGACGTAAATTGACTTTATCGCTGAGTAATTGTTTTGAAACACTTTGGCACAGGTTAACTGCGACACGTTGGATGAGCTAAAGAACTCGCAGTTTTTTTGGAACTATATAATCCGAAGAGACGTTTTTTCGCATTAACCACAAACGAGGCGTCAGTCCAAAGACGAAGGCAGGGTCTTCCACCGTAAACAGCTCTTACAAAACTTCTTCGCCTGCAGCCCAACAACCGACTAAGCTACACAACAGTGGCAGTAAACATTAAATAGCAAGCTGAATAAAGGCAACCTGCTGTGTTATGCCCCCAAACAGACCACGAACGGTGGCTTTCCATGGATTTTTATAAAGGGCGGAGACTCTTTATATCACAGCTTGTGAAGTAATGCCACTTAATTGGTTCGGGAAGCGTCGGCAAAACAAATTTGAAGAGCAATTTTGTGGTACCAAGATACATTTTAAAACAATATTCAATTTGGCAAAATAAGAACAAACAAACAACTCGACAGGACACTTCTGAGCACACCAAAAGTTAAACCATCTAACCTGACTCCATACAAAGTTTTGAATCTAAGATGGGTTTATACAAGGCTCTACATGATATTCTAGACATATGTCTGCAAGGAAAGCGACGTGCCTTATACAAAGTTTTGTTTTTCCTTTTTTGCACTTGGTACAAAAGGGGGAATTTAAGGTAGCCAAGCTTGAAACAACAAAAGGAAAATTGAAACTTAACCCGTTACAAACCACTGATTTGATTCAAGGCGTTACCGTTTAGACAAAAAGAGGTGAAACTATAACGGTAGACAATGCATTCTAAGGAAGGAAGTTTTATAGTGTTTCAATGATAACTCTTCCCTCTGTAACATTCGATATAGAAATTTTGTCCAAATTTGTGCAACGGGTGTTAATAGATCAGCGCAATATTAACAAAAAACAAACAAACGCATTAAATTCGGACTCGTCAGTGTGGATACATTTCATAGCAATATTTGGAAAGGGGTAGAAATCTGTACGGGGACTGAGCTGCTTTTGGAAAAAACAATTGGACCCGAAACGAAATCACTAAAAAAGAAAATGAAGGGGTTAGTTTCTTAAGAAACTGTGGTGCTGTGTCGGTAGTGAAACACAAAAATTAGGTTTTGTCAGCTGAGTGGATAAAGTCATTTGCCACCTTCTTAAACGATTGAAAAGCTGACGTTTTGAGTAGCCGGCCTACGCTTTAACCAATGATTAGCGCTTGATATCAGTTTTTCAATCCTGTTAACGCCTTGAATTGAGTTTATTAACCCGGATGATACAACCAAATTTTTGTGTTTCAATCCACCACCAACACAGCAGCAAATGATTTCTTTAAAAACATCCCCATTTTCTCATATTGTTAAGAACTCTTTTCTTACAGTTTTAACAGTTGCTTGAGCTAGTTTGATTTCATTCAGAACTTTTCGTCAAAAACTCGTTTGACAAAAGGAATCAAATGATATCAAAAGAAGAGCGCGTAAATGTGTTGTCTTTCAACAAGCTAATTGACATACAGTAAGATGTACTGAGTGCTTTCAGAGTTCAAAAGTTAACCGACCCCCAAAAGCGATGGTTCACACTAGGAGAGTGATTTAAAAGGCTTTCATACTTTAATAGTGAAGCATCTAAGAGTGAGACACTACTAAAGAAAAGAGCTGCTCGGTTGATTTTATCTTTATGGTCGCCAGGTGTTGACTGAAAGTTCAATGTAGAAACTAAATTTGTACATTTGCAATTTGACCGGCGGTAGAAGTATTAGAAGGACATCAGCTTGATTAGGAAATTATCAGATGATTTCTTAAGACCACAACTAGAACATTTCAATTCAGAATCAAAAGTACATTGCGGACTTCTATGTTAGTTGTTATAAAAACTGGCCATTCAAATGTTTAATTACAGCATTTTTCACGTTTTAGTTCTCTACAAAATAAATTTTAACTTTTGGATGTTCTACGCCAAAGTGGAGGGGTAAATAGAATTAATTTTTGTTATCTACACCAAATTAAAATAAGCGATACGAAACACAAAGGTAAAACAAACAGGTAAGTAGCTCAAGTTTATCAGTTCCACGCGATACCTTTGAAAAATCAACAAACATGTATACCTCCGGGCATAATGTGGCCACAACAAAACACACCAGACCACCGCAAAACAAATATGGGAGGAACGTAAATGTTTTACTTATAACCAAGAAGGTGCTGGCGCCAAAGCATAGGCCCCCTGTGGAGCCAACAATAACCGCTTAACAAAACGGCTGCGTATAGCACCCAATGGCAGCATTTTAAAAGCGGTAAGTCGGAAAAATGTAAAAGGTATCTGTTGAAGCATTGGGCGTCATCTCGTCGCCTGGCCGCAGCGTGGAAGCACAAAAAACAGTTAGAAATACGAGATATTATCGACAAAGGTTATTCGTTTTGATAAGATCGTTCACTAGGCTAAAACAGCTGAGGTGAAGAAAAAACGTGATGGACAAATCGCGGTGAAATTATAGGTAAAAACGGTCTTGTTCATAGACTTCATAAGCACGCAAATACTGGCGAATCAAATGAATCAGTGAAAGAACTAGAAAGAAAATAAGTTCAAAACACAAATGCACATCGACTAGTGCTGTTACTTAACACACTTTGATTTGAGAGGTCACTCATAGGATTTCATTCATAAGCAAAACATTTTGAACAATATCACCTAAGCAGACTCACAGAATCATGAAAGAGTTACTAACATTAATTCAAAGTAGCAGACTGCAAATTATCTTAGTTGCTAAAAAATATACATCTACGTGTCGCAACTGTTCATCAGTAGGATGCCTAAAATGCGTGCAATTCCACAATTCCACAATTGTTTAATTTAATTCATTTAATTAAAATGTATTGTTGCTTCGTTTAATTTTGTTTATTTCTCACTCAGAACTGATCATCTATGTCTCACACGTGGATAAAATTGGAGAAGATTAATGATTCCTACAAAATAAAAAATAAACTACGGAAAAAGTTGGATACAAGTGGTTCACAAAAGGTAAAATTGTAGCGAGACGACTGCCAGAACCATTGCCTTCTTTCAAGCCCGCTGCTTAAGCGTGTTTCGGACAACTTTTTCAGTAATCTGTATATTTGTGACAAGTAATAAAGGAAACTACTTGATCACCAATTCTAGTTAATACAATATATTGCTCGAACTAACTTATAATCACGTTTATGATCCGATAATGAAACTATCGGTTGAGTTTTGTCACCGTCTAGACATCTCCATTCCTTGCGCAAAAAAGGCGTTTAAATGTCAAAGACAGGAAAAATCAAGACAGCTCAGTCAGGACATCTGCAGCCAGGATCTTGCAAGAGACAGAATGCAGCTATAGGCAAATTGAACCAAGATCAGCCAGGAACTATCTACTTTTGCTGGAATTATTATTAGCTTAATCCGTTTGGCTGGAGAATGGTCAGCAAACCCAAAGTATTTTACAAATATAAGTTATTTGGTTTTTTTTTTCTTCAGTTTGCTTTTAACAATGCAAGGTAAATCGTAACCTGGTTTTCTATCCAAATGGACTATATACACAGCAATTATAAATAAAATGTCTTCAGATCTGCAAGGTCTGTTGGCTCGTTTAAAAATGTGAGTCATACTATATAAGTACGCATCTGAATAAACTATAAATATTGAGACGTACATCTGATGTTTTAATTTTCTTCTTCGGAAATCATACTGTTTTATTGACAGGGGTTGAGTACTTCAAAGTTTTCTAATGTAAAAAGAAAAAGCTATTTGACCATAAATTAACTGATTACACGTCTTAACAGTGAGGAGAACTACTACTCTAAATGGAAATATTGAAAAAAGAAACTAGTTCAATCATTTACGTTGGCATGCACATGGCACAAAAGCACTAATTTACAACTTTTTTCAGTTACATTTTCAGAGTGTTTCAAAACAAGCTTTTTTCCCAAGAATTGGTAAATGCGGGCCATCTGAACTGTATCGCTTAGTTGGAAATTCCCATCTTGGGCCAAATGCTTCAAACATGCACCAGACAAATATTACCAAAATAACTGTAAAATAATACAAACTGAGGTGCATTGTCCCTGCTTATCAGCAAGATTAAATAGGAGAAGGATAACCTTAACCCTAACCCAGTGACAGAGGTAGCATGTGCAGGTAATGAGGATACTTGACTTGATACCCCAAAGTCAGGTTCAAGTCCTACTGTCACCACTAGCTGGAGTTATTTCATGACCAATCAAGATTAACTCCTAAGCCAAGGCCGTAATAAGCCAGCTGGGCTACCTCTTGTCAGCTGTAATTTTTACACCTGTACGTTCATAAAAATTTAAGACTTTTAAGAGCTGCAAATGATCTCTCTCTATGGCTATTGTACTGCAAAGATGTCACTCACAGAATCAATAATACAGAAATTCTAAGTGACCAATAACATTGATACTGATTAAGCATTTTTAACCAATATATGGTAAGTCATAATGTGAATTTCAGCTGCCTCCTCCACTCACTAAGTTACTTGGGGAGAGAGTAGCCAGCTCCCTTCCCAAGAGGCTTAGTGAGGTTAGGGAGCAGCCTCTCCCCGAGTGACTTAGTGAGTGGAGGAGGAGGCTGAAAATGAGGCTAAGAGGTAAGTTAATGCTAAGAAAGAAAGAAATTTGTACCTCAGATCCATTTACGTGTGTATCCAAGGACAAAGGTCAGACATTATGCTGAAAGATTAACAAAACAATAAATTGTTGCAAAATGTTTTAACCCAGGAGTCATTTCATAAGTAGGTTGAGTATGATTGTCGGGGTGAACGTAGTCCTTTGATAGTGACTGACGTTTCTACATCCTGTGGGGTAGTCATCTTCAGAGTCAAAGGGAGATGTATCAAGTCAGTTGATGGTATTAAACTCTGGTTATTGACCTGATTGGTCAATTAAGTTGCGATGCTATGGGTCATCTGTCATTTAAGCCAAGCATGATGTTATTGGCTATGAAAACTCGTAATGTCATTGGTGCATTTCGATCCGTCTATTGTCACAGTTAAACAGTTGTTTATTCAGTCAGCCAAATTGTCAGTTGTCCAGTCATTCAGTTGTAGTTAGTTTTGCTTGAGTCCGTCTATAAGTTCTTTGTAGGGTGCTGGTAACTGTTGACTATGATTCAGTGGTGTTTGTTCATTGCAAGATGTGTTAAATAAAAAAAACATTCTCAATAATGGTTCATTGATTATCATAGGCAAGTCTGAAGGTCTAGCCATCATGATGAGTCTCTCGGTAATTCCTGTAGTCTGTAAATTCAGTCAAGCTAAATACACACACTTAAACATTCATTTGGTCACCTTCACTTTCTAGCTTTGCTGCTGCAAGAGGCCTCAATAAAACAAGACTAAGGGACAAGAGTTGATTCAATCAAGTCTAGCCTCAGGGGTGGAGAGGTACTGAATAAAGTTTTATCAGGGAAGGCTCTGCCTCAATTCTTGCAAGGACCACTTGGACAAACAGCAGCAAGTGAAAGCCAGATCTTGTTGTAGATCAGGATCAGCAATGTAGAATAACACTTAAAATTGAAGGCAAGGTTGATCGGATAGCTAAGGGTTGGTAATTTATCCATTATACCTCCCCATATAAGCTATTATACCGAGTACCCACTTCCTGGGGGGTTTAGTCCATTTGTCAATGGCATATTTGCTACTGACAGTATCCAGGTCACACGTTTTCACAAATGGGCAGGATCAGGAGGTCATGGCCTCCTCTTAGAGGCTCAATCAATCAATCAGCAACAAAGTGATCATCGTGAGACAAATGGTGAACCAACCATACCATTATTTGGTACATTGATCATCATCAGTCCCTTTTCTCCAGAGATTATCAGGGAATGGTGCAAGAGCAATTTTCAAAAGAAATATCAGTTGTGACAGATTTCTAGCGTAAGAATTCATTCACCTGTATCTAGGAACGTAGAAAAGTGCATTTGTACTCGACAGAACGAGGCGACATCTACTTTGCCTCCCCCCGCCCCCCCCCCCCCCCCCTTACCGTCAAACTTGAGACCCTGCCGCCTCGACACTCAGCCGTTTATTTACCAGTGACAAACTCTCCTTTCCCTGAAAATTTACAGTTCGTAAACGACGTTTGAAGCAGAAGCCATCCTTTAAAGCCCCCATTTAATCGAAACTATTTTTAGTTTTTATATCTCGACAAAAACTGTCAGCAAAACGCCGCGCGCAATATTCGAAGCCTAAGTGAGACAAATGTGGTTTAAAATAAAGGTGATATGATAGCAAATTCAAAAACAAAACATTTGATCAAGTCTATCATTTACTCACTCATTAGTTTAGGTCAAATTAAATGATAAAAACCGCTTACCGTATTTAAACAAACATAACCTTCACGCGTTCGACCTAAGCACCGTCCTATTCAAACAGTTGAATTCAGCAAAATAAAGGCGATCGCTTTTCACATCCCCATCATCTTGAATAAGCCGTTATAGCCAACACAGTCCAGTTAGCAACAGAAATGGAAAATTTCACGCGGAAATTTATCCCGAGAAGCTTTAGGAAAATAGCCACAGACTAGAAAGCGATGTCCTTTTGAAGTCACGCGCCATGCGAGAGCCAATCAAAAACGAGTAATTTATTCTTGAAATTGGAAAGGAGGGGAGTAGCCTGCGTAGCAGGAGCCTAGAAAAGTGGAGAGAGTGCATGGGGTATGGTACGGAGACATGTCGAGGGCTTGGGGTTTTTCCCTCCCCTTTTACAAATCCAAAAAAAATTCTCTTAAAACTTTGGAAGGTTTAGAGCACATATTGTTTAAAATAGGAAATAGCATGACTTTGAACGATTGTTACGCATAAAGACCTGTGATAACCTGATATCAGGCTGTGGTAAATAAAATTCTCCCTCAAGAAAAATGTTCTCTTTAGCCATAAAAATCCGCAAATATTTCGGGAAAGCTTCCTTGTGTCGACTTTAGAATCCAGTTGTTCCGAACAGTTAATATTCGGACTGAAATATCGCAAAACAAAATGGCTCATTCAATGCCTAGCTCCGCTCAAAATTTTTCAACGACGTAGAACGCTAAAATCAGACTTAAACAATAAGGTAGTGTTGGCAAGAAACCCTTCAAATAGTCTGTCAAATAAACGTGACTAAAAATAAAAATTAATCGCACGAGCAAAATGACGAGTTAAATAAGCGTGAATAACAGTACTGACGTACATTTTTAACTAACAACAAAGAAAATGCGCAAAGGAAATGAAGGTTTTAGAGCAGCACAGTCAGTTTGAACATGATTACAGGCACTACCCAACGCACATAAGCTTAACCTCAAAGATCTTTCCTACCTGAATCCTGAATGTAATAGTCGCCCTCAGAAGCAACTGTACTTAGTTTTGTTTTCGGCTTGACTTATTTCGGATCAAAGCAGGCACCACTGATAATTAACGGCAGAAAGAATAAATCTTGCCGAAAATAACATTAATTTACACGTTTGGTACGTGCATAAAAATGAAAAACATCGAGATGCTTCGAGAATCAAAATCCACTGAACAGACGAAGCGCATAGCAATTTTTTCCCGCGCTTTTCTGTCACCCGCGCCTTCCCGCGCCCTTCCCGCGCCTAATCCCGCGCCCGCGTGATTTGTCCAAATCTCGTAGCCAGATCTCTTGTTACAAGAGATCTGCTGGGTACGAGATTTTTTTTATCACAGCCCGCCATACCACTCCCCTTTAATTTCCCTTGATGAAGGGTGAAGAATTTTTAAAAGTGTTACATTATCGCTGGCAAAAAGGTAACAACATTCTTGTGGTCACTAGTTATCAGAGTTTGTTATTTTTGTTTATTATAAACTTAAAATTTCTTTCTATCCAGCAATCTAATGCAAAAAAGAGGAACTGGATTTAATTAAACATGACAGCTTCTCTTTTCGATATTGTCATACTAGAAATTGCTGCATCCACAGGAAATCTCTCAGCCAGTTCAAAAGTCTGCTATTTCATGCAAAAGAACTCTAGGTCTTTTTTCTTGCTTAAAAGCGCAGTGATGACCGAAGTGGTGTGTTTTAATTTGACGTCCTTCTATTCCGCTACTTGGTGATAACTATTTAATCTGATTTATATTCTTTCGTTATTTCACTTTCTTTTTGTCTGTTAAACCAGCGCCGGCATTAAATTTAAAGAATATTATATCTCCGTCGTGAACTACATAGTTCTTTCCTTCCTGTCTGTATTTGCCTGCAGCCTGTAAAAGAAATAAAATATATATTACAAGACTCACCAAGAAAGGTAGGTGGGTTCAGTTGAGGTATCCTTGAGATTGGTAAAGGCGCACCTAAGAAATGAGGGCCAAACAGCCGGAGATTTGCCTTGTTTCTGTAACCTGAATCTCGCATCCCCACCCCGACTGGATGGGAAACTAGTACCTTCTTCCCGGAACTCTTTACAGTTGAGTTTGGATAATCCAAGACCGTAAAAGAACTCTGTTCAATACCCTTTTCAGTTTAGATTCAAATAAGCTTCCCAGAGTTTTCTTTTCCTAAAGGTGAAAAAGGTTGATCTGGGCGGGAGAGAGAGGACGGAGGAGTAGGGAGGGAAGGACAAACCACATAGTGCCTACATAGCGGTGAAAAGCTCAGACACTATTGTACAAAATAAACTATCAAATTAATAGATCTGAAACCAACGAAAATTTATACTACAGTAAAAATGAGAAAAGCTGTCTCATAAGTTGGTCCTTTCAAACTAGTTAAGACAACTATTCTAAGTTATCATGTCTACTTTCTTGAGAACTGTAACACTTAACCTTGACTGCCGTCTCAGAGCCATGCTCCTTGAAATCATCAAATTTCATCACTTCAGCCATAATGAAGCCTTTCTCAAAGTCAGTATGAATCTTACCGGCTGCCTGAGGTGCTTTCGTCCCTTTCTGTAAAGATTACCCCCAAAATAAAAAGTTTAAAACAAATAAATGCCCTCTAGGCTTCTGTGACCATGGTTTTTTTCAATCTAACAACTCTAGGCTCCTCCATATTTGATTTTCCTTCTCGTGTTAGTAGTTTTAAACAAAGTGGCCAAAACGGTTTAAAAGTGAGAATTGGTGGAACTGAGAAACAATAGGGAGTGTAAGACACCAGTATCTACGCAGTGACAAAGAGCAGACTTTTAAACCTTACGACTGCCACAAGCCTTCTCATAGATAGCCAGAGGGGTAGGTTTTCCAAGGGAGCAGCAAAGGGGAAAATCATGCCCAAAAGAACACAATGCTTTGCCTGGGAACAAGTTGGACTGCTGAAGCGCCTCCCATGTAGGCTATGTTCACCACCTTTACACGAACATGAGAAGTCAGTGACTGTGGGCTGGAAAGGAATTTGCATTTGGTAATACTGCTGCACAATAATGGAAAAAGCAAGGTTTGAGTTAAACTGCATTATCTTAAAGTTTCTCAAACTGTGGAAGGTTGCTTAAGTGTACAAAGTTAAAAACATGTGTTCTCAGTTAAAACTCATTATACTCGCCAAAATTGTCCAGGCTTTGACTTCATCTTTGCCAGCAGTGAAGAAATACTGAAGCTGAAGAGCTTTGAATCCGGTGGTGACAATTTTAGCAAGAGCACTGGAAAAAGAAACAGAAAAACATTAATAATAATTAGAGTAAAAACGTCAGTGCTACATAGATGGCAGATTATTTCATCCATTGGTTGGACTCCCTCATCTAGCACCAGGGAGGCCCATTAGGGAACCATTCCTGTGAATTGTTCGAAGTGTTGTGCAGAGGCCAGATAATGCTAAGTTCTTAATACCTTTGTGTTCCAGCATCTTTAAGGTACTTCTCTGCTTCTTCTGGACTCATATCTAAGAGCTGGATAAAAAAAACGAATAAAAATAGCTGGATTGCTTAATTTATGAAATTCTCTTTATCAAAGAAAAGAAACCTAAACTGAGCACCCAATCTGAGTCTATCAAAACAAAAACATTTACCTAACTTTCTCTTTTAATCACATGCAACTAAACTTTCACACGTAACTCCCTACATATTGAACTCACAGAATTAAGAACTACACCAATTTGAAAATGATGGCATGGAGTCATCAAAATGTCATTCATTGCTATCGTTAATTTTTGTTCTCAAAAATAGCTTGCGTTGAAAAGTTCTTTCTGGGACTGATGGATACACAAAAGAACTTGTGTAGTTGAAATGAACAAAATTTCCAAAACTGGCACAAAAAGCAAAATTCATGCATCATCTGCAACTCCTATACCCTGAAAATATGAAGAAAATGAGCATGCTACTTAAACCAGTTTTTGTTTGGTTCACAGTTTGCATAATGATGTGATAAATTCTCCTGCTATTAAAGAAAACATCACCTTATATTCCAGGGCTCCACTAAGAGGAATGATAACAGCTCCACTATCATTTGTATCTACCCACTCCTTTATCTTTGCTAACCTGCAAAAAGGTTTTTTCTTTCATTTAACACTCTGTCATTCACAAGTCAAGCTACAAGTTTTGACCATAATTAAGGATAATAATTATTAGAAAAAAGAACTGACCACTTGTTCTTCTTCCTAATGTAGTCTTTCTCAGATAAATTCACAAGGTATATAACAGGTTTTGATGTGAGCAACAAATGCTTGTTGAGAACTTCAATCTGAAATAAACAAAGAGACTTACTGAGTATCTGCTATGTGTGGCCTTTTGCAAGTGAGCGAGCACATGGTCCTTGACTCTCACTTTTACCACTGTATCTATTTTTTGACTGAAAAACCCCTATTTTTGGAAGGATTGTTTCAATCAAGGGCTTAATAATTACTTAAATGGGCTGCCATATCTCTCCAGATTTCAATCACCACACAAAAACAAGATGAAAGTGTCTCAAAATCGGTGACTGCTCTTGACAATCACAAAGAAAAATAGGGGACTAAGAACAGTTCAACACTTGTACAGTAAAAATGTGCAAGAGTGGAAAAATATATAATGCAAGGTAAAACTAAACATGATAACTTCGCAGAGGGATGAAAGAGAAAAGTAACAGTGCTGGCTTTTTAATTAGCCAAGAAGGAGTAGTAAGCTAGCAATAAATTATTTAAATTATTATTTAAAGGTGAAGTTTCCTTTGCAACAATATTATTATACACTCACTTCCTTTGTATCCCATGTTTCAAACCTAACATGCTTTTTATCCTCTGAGACAGAGTGATATATTTTTTTTAGGCTTTCCTACAAGTAACAAAAGCAAATGATTAATAGCCACCTTATTCAAAAAAGTAGAGTTGGAAATGAATTTAGATTCACTTACAAATTCTCCTAGTCTCTTTTTATCTCCACCTCTCACTACTGTCTTTTCCATGTTGCTCTAAAAATACAACAAAATGACAGAAATTATTTTAATCAGTCAGATTGCCACCTTATAATAATTTGCTGAATAGGTTTCATCCACCTTCTGGTTACTAGTCCAAATGCTCTACCACTGGGCAACAAGAGACTTGTGGGAGCTAATGCCATTATACTAATAAGTTTAAATTATCATGTACTGTAAGATAAACTGGAAGACTTAAAACAATGATACTTACAACTTTATCTTTTAGGTATTCTTCATCCTTAAGAAAAAAAAGGTAATGTGTTGATTGTAAAAATAATGTGATCTCCATACCTGACAAGAAGAAGAAGACCTCTTGTAGAATGTACAGAAAATATTATTTTTGTATTTTCATGTTACTCTACCTTTTTCCTCAATTCCTCTGAGATGATTTCCAGGTCTCGCACAGGGTTTACATCTCCTTCTACATGAGTTACATCTTCACCCTCAAATGCACCTTGTCACATCAAATCAAAATTGTACATTATCAGTACAACTTATTATACAGAGAATGTTACATAATGAAAAAATGACTTAATTGTACTCACGTATCATATGGAATATAGCATCACACGCCCAAATATGAGACAAAAAGGCATTCCCTAAACCCTACAGGTGACAATATAACCATAGTCTCAAAAACTGTACACTCCATATATCACTAATAATAGTATTATAATACTACTAATACATTACAGCTGTTCACGGTAGGTGGAATAAACAAGGTTAGGGCACAAATGAGCCAATGGGGAACACACAACTGGAGCTTAACCCAGTTTTTGTGGCACGAAGCACCAACAAGTAATGCTACCACCCTTTCAGCTGCCAGGTTATCCCAGCAGTAAGTTACTGGTACCTATTATACACCTGGGTCAGGAGAAACATAGTGGAGTAAAGGTAACTTGGTTTCAAAACAACGAAATTACAAGGTTTGAACCTTAACCCAGGGCTGTCACTACAATTTCAGTTTCCAAGGTATTCAATTAGTAGGTCGAGGGGAATTGAACATTCTCAATTCAGTTTTCTGATTTTGTACTGCCAATAAAGGCACCAACAGAAGAACGGAGCAACTCAGATGCAAGGTTTGAGGTGTTAAAAGGTTGGCTTACTTTATGTTAAATTAGCCTTTTTTACTCAAGAAAGATCTGCCACCTCTTTGCTTACCATAAAAGTACAAGTAAGAAGTACCTAGTTTTACAGTTCAATATCAAAACAAATCAATAGATAATAGCCCAGTTTAGCTGTTTGCTAATTATTAACAGATAGCTAAACTGAGATAGTTAGTAAGAATAATCAAGGTGTCAAAAAGAGCATGTCAATTCATTATGTCCATTGATTCTTATTGCAGCATTAATAAAACAATCAAAATCAGTTAAGTAAGAAGAAGAGAAGAAAGCACATTGAAGTAAATAGGAATGTTTCCTATTTTTAAAGACATACAAACCTGGCCTTCGTGTGCCCCTTGCACTAGACCAGCAATATCTGTCACATGAAGAAAAGCTGGAACTTTGCTGTAAAGGAAATACAAGTTAATAAGTGCTGATAATGTGGCAATTCCTGCCCTTTAGATACAGTCTAAGTATCTGTCTATAAGAGTACAAAGGGGGCATCATGTAGACACAAAAGGAAACTAAGGTACTCTTAGATTGAGGCTTTCAAGTTATGGATGTTTCTAGTTTACTAAAAGTAAGACAAACAGATATTGCTATCAACAGAGACTGAACTAACTGCTTATCCTGTACAGCGACACGTTACTTTCCAAAGTGAAGTAGGTAATTGGGACAACTAAAGGTAGTACTATACAGCCCTTGAAAAATTCACTGCCCCTTACAATAAACTTCTTTGAAAAGCCAAAACCGTATTAAAAGTATTACATTATTACAAGGTAAGATCAACAACCTATTGCAGAAAAGTGCTTTTGATTCCAGACAAAAAATGTTTGTGCATTAGATGTTACTGTACCTTGCAGGCTTGTGAAAATCACACAAGAAATCCCATCTTTCATCTGGAACAGCCACTCGACGTGCAACAGAAAGAAAGAATAAAAAAGGATTATCTATTGACACAAATTTACTTGAGTTTTTCACTGTGAAACTCAGGAAACTGTGGGCAACTTTTGTTGTAAGGAAGGATTTCTGTGCAGTTCCACAGTAATACAAGTAACGACCATGGAAAAGGACATGCCAAAGCATCTTCTGTTAGGATTTACTGGCTTACAAAACAAATATCATGGGCTCGCATGTTAGGAACAACATGAAAAAGGAAGCTGTCCACTCTACTAGGGTGTCTATATTGAAGACAGGTTCCACTGTCCATAGAGCATTTTCACTAGGTAAATTTCCTGGAACAAAAGTAAGTGTTTTCTTATTTAGAAAAGAGTACAACCCCCATATGATTGGCTTAGCAAACTAACAAGGCCACTGTTCCATTGTTCTGGAACACTAACGTAGCCACTGTGACATCACGTAAAAATGCTCTATTGACATTTTCACTGCCTGTTTGAAGGCTACCTGTAAGTATTATGACAAAATTGAATGATACTTATTTTCATTGGGATCTGAAAAATAAAAATACAAGAAATATTGTTAATAAATAATAATATTATCATTGAAATTGGTGTAAATGTAACAGGTTTATTTAGAAAGAGACGCCACTGATTTGTGAATGACAGAAATGAACATGTACAAGACTCAAACAAGTTCTAAATCACTTCCTCTACAAAATGACTGGCAGCATCTGCTTTTTAAGGCTATAATGTTCTAAAGGCCTTCAAGCACCAATTTATGACTGGAAAAATGATAAGCTGAGGTAAAGAGTCAAGCAGATTATATGAATAATAATAAACCTGGACACTTTATAAAACAATATATAAGACCTCCTAGCGTGTTAACTCCTCCCTGGTTGCAAAAAACTAGTTAGCAATCACCATCCTCAATAGCATAAAACACAATAGTAGAAAAGGAGATAAAGACCCTTACACTGCTAGGTCAACCAGTGGTTTTTCCCGATAGTGAGTAAGTCCTGTAATAAATCGAGTTCACCCCAATGTTAATTAACCCCCCTGTGAGTGATCATCTTGTTTCTGATAAAAGAAGCCGACTTGATGCAAGTCTAGTCTCCCTGACCCTCACAGCCGTTGAAGAGTCACTGAAAAGCTGAACTTAGATGCAGTGCCGAAGAGGTACATGTGATTTTTGAAACTGTGGTGCTTGCATGCATGGTAAAGCATAATTTGGAAAATTCTCATGTGAAGGTAGAGAAGATCAATTGATTGACAATGTTAACCTGCATTAATCAATTCTACGACGTTTAAAAAAATAAACAACGAGATAAATCTCATCGATTGGAGGCGAATTCACTGATTTTCTGTAAAACAGATTAACTCTGAAACAGCCACACAATTTCAAGACATTGAAATTTTGATCAGTAACGATAGGACACCCATGTATCCTAGCGGTGTCTCGAAATTCCCACAACTCCTTCCATCCTCCCGACTTATCTGGGAAGATCGAAGGGCTCCTGAAGGGTACGAGACAGAGAACATGGAAATAAAATAAAGACAGTTATCATTTCGAGCTAGAAGTAGCACTGCTTACTATACACTGACCTATTGTGCAGAATGGAAAATTTTCGGCTGCTGCTGCACTCTTGGTCAAAACATTGAAGAAGGTTGATTTCCTGAAAATTCACGTGGATAAACAACAGACTCACGATCAGGCGAAAAAAAATATAGACCTGTTGCATGCACGTATTCAATTGACTTACCCTACATTTGGAAGCCCTACTATTCCGCACTTCAGTGACGTTCCAAATCTTCCCATTAAAGGTGTTGGTTTTTCTTCTTCCTTCTTTTTGGGAGGCATTTTGAAAGTGAATGAAAGAGAAAAACACCTTACAATTAACCTGTTTTCAACACTTGCAACATAAAGGGCAATTCTTGCAAGATGGCGGACGGGCATAACAGAGCATATTCTTTTTGAGAAGCCGCTGTATAGACTTATCGCAGAAAGGATTTCTGATTGGCAGAGCTGATTGGCAGGAGTTTTATTGGCGGGAAAATGCAACGAGGATGCAACTAACATTCCTTTCTTTCGTAAACAACAACAACAACAACAAACGGCAGATTCCTTTATGTGATAGTTATGGCAGAATCCCGATTTTGGAAATCAGCAGAACATACGTCCACTACAGTATTCGTTTCCATGGAGGGTCACGACAGAACGACAGTTAGCCTGAGTTACGGTAAGGCATTAAAGGCAGCTAGGGGAAGGGGTGAAAACGCAAAAGGGAAACTATAAATCGTTGATTCCCTCGTCATCCTCATTCATTTATTCAGTTTTCTTAATTTCATATTTTGCCCCACTGCCAACTCAAAACGTCTGAGTAGTTTGAAAAAACTTAGCCACTTTATAATTTTCTGCAGGCTACATCTATAATGATGTCAAAATGATAAAAACTTCACTGAAACCACAAGTCACAGGCGAGTGGTTTGAAAATTGTTGTCTACTGATTTGCTCTCTCCCTAGCCAAGCCATTTTTGGTGAAATATCTTGGAAAATTGCATACCGACAGTAAGAGCAAATAAATATTGTACTATCATTACATCATTTCTATCAAAACACCTTCACAGCAGGCATCCAATGCAACCCCTTTTGTTTACCCTTTTGGTCACCAATATTAATTTGAGTGTAGAGTAACTTTTGTTAGGATTTTGGTCATGTGAAAGAAAAGGATCTATATTCTGGCCAAATTCTCCCACAGATGGTTGCTCTCAACCAATGAGTGTGTGAGGAATCATGCAGTTATACATAGTACAGTGGAACTTCGCCTTACAACTTCCCTGGTTACACGACGGACCACATTTTTCCAACACAAACGTAGAAAACTGAGTCATTTTATTATCATGAAGACCCCATTAACATGACCACCTTATTATTATGACCGGGATTTTATGACCCACCTGTGATCACATTAAAGCGGTTCTACTATTTATCTCTCAACTGATATTAAACTTTAGGCCTGGTTTCTGAAAAGGTGATTATAATAAGTTCAACCCAAAGTTAATCCAATAACTGGAGCTTAGCAAATAGGCCATTTCCGAGTTCCCCAGGCCTCTGTATCAAAACGAGGTTAAGTGCTCACCCTTTCATTTCACATGAAAGGTTGTGCACTTGGCCTCATTTTCAAAGTGAGGGTTTTTGGAACTCGGAAGTAGCCTATACTTGGAGCTTTTACTTCAAGATCCAATTATGATAACACAAAATAATCCTCTGAATAGTCAGTACAGGAAGGTTAATACAATGGTGAATTGGACTTTCAATCCTAGATTAGCACTACCGGTAATTGCTTTTTCAGAAACCAGCTGGGAAAAATGTTGCTTTGACGTTAAAATCTCAAATTTAAAGGTTTTAAAGTAACAGAGAACCATTAGGCAACATTTGCATCATAAATTTTTATTTACATGTAATAGTTCATTCAATCTTGGTTCCATTAATGAACTAAGTTAAAAGTACCTCTATAGGTACTCCAAACACCAGCTTACAGTGCAGGCCAATTTACCTTACTACCTGTACCTCAGTTGACTAAACTAAACTTCAATAAATTACTGTTGATTAGTTTGCCACTCAGTAATGTACCATAATAATAATAGAAAGGACTTGATCATTTCATCCATATATGTATATATAATTCAAATGTGTACAAAAAAAGCAATGCAATTCAAAGGAGAATAGCTTCTCCTATAAATCACTCCAATACCCAAAGCAATATTACAATTTTCTCAGCACTATGGAGTGATTTTACTTAACCCTTGAAACAGTACCTAACAATTCTATTATTGTAAAACAGTTGCAAGAAAACAAAACAATAAAATTAGAGTGTAACACTAAGTGGTGGTCTGCTATCTATTTCATGAGATCAGTAAACTTACTTATTGTCAGTCTAGGACTGACAGTCTTATTGTCAGTGTAAATTTTAGAACTTAATACACAAACTATTTCCATGACATTTGACCAGGTGTGGTAAATATTCTTTTGTTAATTACTTTTAAGCTTGAACGTGTACTTCTAGCCCTGTACTTAAAAACTGCTGATAAACTTTACTTATAAGCAATACAAAAATTGTTAACTTTTAAAAAGTATTCTAAAAATTCTCTTAATTTGAAGTATGGGACAAAAAATAGATGCAACTGAAAAAATAAATAATTTAAACACAAACTCTACAGAGGATGGAGGAATATAATAAACCACGCACAAAAATTGACATGTTTTCTCCTTTTTTTGTCAATGATTCAATATTTTCAATTACTGTCTCAGGGAGAGAAAATAGCATAACAAAATACATGATACAACATTTGTGTAAAAGACTTCACCCTGAACCATGATTTTTTTGTTTGTACCGTTTTTACATACAATTTGAAGCTTTGAATTGGCTTGGTTCCAATTCCTTTAACCACATGTCACACAGATGGCCATAAATTAGCATATCGGCGAACCAAGCTCACTCTGAAATCAACAACGTACATTTTAAAAACCATTGAAATTTACACCCTTCATTTTGGAAAAACTATAATATTTAACAAAACCTATTTTCAAATTTGCTTTTAAAAGCTGGAGACGAAAACGAGCAACTGTTTGGCTTTCAATAGATAGGCAGAATAGAATGTTATACAAAACCTAGATTCATTCGTCCATTTTCTTCAATCTACTTGCAGCTTAACGCCTTACGCCATGTTTATATTTTGCGTTACTAAAATGGCTGTTCCTTGAGATCCATCCATTCGAACAGCAACAAATTCGTGAGCAACACTCATATCGTTGAGGTACTGTTCAGTCGCTTCGCCAGTAAAATATTCACTTTCACTCAGCTGATTTTGATCAACAGCGACCGCTACACCAGGTATGTCTACTCCAACAACGGCTGCTTGCTCTCCTTCAGCACCTTTTAGATTGCCTGTTTCCCCTTCTAAAATTGGTCGAATGTTTTGCACTTGTTGTAGTTCTGGTTGTGGAATCGGCTGAATTGGAATGGGTTCCATAACTTGCATTGAACTGGCTTTCATGGTCTTGCCATTCGAATGTGTTCTCACATGCTTTGACAAATGATCGCTCCTCATAAACCTCTTGCCACAATCTTTACACGCAAATCTTTTTTCTCCGGTGTGAGTCCTGCGATGACGCTGCAATTCGTCAGATCGAGTGAATCTTTTCCCGCAAAACAGCCAGTTGCAAACGAACGGTCGCTCGCCAGTATGCCAACGAAGGTGAGCACGCAAATGCGATGTTTTCCCGTAAACCTTTCCACAGCCTGGTACATGACAAATGTGCTGCTTTCGGCCATCAGCAGTCCTTCCTTCGCCTTCTCTACAATTCGGACAGGTACAAGCAACACGGCGTAACCTGCGATTATTACCTCCAGGACTGACATTCACAGAGGCGGCGGCGGCACTAGTAGCAGCTATGTTTACATTGTCCGTTTCATGTGCGGCTTCGGCAGGTTGAACTTGCACTTGAATAGCAGCGTTTCCGTTTGTTGCGTTTGAAGGTGCCGCGATCACATTAACAGTTCCAGCAGAAAGCCATTTGTTGGGTTCTGTACTCTCTTGTGTTAGTATAATTTGCCCTTGAGGAGTTCTTGTTACTTGGACATACGCTGGGTTTTGCGTTGCATTCTCCGAAGGTTCTGTTTGTTGTTGGGTTGCCATTATGGAAATACCTACGTCGTTATTTCCTGTGTACGTTGGCGAGGACACAACATACTGATGCGAAGGACTGCTTGAGTTTTTCGCCCAAGATAAAGGTTTTCCTTGCCACCACTGTGTTCCAATGGTCCCATTGCTCTCCTCGGTGTCCGATTTTAAGCTCCACGGACCAGAATCAACTGCTTTTGTCAGATCATATTCGGGAGCGTAGACGAGGTTCACACTGGCTTCGCTGTTTGTTACAATCGTTTGTTGCGGCAGTGAGCACGCGTTTTGTCCCGTAGGACTGGTTGTAACGGCAGTATAATACATCTGCCCATTTTCCACCTGGCCTAGGGAGGTATATAAACTCGTAGCGGAGTGATTTTGTGCTTGTAAAACGTTCGGCGAATTGGTATGATATACACTTTCATTCGCATGTGAGACCGCATGTTCGGAGACCCACGAGGTCGGGTATTCTTGCTGGGTTGCAAGTTGGCTGATCGGCGGCTGTTGGACGGTATTCGGCGCCTCAAAACCTTGTCCGATCTTGCTACAAGTCGCAGCTAGCAATGCCAGAGGAGAGGGTTGGATTTCCTGTCGATTAAAAGCGTTTGGTGGGCGGGCACAAGAAAGGGGGTGTGAGTTTGAGAAGATGAGAGTGCCGTTCCAAATCACAATGCGATACAAAAGGAACACTTGCCCTGCTTACCTGAGAGTTCTGCGGTGGTTGTAAATACTCCATTTGACCCCGATATTGCGCGATAGCGGTCATTACGTGGAAATTGTTCGGTGATTGCTTTTACAAAGCGTTTTTCGAGCGCGCGACACAGTAAAAACGCATCGCGAGCTTTCTTTTTATGACAACGACTAGTTCGGGAGGACAGCTGCTTACAGAAGCACTCGAATGGTTTTTCGATGGCGACCAATCAACTAGCGAGGTGGTCAATTTGATTGACAGGTATAGACGCTATTGTAAATGGAAACCATGTGCTTCAGCTGTCATAAAAAAAAATTCGTTTACCCCGACTGTAACTTAAAATTTTCAACTGGCATAAAATCCTTTTTGAAAGAATATTTGCTATTAAACTCTTGAAGCACTTCCTTTTCAAATCTTTGAAACACTTTCCATCCTAAATCGTTAGTCTCTGAAAATTGTGAACGACAACAAAACAAATGTTTATAAAGTGAGTTTTCGCAAGCAGACCTTTTTCTAAGAAGCTAATAAAAAACGAATGGAGCCATATCTCCGTTCTGTAGACTTACTTTTAAAGTAAACTTCGGTGGAACAGTGATAGGGGTTCTGGAAATAGTGATTTCACAACATTGTTGACGAGGGGGAAGAGTGTTTTAAAGGAAAACGTAGCCTGCGCTTGCAAGTAAGATGCGAAAAGAACGGGGTGCGCGACGGAGACGCAGGCTAAGAAAAGCCAGGTGTATCAAAACTTTACTGAAAATTGTACCTCCCCCCCCCCCCCCCCCTCCCCAACCTTGCCTTGGCAATAATAATTTTTAAAATGCACCCCCTTCCCCACCTCTGCAACATCAGGTTTGAAAGAATAAAAATGGCGAAACAGCTATCTATGGTCACGACCCCGCTCTGTTTTGGGTTCTTTCATGTAGTACGATCAGCTTTGCAGAATTCAATGTGTATATTTGAGGTCTTCTATAGATCCTTCGTTTGGCGGCAAATTCGTTTGCGTTCTTTGCATAATTAATTGGGGCCTGGGGCAAGCTTGGTTACATAGCATTCAATATGTAACCTGTCTCAGTCCCTTAGGCGTTCAGATAGGAGTCAGAGAGCGGGAAAAAACTAAGCGGGGGGGGGGGGGGGGGGGAAAGAACATGAACAAAGGATTGCAGTTCGAGAAAAGTCAACCAAGGGAAAGTATTGTAGAAAAATAATAATTAATAACTAGTTATCAAGTTAAGTATCTTGGCAATAACAGGAGCCGCTGGCCTGCACCTGATAAAAATGAAAATTTAGTTATTGCTGGACTCTGTTTTGCAGAGGTCAAAAGAAGGGAAACACAGGAGATCTCTGGTTTGATGTCGGCAAAGAACCGCCAGCGCAATTTTCTGTCTACTATCGCTGACTATCAGGAGCCCATAGGCTCCTCTGACTATCGATTTACTTCAATAACCTTTTTACCTCACTTGGAATGCCTATCTACGTTGGCACGCAGTGTTGAAACCTTTCTTCCACAAACAAATCCTTATATTTGGAAGGTTATGCAACAATGCCGACGCTCATATCTCAAGCTTGGGCTACCTATGCATCTACATCAGTTTGCGGGCTTAACTGTCAGCAACCCCGGCATTTTCTGAAAGCAAGCCGGTAAGTCAAAAATGCATAAGCCTTGTCTTATTGGAAATGCGCAAATGCTTATATTGTATTTATCTCTTATTGATGATATAATCTATTCTTTGTCTCAACAATCATATCTTTCCATTTTTTTTTCTTTACAATGTCCATTTTCCTTTTGAAAATCTTTTTTGTTATCGCTGCTTTCCCTTTTTGGTTTTTCCACTCTTAAGAGCCTCAATTTCATCCTGCTGTGACGTCAGTTTTTCATTCATTCCACACAGATGATCACTCATCATTGATAACTGTGTTTCATAGCTCCGTTTGATTGTCTCCACCTCGTCCTGCAAAAAAGAGAAAAATGCAATACTAACCGCAAAATACTTTGTCGAAAACGATCAGGAAAATGGGGGATAAACCACTCCGCTCTCTCCGGGGCGATGTTGTTGGGGTGGGGGAAAGTTTACGAAAACGCTACTGTATCATCGATGTGCCCCATCCAAGTCAGAGGTTGTGGTGTAAGAAAAATTGAAGGGAGCCCGGTGCTCTAAACCTGTGAAATCCAGGGTACCCAGCTTATTGGATTTGTATGAAAAACGTACTAGTTTTAGCGCCAGGGTCTACTAGGCGCTGCTAGAGCACAGCCTTACTGAGAGAGTTACTCACCTCTAGCTGACTGACTTTAGACGTAGCAGTCTTCAGAGATCTCGCTAATTCTTGTTTGGTCTTCTCTGTCTGTTTTATTCGTCGATATAAAGCGCGGCACTGGTAAAGATTGAACAATTCATAAATAAGAAAATTGCCATAGATAATCACTAAAATATCGCCTGGATACCATCAACTTACAATGCCACATCAATACCGGCTCCAATGAATAAATACAACGTATAAAAGAGCCAAAGTAACCCTCAAATTTCCTTTTTCAGGTATTTCAAGTTGACTGAATACAGAACCAGGGAAAAAGTAGTGATTAAAACTTTCTGTACCTCTGCACTCATGGACGCTGTCTTGCTCTCAGAAAATTGCACCTACAATCAAATAAACGAATATAAAGAAGGCAATGGCATTTCCGTTTGAAGTTCAGAAATCTCAAATCCTTTCAGCTACGTTATACGCCGCAAGTATTATGACAACAGGAGAAGAACTCATTCAATTCTAACACATGACAGATACCAAAATTAAAGTAATCAATTTACATACAAAGATATATCGCATGATATAACCGAATTAAGACTAACACTGTTGCAGATATATTTCTTCTTTTATGATCGAGCTCAGTTTCCGGTGTTGAGCTAGTCTGCAAAAGCTTTACCAAAATCCAAGAAAAAAATCACCCTCACTTCCTTCACCGCTGCATTACCTGTGAAGTTAGTTCAGATATTCTCTGTGTAAAGTGAGTCTTGATCAATGCTTCTCTTGCCACATGTTCCTCGCCCTAAATCACCAAAACAAACAGTCACATTCATCAATGTTTAGATAATGAAATCTAGTCAGCTCATTACCAGAGCGAGAGCTTATGTAGTATATTATCACTTGATAAGGCCCTCTTCAGCTAGATAGTAAGTACTTTGTTAACAACAATTAACATGGACCACTGTAAGCTATTCTCAGCTTCAAGTGAATGCCAAGCTTATTTCGGAATAAGGAACCAGGCACGACATGAAAATATCAGGAAGGGACATAATTAAAAGAAGCTTGACTTGGCAAAATATCCCACAAACGAGCCTACAGTGGCCCCCCAAAATTGGGGATAACTAAGTTCCATTCATTTGGAAAGCAGTATTCTTACGAATTTTCCTCTTGCGGCATAAATCTGTTAAATATTTTAAAAAATGAGAGAAAAATAACACTCACTTCATCCTGCAGCCTGAGTGATGCTAGTGCCCCAAGCTAAATGCACAAAAAAGAAAGAAATAAACCATCAAAACGACAATGTAGTTTACCTGCGATCTACATTGCACTACTTCACTAGTTTTAATGTAAACATCATCATCAGTGATGTTGGAATCCCTTATAAAGGTTATCAAGGTAATTACACACATGGTGCAAGGTTACACTCACGTGACTACAGATTATCAGTTCCGAAAAGGGACCATGTCTCACCCTCACAAATAAAACTTATTGTCATGCATTTCTTGAGGAATGTTACAGCTTGTCTTTCAAACTGAAGAAAAACAAATCGTGTCTTATTCTAAATGCAAAATATTTTTCTTTGAGTAACGTCTAGGTTCCGATAACAAAATTAGCACAACTAAATGTAAGGTTAGGAAAATGTGCCCTTTTCAAGGTTAACAGGAATAAATAAACAGGCAGCCAACCCAACACGGCAGCACCTCATGGTCGCAAGAAAATCCTGCCGAACATTTGAAACGCTTACGACAATAACTGCGATGTTGTCTGTTGTTGTAGATCATCCCCATTTTACTTTTAGCTATTCAAAAAAAGTTCCTTTCAGTCACAAAGCTTGTTCCTTGCTTCTTGTCTTTGAAAACGCAACAATAACGAAATGGAGGTACAGGTACTTACGTCAGAAGGTGGAGCTGGGACTTCATAGCTGTGTGACGTCAAAGATGATCGAGATGAGGTAGAGTCTGTTTCATCTGAGAGAGACTGGAAATTAAGAGAAGGAAAGATGAATATGTTTTAAAAAAGTGTAAGGGCTCATCAGTCAAGCCTTGCGGGAACTCTATCATCCGTTTGTAAAAATCTATAATTAGAGAAATAGTTCTTACCGCAACCCCATCTGTTATAAAGTTCATGTTTTTAGCTTCCAATAATCGGTGGAGCTCCTGTTCTAGGGACTGTACTTTCTAAGAGGGATAATGAAAATTCGAAATTGTCAGTTTAGGCACTCCTGGTGGAAAATACAAAGAAGTTACCACAAAAAAGTTAAGAACACAAGCTGCCTTGTTTCTCTGAAAAAGCAGAGACTGTTTTGAAAGTCCTACCACAGTGAACTATATCCAGGAAATTAAACTGCTTGACTAAGAAAGGGTAAAGGCATGAACATGTACAGCACATGACTGCCAAAAGGTGGAGTCAGTGGCTTGGACTGAGTTGTCTAGACTTATGTGATGTGTTCACTGTCAGAGTCAGTTCATACCCGAGCGACTTGGCCGACGGGAGGCCGAATCTGCCTTGATGAAATTATTGAAAGCGCACAAACCTTGACTTCTTTTTCATATTTCACTTGTAACAATTGAGACTCCAGCATCCAGTGTTCTTTGTCCTGTTCAAGTTTAGTTACTCTCTCGTGAGTCGCAGCGATCTGTAAAAACCAGGAAAACAAAAATTTGGCTCTTTCTCATAGCTTTGGACCTTTTCATTACCACAGCAAAACATAACTGAATTTTGACCATTTATAGATATCACAAGCTGTTAGTGTTACTATATTTTTCTTATGTCTCACATAAACCCACATTACCTGAGACAAATGGAAAGAAATCAAACTAGATTTTTTTTTTTAAATTTTTGAACTAAAAGAAAAATTTATTGTAACTACAGGTTAACAGCCATTTAAATAAAATAATTACTTTTTTGTCAGTGCAAATACAGGCTTGATATAACTTGTTAACTGTAAACGGGCTGATTCATACCTGTTTTTCCAAGGAATCTTTACTTTCTGTTGAGCTCACCAGGATTTTGTGATTGTGAAGAGCAACTTTGTAAGGTACAGACTCTGGACAGGGCTGAAGTATGCAAAAAATTACATTCTTAGAACAGGTAGAAAACCTTTTGCATCTAGAATTTAATTTGACAGCTCCCTTTAATTCCCAAGAGTAAAACTTAATTTTGTCCTGACAATATCATTATATTATCAAGAGAAAAAGTTATGAGAATTGATGAAATAATCACCGAAGGGAAAATGTTTTGATCTTTTATTCCATTCTCATACTTATTCTTCAAGGACATGTATGGAGATCAGTCTGGAGAATATGTAAGTGGAAATTGGGGATTAAGGGGTTAAGCAAAGGTAAATCAAAGAAACTGAAAGGAATCAGCAGTATGACAAGTCTGTTTTGAAAGTGGAGAAAAGCACCAGTGTCACCATCTTACATAGCCTAAGCAACAGTTTTTCTGTGGTACTGTCAAAGCAAAGTTTTCCTCCTCCCATTGTCTAAGGGAAAAGCCCCAGGGATGAGGTTGACTGCAGTTTAACCCTTTAAGATCGAGTGACCAACACTAATTTTCTCCTACCATCATCAGTGAAAAAAGGCTATGGGAATTCATAAAATGATCACCAAAGGGAAAATACTTTGATCTTTTATCAAATTTTCCCAGCCAATTCTGCAAGGAAATGTATAGAGCTAAATCTGGACAACTTTGCATGTAGATATTTGGGGCTTAAAGGGGTGAAATACAAACAATACTAATTTAGCCAGCTACCCTCATAAGCTTCTGAATGTAGTCTGCTGCATGATGTCTGAACCCCACCACAGCTGGAGAAGATGTTAACTAAAGGAAAAGAAAATAATATTTTTTAAAACAATTTTAACGTAGACACATGTCCCTGTACAGCTCTCGAGAAAGTAGTTGAGTAATGTTTTTTCTTTTCAAGTGGCTGTCACACAGATTATATAGTCTGTGCATGGCTGCCATGTTGGAGGAGTAAACCATACAAATATATAAATTTTGCATGAAAATGAAACTTTTCCCCAAAGGAAAATCTTTTTATTGTTTTACTCCTCCAACATGGCTGCCACACACATACTCTATTGTTTGAGGCAATTTAAGAGCAGACATGGGAGGTAGATCAATAATAATAATAATAATAATAAAATATTTATATAGCGCTTATACTTTTAAGTTCTAAGCGCTTAGATCAGTGTGAAACACACCTCACTGTTTGCAGCAGATGTTAGTCCTCTTGTTCTGATGCCAGACTTGGCTGAGAAGAAATCCAGGTTACTGCTCATGAATTTTCCTATCTGACAATTGAATTGACAATACATTAAATTCAATTTTTCTATTTACAAATTAGTCACTAAATAAAGCTGTGTTGATTACGTGTCATGTGTTGCTGCATTGTACATTATACATATTCAATTAATTTGTTTCATTTGCTCCTTTAAGACTGTCTAATATGCCAGTATCTAGGGTGCAAAGAAAGTCATTTTTACAGCTTGCCATTTGGGCAAGCTGTGGCTTGCATGTACTAGCCCAAGAGGCATTTCAACTAGCCTAACAAAGTTCTAATCTGTAATTTGAATTCCTAAAAAATTTCACTCACCCATTGGGCAAGTTGAGAACAGAATTCACTAGCCTGATGGCAAAATTCACTAGCACTGGGCTAATAGACACAACTTCCCTTATATGCTGTTGTACGTAATAGTTTGAGTTACAATGACGTCATTAACTTGAAATTGCATGCTATAGATATCTTCCTTTGTGTGGCTGTCCCTGATAGAAGCTAAAACAAAGGAAACTATCTAATCATAAGGAAATAAAACATTAAAAGTACCTTAGCAGTGACCGTTACCAGAGACACTAAAGAGGAAACAATACATTCATCTGTGCTTTTCAAAGTCTGCAGTGAAAAAAACAGTGACATTAAACTGGTGTCATTTCAGAACATATGCTATACTTTTATGACTGTTGGTTTACCTGGGTGGCTGTGGGCAGCTGGTGCTCTAAGGATACTTTGGACTGGAAATGCATTGATAATACTGTGAAAGAGAAGAATAATAATAACATAAGGTAATAATGTTTCTCATTTGTCTACTTAGGAAGAGCATCTTGGGTGTTGGGGGTTACTTTTACTGGAATACCCATGTAATTGGTAATAATATTACTAATATTGTAAATATAATTAAATATAATTGAAAGATAACAATAATTTTTATTACCTTTCACACATTCATGGAAATCCTGTAGAGAAGAGGTCAGAAGTGAAAAGGAGGTGCTGTAGTTAGCCAAAACAATTCCAGAAGACCCTGAACCTAACAAAACATTGAAGGAAAAATATTAAAACCTACATAAGCACAAAGATACATTTTAGTGTGCTAGGATTAATTCTTTCTTAAGGCCTTGTAGATCATCTTGAACAAAAAGGTTTATGCACAAAATTCCATAATTGTATTTTATTCTGAAGTGAACTTACAAGTTTCATTACGTTAATCTCTCACCTTAATAATATCAATTTAATTTTTGCCTCATTTGATTGCCAAACTTTTTATCTACACCATCCGATAATGCCTTAACGGGTGATGTATAAGGAGGCAGCTTTGCTGTGATGCCATGTAGAACTTGTACAGTCTATCACTATGCTTTTTTCAACTAACTTACTTGCTTTTTTAAACTTACTAGCAGAGCCCAGGATTCTGATGTGACTGTCAATCTTACTAAAAATTGTGATCAGTTTTGAGAGTGAATGTAACAATGCTTTGTTATAGGCTTCCAAGGTGCTGGAACAAGTTGATGCTTTACATTCTTCACTGGTGCTACCAAAAAAAGGTACAAAAAACCCTTAAAATGTAAGCAGATAAATGAAGCATACCAAGCTAAACCTCTGTATTAAAGAAATAAGTCTCAATGCACAATTAATTAGAGCCACATAGTCTCTTACCTCAACACATAATATGGTAGAAGCTTCTTTAAGTAATTGCTATATTTATGAAAAGCTTCAGAAAAATCATGCAAGCCAGGAATAGTTTCCTAAAAATAAAAGAAATGGAATTAAATACTGATGAATAAAATTTGTATATTTATATATCAGGTAATCAAAATATAGGGACAAGGTGACTTACCAAAATATGAAAGCAATCTAATCATTTCCATTTGATGTAATGCCATCTATTAAATGGATGTTCAACTCAGAGATGGTGCAATAAGAATGTCAACAGCCATAAAGAAAAGGTATGGATAGCTAGGAAGACACATGTATCTAATGCAAGTAGTTTATCTTACCATTGATATTAAAACATCTGTTTTTATGCTGGTATAGAAGGAAACAAATGCCTGATCAACAGCTCGTAAATCTGTGGCATTTTCATGAAGGTAGTCACAAAACTAAGAGGAAAAAAGGATAAGACATAAGAATCTTAAAGTTAAATATTTATTATTGAACAGTGCAAGGTCACATAGCTGTATTAATCAATTTTGATTCACCCTAAGCCCTTTCATTATATTAGCCCGGGTCTTGCCCTAATACAGGTGTACAATATATGATGGAATTTTTATCTGCAATCATTATTTGAAGGTAGTAGTCTTTCTCAAACACAAAATGTAACATTTATATTTAGTTTTTTTTTTACCTTTTGTGTGACTGGGGTGATTTGCTGTTGAGCTGATTCCACAAAGAATGTTTTCAGCCGCTGCAAAATGCAAAAATTTGGTGAAATTCAAAGAGAATGTTGTAGGAGCTATTTTACAATCAACTATGTCTTTCTGACATGTGGTGCAAGCCATGGTTTGACAAGCTTTGCTGAAAATCATTACGTTTCCAACTGATTAAAAATTCACAATAAAACAGACAAAAAAATAACACTTCATTAGACACAAGAATGTCATTGCTTACCTGTTCTGTATATGTGTGGAAGTTTGACATTCCAGATACAAGTTCATGAACTAACTCAGCTGCTTGACATATAACTTCCTTTGCCTTAACCTGGTGTCTCCGGTCATGCGTAGGTACATTTAACTTGTTAAACTCTCTAATGCCTACAAAAGATAAAGAGTACATGTCATTATGGATATCAGTTTTTCATTATAATAAAATAATATTATACAATAATATGTGTGTATATTCAGAAGTACTACCTAACAAACACACAAAAGCATAATTTCCTACAACAAGCTACAAACTTACTTGTATCATTAAATGGAAGCTTTTCTGTTACAACTTTAGAAACATCATCTAAGCAATGAATAGAAAAGATGTAATACAATGAGCACAAGTTATTTTTTCAACTTGTTAACATTCCATTTGATAAACAATAGTAATAGTAATAATCTTTAATAGGTACTCCTCAGAAAAGGCTATTATGTAACTATTTACAGATGGATAAGATATAATTAGATCTAATAAAAAGGAAAACTTATGCCTAAATCCAATAAAATCAATGAAATTCTTTGAATCGATAGTCAAAGACAATAGGTGGTCTTTCATTGCACTCTTAAAAGTAGAAATTGATGGTTGTAATTTAACGGAGTCATCTAAGTCATTCCAAATCTTCACTGCCCTATGGGCGAAAGATCGTTGCCCAGAAGCTGTTTTGAAAAGTGGGATTTTGAGGCTGTTACGGTTGCATGTCAACCTGTCATGAAAATATTTTTGTCAGTAATAAGTTAGCAGAAAGGACACCAGGTGCAAGATTATTAGCGCATAAGCTATAATGGGTTTTATAATGTAGTTCTCTTAGCCAGGGTTAATGAACATAATGATATTATTATCATTACCTTTCTGTGTCAAGCACATTACTCCATTAGAGAGTACCAAAGTATATTACTGTACTGATACAATGTAAACAAAATCCTTACCATATCTGGACGTCATTTCTTTGTGCAACAACTTGAGCTGTTGATGGCTAAAAAAGCAAGATTAATCATCTTTAGTGAAAATACTACATTTTGGAAATTCTGAATTCCATTGGACATTGGATACTTGTGTTAATGATATATTTTTATACCTTTTCTCTGCTTTCAAGCTTGCCACTTTTAATTCCTCTTCTGTTCTATGAAGTTTAGCCTTCAGGTTTGAGGGAAAGAAATCAAAGAATTTAGTACCTCAATTATTAGATGACCCCTCTTTAACAGGAACTGCTCAAATGATAGTTAAGAGCAAAAAATTACAAGTAATCCCGTCATCATTATCTATTTTTATTCACTCAAGTTACAACTAGTCGTTTTTACACAAACCTCAAGCATGGCTCTTTCCTCATGAAGTTTATCAACCACCATTCTGTGCCTCTCATTAGCTTCATCTAATATCTTCTGGTGATCAGTAGAATTTCTGGACAAAATTAGTTAACAATTAATGAATGAGGCTGAGTATCTTATGAAGAATTATGGAGATCGAGGAGGGTGTTATCTGTTGAGGCCGTAGGCCGAGGCAGATAACACCCTCCGAGATCTCCATGATTCTTCTCATGATACAAAAGCCGAATTCAATAACTGTTTTATTAACAATGCTAAAACATGCTTACCTCCATCGATGTTAAGTTCACCTTCGATAGTGCTCGTTTAGGAATGTTCAGCTCAGCAAATATTCTCCAAATAGCAGATGTCACCCTTCGAGTTGTGTTCTTGCTGTTCTTGCTATGTTTTAAGCTACAATTTCACCTAGTTCTTACTCTTGAAACGAGTGAAATGTCCGCCATTTTTTGTTTTCACAACCAAAACAACTCAACCTCGTCCCCAGGTCTTCTTGGTTAACGGTGCATTAACCCGCAAGAACGCTGCATTTTTGACGTCACTTCCTCGTTAAACAGGAAATTCTTCCAAATTTGGTCATCAGTAACTGGTTATGGTGAATTATGCGTGTGCATTTAGCCAATCAGAATTGGGGAAATATTTTGAATGAATAATTATTAATATTAATCAATATACTCATATCCTAGTGTATATATAACTTACTTCCATAATTGATAATTTCTAGGTTAGGCAGACAAATCAAGTCACTTTCTTGAAATTGGACTTCAGGAACTATTAGACATCAATAGCTATCTTCCTGGATGCATGTTTGTTTGGTGGAAAATAGCCCCTTTCTGCATTATTTAGTTAAAATTCACTAGCATAAATTTCTACTTGACTGAAACAATAAATATAACAGCTGTAGCGTACGCCTATAAAAAGGAGATAAATTAAGAAAAATATTTACCTTTCTAGTGAGTCTAATTTATCTTGGAGGGAAAGTATTGATCCTTTGTACTCCTGAGTTGCCTCATACAACTAGGAGAAAATGACCAATAAAATTAAGTCACTTACATGTAATGAATATCAGTATCTGCTAATGACAGAAATTGAGTGCTCCTCCCTAGCAGTCCATTGTTATCATTAGGAATAAAAAATAAATTGTTTCAGGTCACAAACAGGAGGATAGATAATTAAAGGGAAGTCTAAATCTACACACATACTGAAATATAATAGACTTAACATGCACTGGAGCATGATTAAAATTTCAGCTGAAAGCTTTTGGATAATATAGAGTGTTACTCGTCAGAACTTATTGGTCCAAGAATACTACACATCTAATACTATTCTGTATTAACTTCCATATTTTCAGGAGTACCAGCAGTGTTTTGATGTTTTGAGTTGGTTCTTGTTATTATTTACCTCTCTCTGTAGTCTCTCATTTTCCTGAATTTTTATTTGGAGTTCCTGATCTTTAACATCATCATCATCAGTTCTTGTCACCCCATCAATTCTGGACTGAAAAATACAGAGAACAACAATAATAAGATGTGTGCTTTGGAGTCAATGCATGTGAGAAATTATAACCACACAACACAACTAAGATGATACAAAATGGAAAAATTGAGTAGTCTAGTACATCTTCATCTCAGGCTGTGATGATGCTTGGCAAAGTTTGCCCATTGCCCAAATGATTAACATCCACATTTTTCCTTTTCAATGCTTACTGCTTACAGTATGATCTAACTCCAAAAACATCATAAGTGCAAATGAAAGCCCATCAAATGCCTTCATCTGATAGGTATGCTGTGATGTGAAGCACTGATTTTTAAAGAGTGGGAGTAATAAAAAAGGTAAATAAACACAGTGATATCAACCTTTCCTCGTCTGTTTCTTCCATCATATTCATCAAGCTCTTCTTGTAGAACAGCTACTCTCTTAGACAACTTCAAAAGAGGAACAACATATAAACGCTTCAGAACAATGTTTTGAATTCAGTCTCATACAAAATTAACTAGTTTGCTTGGCCAAAAAAACAGGTGAACTAGATAAGACCCCCTTTATTACTCAGGAGAAAAAAAAATTAGTAATCAGTAAAAGAAAATGATCAAACTGTGTCACCTGATCATTTCTAAACTGCAAACTGTCAATTTCCTGTTCATATTTCCTGATTGACTGATCCTTTTGCCTGACAGTTTCCTTCAGGAAATAATAAAAAGGTAACAGGAAAAAGAAATTCAAGTCAGTTGTCTGCAGGAAAGAGACCAGTGAAATTACTTAACTCCAAATCAGTCAGTTTTCAAACCTGAAGTGACTTGGTTTTTCCTTGCTCATCAATTACAGCTTTCTTCAAGACAGTGTTCTGGGCTCTTTGCTGTTAAAAAAACCTCACATTTTAGTTTTTTGGGGACTTTGCCATAGAACTTACAAAAATATTCAGGCAAATACTTAAATTCAACTTAAATCCAAACAACCTTTATTGGCATGTATTGGCATCGTGTGTGGCAAATTATATGACTTGGAGGCTGAGAGTTAGAATGGGGGTATCCAGTTTTGAAATGCACAGAATAGTCACAGAGTGATAGCAGTGAGCTTAAATTCATTTCAATTTCCACAAAAATATTCCAAAAAGGTGCTTAATGTTGACATTGTATCCTAACTGTTTCCAAGCACGTTAAAATTGTTGCCTTTCAGGTAGCTTTGGCAGTGCTCAAAGTTTATCAGAACATCTTCGGACATTTTTCAACAACATTCAGAAGTCTTCGGAAAATCTTTGGAAATCTTCAGAAGTCCCCGGGATGTTTTTGTCGTGACAAGACAAAAATCTCATGCATTTGACTCAGAAAAAGTTGGCAGCTATATGCTGTCTGTTACGATTTTACTTATCATCACATAGCAGCAGTACTTCATGGTTATAGCCACACAATCCGGCATCAGCAGCCGCTTATGAAAAAAGTCATTAAAACCCGTCCTAAGTAAGCCTACCTACCCCTCCACCCCACCCCCACCCCCTCTAATTTGTACAAACGGATTCTGATAGAGCCACGGAATATAACAAACAACATTGCTACTGTCCATTTATCATGTAAAGAAATGTATTTCCCTTGAGCAAAATATACATGTCAGATTCAGAGACTGTTAATAAATAAAGTGAATAGGCTTCAACACGTCACTGAAATGCATACCTTTGCAAATTCAGCAGCCAATTTCTGGTACTTTGCCTGCAGCGTCTGGGAATCTGCACTCATGTTCACTCCTTGAAAGGAAGCTTACAGACATCAGAGCCAACATAACATCATTAGAATCCTTGTTATGCCGTGTCAGTTTCAGGTGTCATCTTGGTCAAGCAGGCCGCCATGTTGTTTTCCTCTTTTTAAGTGTCACGTGACTTCCGTTCAAGGAAGTTACAAAGTCTTCTGGGAAAGAGAGAAACAAAACAAAAATGGCGGATGAAGCTAAGTATTCCAGGTCAGTTACTAATTCGTCATATTTTGAATTTACCCCCTTTCATTTAAGCAAGAGAGGTGATAATGTTTAATTGAGTAGTTGAAAAGGGTAGATAATATCATTCCTTAGGGAAATGTAATATTTGTGCTCAATATTTTGTGCGGGGAAATTTTTTTGTCATGTTACGCTTTCACTTTCCAAATTGCAGGTGAGTTTTTATCTGGTTGTCTGCCAAAACACCAGGATAAGGCTTTAAGAGTGCATGGATTTGAAGGTAATGGATAAAGAAATAAAGAGAGAGGAAAACGAAGAAGTCTTTGAAGCTGCAGATAATTTGAGAGAAGTTCCAATCAGTGCACGCGCTGCAGAGACGGACAGTGCACGTGCAAAAGTCGTTGCGGGTGAACTTGAACATGAACCGGAAGAGTTACAGAGTGGTGAAGAAGAAGCGCAGGCTCATATTGTCGGAGGTGGTGATAAAGATTTACCAGCTGAAAACAAGAAGAAGAAGAAACGGAAAAGACGGAAAAAGAAAAAACAAGATCGTGATCCCACTTCTGCTGCGTCAGCTGTTGTTTGTTGTGATGCAATAAATGACGAATGTGATGTTAAAGCTGGTCAACCCAACCAATGTGCTGACAAGGAAAACAACGATTGCGCTGATTTAGAGACAAAAACAAACCTGGATCAAGCTGACAGCGAGAAAGGTAGAAGAAAGCAAATGGAAAGCTCACAGCTAGGAGACGGTAAACCAGAAGAAATTCCGCCAGGACACGAAAAAACTATGGCTCAAGGAGATAATCTAAGTAACAGCTTTGCGGAAGTTGCTCATAGCAATGAACAGCAAGATTTGGTGGTTGCTAACAGTGTAGGCAGCGGGAAAAAGAAAAGGAACAGACGAAGGAAGAAACAAAATAGAGTTCGTGCGGGTAATGAAGAAGTCGTTGAATTGAGTTGTCAAAGCGGCTCTACAAGAAAAGAGCTTCAATCAGGCGGTAGCGTGAGAGATTCAGGGACAAGAAATGCAAAACAAACAACTCCAAGCTCTCATGAAATATCTGCAAGAAGAAACACACCACGCAGAACCCCGAGGAATCGTGGGAATCAACGGAGACCACTTTATGAAGCGTATTGGCAACTGGAGAAAGTGTCTGCTGCGTTGAAGAGGCAAGAACTTATGAAAGGAGTTTTACGAATAAGCCCTAGGAACTATGAGCTGGCCTGGGTGACAGTACCTGGACTGAAACGTGATGTCGTGTTAGAGGGAATGCTGATGCGAAACCGAGCTCTCAATGGTGATATTGTTGCGCTGGAGATCTTACCCAAACAGAAATGGAGAATTATGAAAGATGAATTGGATTACAATGGGATTACTCTGGATATAAAATACGTAGAAGAGACAACTGGAGGCTTAGATTCCTTGTCCCTGAGCCCTGGGAATGAATCCCAGTCTCCTTCCATGTCAGCTTCAGGCCACATTGATAAACCTATCAATGTCGATCAAGTCCCAGAAGAGTTTCTGCAAAGAACTGGCAAAGTAGTTTACATTATTGAAAAGAAACACTCTCGTGTGGCTAGTGGTAATTTAAAGCCCTTCCCCCACTCTAAGGAATGCCCCGATGGTTGCTTCTCCCCAGCTGACAGTCGACTACCCAGAATACGCATCCCACGTGACCAATGCCCGCCAGGATTCTTTGACAGACCACGAGACTTTGAAAACACTCTGCTTGTTGCGCGAATTGTCAGTTGGCCCGAGACCTCTTCAAGGGATTCGTTTCTCGCGGTCGGCTCTATTGCGCGAAGTCTGGGAGAGGCGGGGGAGATTGAACCTGAGACGGAGGGGATCCTCTTAGAGTACGGAATCGATTCAGGACCTTTTTCAGACGAGGCCCTGGCATGTTTACCTCAGGAAACGCCTTGGAAAATACCTGAAAAAGAGTTAGAGTACAGAAGAGACTTCCGTGATGACTGTGTTTTCACAATTGATCCCCTTACTGCTAGGGATCTTGACGATGCAGTTCACTGCAAGAAAATTCAAGATGGCCGTTTCGAAGTTGGAGTACACATTGCTGACGTAAGTTTTTTCGTTCGAAGGGGAACAGCATTGGATGAAGTTGCCATAGAGAGAGCAACATCTACATACATGGTACAAAAAGTAATTCCCATGCTCCCACGGCGTTTGTGTGAAGAGCTATGCAGTTTGAACCCAGGGGAAGATCGTTTGACTTTCTCCATTGTCTGGCATATGTCTGAAAAAGGAGAAATCTTAGATGAGTGGAAAGGAAGGGGAATTATCCGTTCTCGCGTCAAGATGGCGTATGAACACGCTCAAGACATGATTGAGAAACCAAACAGGCAGTGGAAACCAAGTGAGCTACCCCCTATTTCAGACGGCGCGACGGTTGAGCAAATTTCTGCTCAAGTTAATCAGCTTCATAAGTTTGCCCTGCGTCTCCGTCGTAATCGCTTTGAAAACGGCGCCTTGCGCCTTGATCAAGTTAAACTCCAGTTTGATCTGGATAAAGAAACCGGTTTGCCAAATGGATATCACGTGCACAAGCAGCGTGATGCAAATAAGCTCATTGAGGAATTCATGTTGCTTGCAAACATGGCGATTGCTCACCACATTTATGAGGCTTATCCTGAGACAGCCTTATTACGGCGTCATCCCAAACCTCACGAAAAACAAGTGGAGGATGTAATCGAAATATGCAGATCTTTTGGAATCAATTTTAATGGCACCTCTTCCAAAACTATCCAAGAGTCACTGTCACAATTTCCGCTGTCATCCCCCGAGAGAGAGGTTCTGGTCAATTTGACCATGCGACCGATGAAGAACGCGGAATATTTTTGCACTGGGTCGGTAGAAGAAGACCAGTATGGACACTACGCTTTATGTGTACCTCTCTACACCCACTTTACATCCCCAATAAGAAGATACGCAGATGTAGTAGTGCACAGGCTTCTAGCCGCGAGTCTTGGCATCGACGAACCGCTGAATCAAGACCCTGACGGTATTGACATGATAGCGGGACAGTGCAATGACCGGAAACTTGCTGTAAAGCGAGCCAGTGAACTGAGCAACGAGTTGTTCTTTGGTATCTTTGTGCGTGAAAGTGGCCCTCTTGAAGAAGACGGAATGGTTTTGAATGTTATGGACCAGTCTTTGGACATTTTGGTGCCCCAATTGGGCGTGGTCAAGCGCGTTTACTTAAAGTTCTGCCCTGGAGTTAAAAGCTTTGAATTCACCAAAGGCGAGAAAGGGAAGCCAGCCGAGATACGCTTGCGTTGGAGCGTGAAGCTCAAATCGGGTGATGAACCGTACGAAGAGGAACAAATCCTGAAGATATTTCACCAAGTCCGGTTGATTTTGACAACTGAAAGCCAGACAGAAAACAAAAGGGCAAACCCCTTCAAGGTCATGGGAAAACTCGTTCCAAAATTGGCCTGCGGAGATGAATACTACATCCCCTCGACTTCAGCAGATCACAAAACTGACGGGAAGAAAAATGCTGTATGCAGCTCCAAAACGGTTCACGGTCCCATCTCAGCTAACATTCGTGCTGCCGATGATATCCGAAAGAAACTTTTCGAGTCGGAACAAGAACCGGAAGGACCACGTACTTCCGAACAAGGGAGTGAGATCTGTCATCGTGAAGCAGCGGAAATAGAGTCGCATAGTTCTGATGACGTTATTGTAGAGTCTGAAGAAGAGGCGAGTGCCTTGCCGAATGGGAACGATAAATCTACGAAGGCAACCGAAGACAACTCCGATGATGTCATAGTGGAGTCTGAAACCGATCCCGAAGAGGGCTGACAACCTTGCAAGCAGGGGAATAGATTTTATTCGTTAACATTGTTAGTTTTTAAAGACTCCTTGAAATTAGTACAACAAACAAATTTCTTGATGGTTTTACTCTGCACTAGTTTTAGTTCTCTTCGGGAGCTCTTAATGCTCAAGAAATGAACTTGAGTTTGTTTTGATTCGTTGAAAGAATATTCAGTCCACTATTTAACTCGAACGGGATAATGTATTATGTATGCTGGAGAAGCTGAAGTTTAGAAAAGGACATTTCTGGACTCTAGGTCCGTTTCATGAGAGGTAGTTACCGCGTGTATTATTTTACTCCCACAAAAAAATAATGTGTGAGGTACTCTTACTATTAAATCGGATTAAAAATGGGACTTTTAGGAAATCTGAGCCAAAGAACTTAGAGAGACATTGACCTGATTGTTGGGTCTATTGCACCCGCGTATTGCGATTTTGAACGCCAATTCTGATTTTGATCAAAGTTCTTAAGTACTAACATGCGTTTTGCGACGCATCTTATTGTTCTGTGGAACATTTCATCATTATGCTTCTGTTTAACCTACACACATGTCAATAAGGTCGTGTCTTCATAGAGATCGTTTAAAACTTCTAAGAGTTTTGTATATGTCGTAGGAAATTTTTTGGCTCAGGTAATTTTTCTTTTTCTATTGTTTTTGGGTATACATGTAGTGGACCTATTATGGGGCAAGCCCTTAACACCGCGTATAGGCTTTCTGATGGACGCAAATGCTTGTCCTTGCTCTGCAACCAATTAGAAAGTTCTTTTTTCCTGTTTGTAATTTCTGTTTAGAGGAATTGATTCTTTTTCACACTAAAGAAATTGTAAATGGAAACTGAAGGAAAACGGAGCTAGCCTGCATGTAAGTGTGTCCTATTTCCTTTGTTGCGCACAGAGCAAAGAAGTTCTGGGAGACTCCAATAGCATACTTTGGGACTCCTTGTCTGCCTGGAGGAATAGAGCATTTTTTTAAGACAAAAGGGGAAACGAATATACGTGTAACAAGATTTTTTTTAATAATTACTACATGGTTACGTAACCGTTATGAACCAGAGCTTCGAAGCGCTTTGTTTTCGACACAGCTTACCAAGGAGTCAGAAAAGCGCGATTCATTACATCATCCATGAAGGCTTGACATGGAAATTTGAAAAAAAAGATAAAGGAGAAGACCCTTGTTCTTGTACGATAGGCTCTTAGCTTTGGCACAGTTTCAAACAACCAGCCCGAAAATCATTGCTCGTAGCCCACAGTATAAACGGGTTAATGACATGTTTGAGATAATACATCGCCAGTGTGATCATCTCTATGTAGAGGAACTCTAGCTTGAAAGTTGTTTCAGGTTTGAATTCTTGAATCAACATTACCACTCCCCTGGGCAGGTAACACACTTGAAAAGCCAGCATAAGAGCTAATGACATTCTGACAAGTCGGCGCTTTTGGTGTATGCGTTTTTTGAAGAATTCTACTGAAGAACCCCTTCGATGAAACACTTCTTTGGCTCTGAGTATACGGATGATATTGAAGTATGCTATGCATTGAATAACAAGAGGTAGTACTATAAACAACACCACGATGTAAATCTGGTATGCAATTCGATATTGATCCTTGGTGAAAACTGGAAAACAGTAGTAACGGTCCTCGTACAATTCATTCTTAAGAAATATCATCATCGGTAGCCCAGCTGTGAGATAACTAGCAATCCATATGACAAGTACAAACTTCTTAACTCTCTTCAGTGTCATCTTGGGTTTAAACGGTGTGACAATGGCACGATGCCTCTCCAAGGCTATTATGGTCTGTGCAGCGACAGAGACAACCACGAAGACATCTTGAAGTGGAGTGAAAATGAAGCACATTGCTTGACCGAAGATCCAGCCCAAGTAAATTTCAATGATCCTTAGAGGTGCTGCAAATACACACACTCCTAAGTCCGCTGCGCAGATATTACCAATCAGAATATTACAGGGAATTCGCATTTCCATCGGCCAGCGAGCCAGAGTAACTAAGACCAAGCTGTTGGTAAACAAACCAACTAAGATAATTAAAGAGAAGAAAATTGTTGTGAGAAGTATATAGACTTGAGACTGCAGTTCGTCTGGCCATGGAGGCAGTAGAGTGGTGTTAGCTTCAGTTACTGCCGTTACGTTTGCCATGAAGTACCTTCAGGCTAACTGTCCAGTTCAACGTTTTTATCTTGAAAGTTCTCTAGTATTTGCAGATCACTTTAGCGCTTGAGCGCCGACCATGTGATGTTTACAGTAACCAGCCTATTTAAAATAAACCATTTGACATACAGACAGTTAGCGAGATAATTGATCTATATGATAATTGACAGTCTTGGATGAAAATAAACGATTCCTCGAGATGTAAATCATCTTTTGAAATGATAATTTATAAAAAAAACAGTCTAAATCGCTTAAGGGTAAAAAGTCAACATAAGTTTGTTTAGGTGAAGTCAACTGTTGATAGTCAAGCCATCAAAATCCAATAAAAAGCAGGGAGGCATAAGGATGTGGGTGGGAAAAGGGAGTTTTCTTTGTCAACGCCTTAATGACAAGCATAACCCACCAGAGCCCACCGACCAAACAGTGCTGTTCACTTAGCTTTCGTAGCCCATGATGAAGACTAGTTTTGTCTAGTCGAAATATTGGGCAAATAAATTTGTAACCCTCAGCTGTCCGATCAGCCTTGCCTTCAATTTTAAGTGTTATTTTATACTGATGATCCTGATCTGACTTTCCCTCGCTGTGTTTGTCCAAGCGGTATTTTCAGCTGGTCAGTGACGTCACCAAGCTCACGATTCCAGCGCAATAACTAGGCCGACATTAGTCCCGAGCAAGTTTGATTTTACATGAATGCAAAATAGGAAATATAGCGAGATTACTTATGAGGAATCTTGTGTGTGATTTTACTTTATTAAACTCCAAAAAGTAGACCAGTGGAGACGTGTAGTGCAGACGCCTTTCCAAGCAGGTTATATAATAGTCATAATAGTCAGGAAGCCTGACGTCTTCTCTAACAGGTTACGTTATATATAATCTGAACTCGTGTATCAAGGAATCCTGCGTGGAAGGCAGCTTGCAAGGCGGAGTGACGCTAGGTAGAATGTTTATACTTATTTTCCTCTGCTTTTTCCCAGCTTTACTGGAAAATTTCACTTTTCACTGAGAAATTTCAGGCTTCTGGGCAAGCAGTTGTAAAACGTATTTGGATAACTTTACTTCGAATGAATTGAATCATCCGCGTTTTATACAAGCCTGTTAAGCACGAAGCCTTCTTCTTCAGTTAACATGCAGTGTGATCAGAATGTATATACAGTTTTCTGGACTCCTGGCTCCACATTAATAAATAGCAGACTTTCTTTCTTATCTCTTGGCCCCTGCAGACCTATTAAATATATCGAGTTCTAAAAAAGCATTAGGCTTTGTTTATGACTTGGTCTCATCCAAGTCATCTGTCTCTCCTCCCTCGTCCCACTCCGTCTGGAGTTCAGACGCAACTTCAGTGAAAAGTCGGTTCCAGTCCCACCGCTTGTCCTCCTAAAAAAAGAGAAAGGAAAGTAATTAGAAAGTTTCAGCATTACCGTAAATCCTCTATTAAGCCCCCCACCTCGAATAAGCCCCCTCCCTCTGGTAAGCCCCCCCCCCCCTCCCCCCCACTTTTCATGGAAAGAAAGTTAATAAGCCCCCCTCCCCTCCCCTAAATATTCTTCACTAATAAATGATAGACCGGGGTGGACTGATCCGGGATGGTTTATTTACCAACTGGAAGTTCGGATTTGATTCTGATCCTTGGCTGCCAAGACCTAAAACGTCTTGTGCTTGAGCTTTTCCACTTTGTGTTCTAGTTCTTTATGGAGAACTGATACCATCGTCGTTTCTAAATTAAATAAGCCCACCGTCTCTATTAATCCCCGCTTCCAGTGGGCTTGAAATGAATAAGCCCCACGGGGTAGTCACTTGAAATAGTGGGAGAAAATTTTATTACTAGGGCAGAAAAATACGGTTGGTATGGTTTCATTCTGATAGGCAGAATGTTGGACAGCACATGATATAAGTTTCCATTTAAAATGAACACAGAGCAAAGCTAACGCCACAAAACCAAAGGAAAAGCCTCAAGTTGAAACAACCTCCACCCCCTGCTCAGAACTGTTGATAGTTTACTTGTTTGATTCCTATTCAAATGACCTCTATGGTACATTACTATCTGACACTACTATATTTTTTGTGTTATCTATATAGCAGCATACAAATATTTTAAATTTCACAAATTTGTGTGGTCATTGACGATGCAGTCTTGCAGAGAGCTGGCAAGTACCTGGATGATAATCACTTTGAGCTATATAAACGTCAGTTTGAGTGTTACTAGACTTGATATGGCTAACTTTAATTAAACACACATTAGATAAGCAAAGTACATAATCGTTACCTCGAAAACTTCCGTTTCTGGAGACAGAACATTAGTCAGAAGTTTGAGGTCAATTTCTCCATCCTGAAAATATTTGAAAGAATGAGATATTATGTATTGTATCATTTATTTATTTACATCATTTACTCATTTAGATATTAATTTGTTTATTTATTTCAGGTTGGGATGTTCACTATTTCGTTACTCTTACCAGTAAGTTCACGTTAAAGAGTGCAGATTGTTTCTGGAAGTAGCTGTCCAGTTCTTTGTAAGTCGCTACCCTGTTTACTTGAACACTGAGAGCAAAAAAAAATAAAAAATTAACAAAATGAAAAAGTAGTTGAACGCCATTGATGACTAACGAAAGCCACATGCATAAATTAAATCAGGAAAAAGCATTTGGAATGACTGCATATGCCGACCTCAAAACGAAGATGAAACTAAAATAAAAGTAAAAAGAAAGGTTTTTCTTCAAGTACTCTGACTTTCCCTTCTTTTCAAGAACCAACATGTTTGATCTGGAAAGCATCTCCAATTAGTTGGAAACACTTAGGAGGCCACAGGTTTATTAGTATCACCCTCTCTCATAATAATAGGTTTTTACTGTTTATATTATAGTCATGTGTGTTTATTGTTTGAGGTGAAGCTGGTAAGGAGCCCTGGGAGTGTATTAAAACAACTAAGGGAGAGTAATACAAAAATAATAACCTGGGTGGAGCAGCAATCTGTGTCATCATGTCTTCCTCTTGTACATCTTCCAAATCAGGTATCACAGGAATGTCTAAAAATTCACAAACACAGACAAGAATGTTATCAACTGAAAGAAATATAAAATCTGACAATAAGACCGTACTGAGTACATCTGTCATGAGAATTCAAACTAATGACACTCTTACTTTAATTACGACATAACTACACATTACAATAGTTGACATTGAAGGGTAATCTTACCACCATCATCATCATCCTGTGTTACGGTATTGTCCATTTTGAGTCTCTCACTGAACAAAAATGGAAAAAAATGCATTTGTAAGACTTAGTATCAATGATGTGATTTATAGGATAATGGTAAACACAATTTTCTTTATATGTACTAGCTTTATTCAAGAAACATTTCCCAGTAAAAATGAGCCTTTAATAAAAGGAATTCTTACTCTTCTTCTTGAAAGGTTTCAACATCCCTCCTCCTGTCAAAGAAAGAAAATGTAAATATAATTATAAAATAATCAAGATAGTGTCAGTACGAGACAAATCTTTAATGATGAAGCTATTAATTGCAGAGTTCAAAATTCCACATAATAATTCATGCTAGTCTAATCCATACCCTTTCTTTTTCTCTTTGGGTATGTCATCTGCCCAGCCTCCTTGTCTTCTAGAGGGTTTTGGTGGAGGCTACAAAACAAAATTAATGCAACCTATTGAAAATTACCTTCTTTCAGAAGGAGTAGGATTATAAATCCTGGCTCAGTGGTGGGTTGGTGTGGGATTAGGCATCAGAAATTACACTTAAACAGTATCTCACTACAGCATTAAAAGGAGAAAGAAACATCAGAGTTTGCTTTCATGAGAGTGTAGAAAAATATGGATTATGTAAAAGCAGTTGGAATTTTACTTGATGGTGTTCAGCTGTAGCTGCTGTGTTATTAGCTTGAAGTGTCATGTCTCCCAGAGACGCATCCAATACATCCTCATCTGCCTCTTGATTGGAGTGAATATTCTGAGCTGCTCTTCTGCCTTGTCGGACTTCCTAATAATAATAATAATAATATTATAATAATAATAACAATACACGCTTTTAAGCAATGGAGCATCAGTTAAGCTCTAATCTAGCTTCCCAGATGATCTTTCTAGCTTGCTAGCATTATACTGCTAAGTAAGCCACTTTTTTACTTAAATCCACTCATGAATTTAAGGGTCAGTTTTACTGGAACATCATCATATTTTGTGCAGTTCTTAATACATTGTGTAATATTGTTGATAAGAGATAAAGACATCACACACAAAATAGAATCTTTTTAGAATCATGAAAGAATTGAAGATCATTGAAAGAAACTGAAAGGAGAAGTAAATAGCCATTAACATGCCAAAGTTACCACATCGGCATCAGTAGGGAAGAGAAATGAGTAAGAACTGTTCATCAGAGTAGGAACTGGTCATCTCCTCTGCAGGCTACCCAGTAGGTAAGCAGACAACAAAAGAAGAGACATAGGAATAAAATTAAAGCATTAGAAAAAAAAAAGATACTATAAGACATAAACTTAATTCAATCTTACAAACATCAAAGTAAAGTAAAAGTCATGGACAGAAATATAGAGTTAAGAGTTAATCAGTTCTAGCATGAGCTATTACCATGCATGTTTTATATGTATAGAAAAAGTCCTAAAAACAGTCTCAAGGGGCTAAAGCAAGTCTATAAATTTTTATGACAATCAGAAACCAATCACTACAATAACTTTATTGTATGTCTTCTAAAGAGTACAACCCATGAGTTTTTCTGTAACAAAAGATAAAGTTGAGCGAAGGTTTTTTTAAACCTTCAATAATGCAAATTATGTTACTACACCGTTGGTTCAATCATATCTATTTTTATAAAATAACTAAGATAGTATGCGCGTTCTGATTGGTTAAAAACCTATGGTTTATTGTGCCGGTAAACTAACAGAAAACTTAAAGTTATTTTATAAAAGCAATAGACCACACTTTCTATGGATTTACCCGCATGATAACCCACTTGGTAGCTGGGAGAACACTCAAAAAGCTTCTGAATCACCCGCCTCCGGTTCGAGATAAACAAGCTTTTTTTGTGTTCTCCCAACATCCCACGTGGGTTATCACACCGGTAAACCCATAGAAAGTGTGGTCTATTGCTTAAATATTCTTCACGGCAGTTCCATTAGCCTTTTGTGGTTATGGTTAAAATATTTAAAGTTAAATTTACATTTTTATTATTTAAAGAAAGAAGTTTGTAACAGTTAAATTGCATTATTTTCTCTGCTGCCTGCTCACTATGAGGACACAGGAAAAATCAGGTCTATATTTATATTAATTCATATTTTAACCCTGTATGTACATTTATATTTGAGATTCCTGATTTAAGTAATTTAAGATTTAATTAATATATTTAAGATATTAACATGTACCTTGGCCATATCTGGCTTTAAGTCATCAGTTTTTGTTTGTTTAGTTTCAAGAGAATTGTTAACAGATGATGAAGGAGCATGCAATTCAAGATGTGCTAAGATATCTGTCCACTCATTCAGCTGTTGGACTCCACTTACTCTCCTGTATGTAAAATAAAAGAGTGATGAAAAAGGAAAAAAATAAATGGCGTCACAGACACTGGAGGAGATTCCAGATCACCAACTGGTGGCTGAGTCACAGACCAATCTAATTATCTACAGTGATCCAAAATATAATAATATTTATAATCTCCCTGATCATCAAGGATTAGGGGGACAGACTTTTGCATGTTCTTTGCTAAGATCTTTGAAGGACAGTTCACTTCATTACAAACCTGATGGGGAAAAGAATCATTACTGTTTTATGCATTAGACATGGTAAGAAATTTATGCATTGAAATAATACATTCTGTATGGGGTAAGATGTACGGTATGTCAAGACTGTATGTTTAGTCTCTTCCAGTCCATGGTCATAATATAAACTTACAACATTAAATCAACTTAAAAATATTTTGAAAAATTAAAAAACGTAACCTCTCGTGTTGGGAAACTGCTAAAGGGAAAACTTTGTTGGCCATTAATGGTTAAAGTGGGGAAACTAAAAGTGAAAAGTGAGTTGTTCAATGACTGTGGTCACATTAAGCTTATAGATGGATAATGCACTTGGACTAGTGAAGCAAATGTAAGAGGTCTATCTAAAGAACTAAATAATTAGAGTAAGTACAATTGAGTTATTCACTTTAAGTCATACTTAAGTTCTTTATCATTTAGCCCAGATAATGAAGTTACTAAGGAAACACACTGCAGAAGATATCTGCTTAAGAACTACACATCACAAAAGGAACAAATACTGGAATCCATCTGGTGATTCCCACAGACTTCACAAGACAAGCTTTTTATTACTTTTTTGTGAATAAGCAAAAAAATTAAATCCTTGTGAGCAATTGTACAGCAAGCCTTAAAAGGACAGGTGATTGAGGATGATTCAAAAAGATGTACGTAAGTAATTTGTCAATAATTATTTGAAGTTTTCTATGAATTCAAAGAAATGACCACCATTGGTTGAATCCTAAATAAAAATTGACTGATAGGTTTTAGAGCAGCAAAAAATAATTTCATCTTTTTTTCAGAACAATTCAATGTTATAAGCAGGTGTCACACTTGTGCAGCTTGAGAAATTGTTTGATCACATTTTATCTCATCATTACTAGAATATAAATGTATTGTTTAACCTATCCTTCAAAAATCAAGCCTGAATCTGGACTGGAAATGGTAGGACATTTTTTAAGTTACCGAAAACATGAACCAGGATTAGTGGCTCGGGCATCCTTGCACAGTTTCTATTTTTAGAACTGGAGTTAAATTTCACACTATCATTACATCAAGCGCCATGTAGTGATAAGTTTTTACAAATTTTGAGTAAAATTACTCAAGACTAGTAAAAAACTATATACATACAGCATGAGTGTAAAAGTACTGTTTGTAGCCATATATAAACTTCTGTTTAAGTCCGTCTGTGAAACAGTTATCTATCCCCTATCTGTGTACCATTTGAGTACGTGCTATGATTGGCCTAATAAAACGGTAATTGTCAATTTGCCAATCAGGGTGAACGGATGTCCGAAATGCGTTTCTGGTAATTTGTTGAATCAACTGGGGCACAAGAACATGGATATCGGTACTGCTTTGCAGACATTACTATCCATTACTATGAAATATGGTTTAGGATGTTACTAAAATGGGAAATGGGGAACAAGTGCAGGGAATGGGAAAATATAAAATGGGAACAAAACCTAACTTGAACCCTAGCCCTATCAGTAATTTAATTTCCAATTCTCTGTTTTATTCCCATTTTTCATTTTCCCATTTTGTGCTCATTCCCTACTGCCCATTATCCTCTTAAGTAACATCAACCATTCTTTCATGAATGATGGGAAATTCTCAGCAGATGAGATACGGGTAGAGCTAGTCATAATACAGGATTCGCTTTACAGCATCTTACCCACTAGCAGAGCCACCCACATAATTAAATGTTCCTCAATATCGCCATTAGGTGTCTATTTTACATACCCCTTAAGCTCGTTTTGCTGAAGGTTTGTGAATTTGGTGATTTTGTTGGGTTAATTCACTTCTTTTGATAGTGGCCAGTAATTCTAACCCCCGTCCCCTCTTGAATTTCTTTCCCAGTTTTGTTTTACCGATGAACAAAAAAATTGAGAACAAACTTATTAAACAAGCAGGTGTTCAGTACGTTGCCAAGCGAAAGGACGTGAAGAGATATGCCGATTCAGAAGTTTATAACTAAGCCATGTTTCAACGAAGGGTACTTACTCTCTTAGGAAGAAAGTCATCCATGAATGTTAATGCGTCCAAAAAGCCCAAAATAGCCTTAGTGTTATCAGAAATCCGATTTTTGTTGGAGAAGGTCAACCAAATAAAAAACATTCGTCTAACGCCTCGCTACTGACTCTGTGTAACACATCATGAAACGTAGCGTTCATCGTCCAACGAAACCGAGAGGACCTGGTGTCATAGAAAACAAAAACATGGCGGCTTACATGGCTGCGTGGTGCGTCGTGTCGCCGCTCCGTTTAACCTTCTTCTTTTTGCTTGTTTATGAGGTTTTAGCAATTAAAGTCAACGTACGCGGAGCAAACCATATTTGCTCTTCCGGAGCGCAGGTTTTTCATGTCAATTTTGGCAATGGTCCGATACATCAATGCGATGTTATGAACACCACTCCACCTTCAAACAATGGCAAGCCAAGTTGCGCGGAAAAAGCAAAAGAGCGGTTAAAATCTTCCCAAGGTTTGTACGACAGTGTTAAATGTGGTGTTTCATATCATGTCAATAATCTTGTGAACTATAAGGCACCTTTGTTAAAAATTTCATCTCGCGGCTTCTGTCCATTCATGTTTTGCTGTACAGTACACGTGTTTGTGTCAAACTTCAGGTTACAGTTTTTTGAGGTTCTAGTTATCTTCTCCAGAGGATTAATATAGTCTTTGTCAACGCAAATAACGTTTTAATACATCGTATTGAATGATGCAATGTTATCAATCAAAGAATGATGCAATTCACTCAAGACAATTAAAGAGGTAGTCTCATGAGCTGCACAGGCGGCCCAGACGAAGTGTGTGTCAATATACCGTAAAATTCCGAAAATAAGCCCCTCCATGTATAAGCCCTCCAAATATAAGCCCCCTAAACCGGTAGCGCAAAAAACTCTCCGTTAAATCGCCCCTCCAAATATAAGCCCCCTGGGGGCTTGTACTCGGAAAATTGCCCTCAAATACAAAGTAAAACAAAGCAAAAATGTTAAATTTACTTCCAGCTATAAGGATGGGCCAATCGGTTTTGAAACGCAAATTTCCCTCCGTAGATAAGCCCCTCCGAGTATAAGCCCCTCCAAAAATATGCCCCTCAAAAAGGGCCTTTGAAAAATATAAGCCCCGGGGCTTATTTTCGGAATTTTACGGTATTAATATTCACATGGACAAATTAATGCGATGAGTCATTGAAACTCCCATGAACTAAAATAGTCCAAAAGTCAAAATATAACAAAACAAAGCAAAGATGCCTTTAACTGAAGGTATCCTTGTCTTTCCTGGCTGGATAAAGTGGCATTTTGTTGAGTTTTGCAATTGTAGGTACTATCCACTAAAGAAGAATTTGTCTTCTTCTTTAGTGTTGTGCTTCGGCTCGCACGTGCCCAGTTCATGAGATTTACCCTTTAAATAAATTAATAACCTGTTTCAAATATGATGATGTACAGGTATGGTTGATGTCCTGCATCAGAACGACAGAACTTCTGTCATAAATGATTCAAAGCTCATGAGTTCCACGTTGTCAGTGGGACTTTGTAACACTGATCAGCTGTGTGCTAGTTAAGTATTGTACTTACATTAATTTCATTTTAACCAAGAATTCATTAATGTCATCCTAAGTATAGGAAGCCTGAGATGCATAAACTGATCATTATATAAATCTCATTCCTTTTTTTGTTCTTGTTATGGTGGAGGCAATCTTCATATTGTTTCCCACCGGTATAAAGAAACCACAGAAAGGTAAAAAACAGGGGTAATTTTCCAGAGAATTGCTCTTTAAATTCCAATAATAGAGCAATTTTATTTTTACCTTGAAAATATTTTCTGCGAGTATTTCTCATTATTTTGTTTTCATCAGCCAAAATAGGGAAGGGGGTGGGGAAGATCAAAATAATGATGGATTCATCGTTTTGCCCGAAATAAATCCCTTAGATGGAAAAGTCATCAAATCCACCGAAACAGCAGTAAAGTTTTTGCAACTCCCAAGTTAAGCAAGGTTCTTAACAATGCCGGGCTCATTTATACACCATGCTCTGATTTACTAAATTCAAGGCATCTTGAGTTCTTAATTCAGTGTTTTTTTGTTCTCATTGTTGCTTTACTCTCTGTCACAGGCTGTGCCAGCAAGCAAATGTCTCATGCAGATACTTGTACAAAGCTTAGTTGTAATAAAGAAGAGATGATACCCAATACTCCTTGTTTCAAGCCTTTGATGAGTGATAAAAAGCACTTTATTATTCACACACCTGAACACGATAAGGTAACATTGCTTCAGGGCATTTTTTTAAATACGTAAACATTGTGTGACTAGAGATATTACCTTTATTAGAGGAGGTTGTGAATATATCTTTTCATTTGAAAATGGGCATGGGTGTTTTTGCCAGTAAAAGGTTCCTGTTTTCCCTCACTTGCTTTAAAAGGTAAGAAATATTGAGTGCTTACCATTTGTAATGAAATTTTGCTGAAAAATTTCTGACAAATGGTACTGGGCTTGAGAATGGTTCTGAAAAGAGGACTGGGTTAGAGTTGTACCATTTGCAAAACACCAGGTAACGAGTGGGCCTGGGTTAAAACAAATCACCATTTCCCTCAAGAGGAGGCCTGGCACTGGTTTACCAGACAAATGGTACAAAAAATTTTGGTCATTTCGGTGAAAACGGGAAAAAGGTAATCCTCGAAAGGTATTAATTCTTTTCCAGAAAATTTCCACCGGGATAAACCATTCCATTTTAATTCTCGCCGGAATTACCGGGTTTTCCATACAAATGGTAAGTGCGGACAAATGGTACAAAAAATTTCAGTCATTTCCGGTAAAAACGCGAAAAAAGTAATACCTCGAAAGGTATTACTTCTTCTTCGGAAAATTTCCACCAGGAGGAACCGTCCCATTTCAATTCTCCCTGGAATCACCAGGTTTTCCATACTCTCTTTATTTTCACTCTCAGTCCTGTCTCAAAGTATTGTCCACCTGGCCTAGCAGTACATCCAATCCTATGCTTACTTCGAAATCCCAGAGCCATATGCAGGGCTGTCACTAATATTTCCAGTTGCAGGGTAAATACAACATGTTGGTGGGAAATCAGACAGCAATGGATTTCTTTTGGTTCTGTTTTTCTGCTAGCCAATCATGAGATTAGCGAGGAGTCACGTGCATCGTAGCCAAGGAAAATCCCTGGCACCCAGCCCTCCATACATTAATACACATTGTACTACTTCAACTCTTTTATTATTTGATATGTGACTTAAATAATAGGAAACATACTTCATTTAAGTTCATTTCCATCTATAAATGTTTTACTTTTCAGAGTCTCCATCTAGTCATATCACATAATACAGAACAGAAGGTTATTTTGACAGGAAACAGTCACATTGATGAGAGAGTTGGTGAGGAAGCCATTCATAAGCCCCTGTTATTGATTACTTAAAACATGCAGAGTCAGAAAAAAATACAACAAAAATCAGTGCTCATTTATGGTTTGAAGGTTGAACTAGTCAGCCAGGTTTTCATTTCTTTACTACTCAGATTCCTCTGAGTTTTTTGCCTCTCAATACAGCAGATTAAACCAATATAACAGACATTTTATTTTCATCTTTGAGCTGCACTTCTTTGCTGTATACAGGGCTCACAATTTCACTTGCATCTTTTTACTGACCCATTAGGTTTTGCAACACTTCAAATGAACAGTGGGAATTTGGATAATGCAATTGAGCAATTCACCAACATAATAAAGGTAATTCTATAATTCTATATTGTATTGTAAAACACAGTTAATGGAGTGTGACGCTCTCAATCAGCCATACCTAAGGCAACGTTATGTCAGCCCTTATCACATCTGGTAGAGTTTTACTTGTAAATAGATAAAATTACTGGGTTGTTCGTAAGTTCACTTCCACAGTTGGGAAATTATGGATACAATAGTGATGCTTGTTTCTGTTGCAGTTGGGGCTAGTTTTTAATGTATCGCTCGTTTTGTATGCCTAATAAGACTAGTTTTCCTCATGCATATCTTGTGGAGCACCTTAGGTGCACATTCTATTCAATGGTATGTAGTGTTTGTCATTGGCTTACCCTTAGTTAGCAGTCTGACTATAAAAGGCCTAGTAAAAATCCTGTGTCTCATTCTGAGCTGTATTGCTAAGTTCAGGGTTCCCAAATACGCCAAATTTGGCATATTTTACGCCAAAATTGTTCAGATGACTCCACAGAAGTTACGGAGGGAGTCACTTCGACTCCAGATATTTTTGGTGAACAAACAGGGAGCCACTTTGACTCCAGAAATTTTCGGTAACAAACACAGTTTTGTCCTTACCTTTTTCGCAACAAATACCATATTATTTACGTTAATTGTAATCGTTGTAAACCTTAATTAAATCATCAAAATTATAGATACTCCATGACAAAACAGGAACAGGGTAAATTACAATCAAAGTTTACTCGATGACTGCCATCATGGATTTCAGCTTTCCAAGTCAGCAGACCACCACAGCTACCTCGTGTATCCCCCACGATAGTGTATACATGCTAGGACCACGTGCTGGAAAGTCTGAAAATGGCTTTTTTCGTTGTGATACTTGACTCCAAATATTCCAAAATGACTCCAAAATTTGTGAAGCAGAAGTCACAGTGACTCCACTCATCAATAAAATTTGCAAACCCTGTAAGTTGATAGTTCAACCATCCTAAAGTTTTTTACTTCCCACCCTTCTCTCCCTTTGGAGGTTTTGTTGTTGTTTTCAATAAACATGGGTTCAACGCTTTCTTTTGCCTTTGGTTTAATTCTCATGACAACTTCCTCAAGCTTTGATTTTAACGCAAACCTTTATAATTATGAGATTGTATTCGAGCGTGTGCCGACAGAGTCAGCTCATAGTGCTGATAAGATAAAGTTCCTAGAAAAGAATAATTGCCTACACCATTCCATTAAGCTGCATGATGCTGGCCGCTGGTTTCAGTTTGAAGTGCCGAGGAGTGTTAGGCCATATTAAGTTTGTTTCTCTTGGACCTACCTGAACTTGTCCAATCCGAGGCATGTAAAATAATGCTTGGGAGATAAGTAAGGCTTTATGGTCACGCTACGGAAGTCGTCTGCCATGCTGATTGCGGAGTGGTGTAGCCCCCTTTATGCCATATGTTTTGTTGTCATGTTTTCATTAAACTTTAATTTAAAGCCTAGCTAAAGGAACTGCAACATTAAATTATATTTGTTTTAAACTTTTTAATTTTTTGTATGTAGGAACACCCCTGGGTGACAGCAGCATATTTTGGTCGAGGTACAGCTTATGTTCAGAAAGGCTTACAGGTATTTCTAAGGCTTTACTCTGTTCATGGTGTGAATACAATTTTCTTTTTCTTGGTATTAAAAGCCAATATTTCATCATTTTCAGAACAAGGAGAATGCTGATGCAGCAATAGAAGATTTTTCATCAATTATCAGATTGAGTCCTGATAATCCTGATGGATGGATAAAACGTGCTGAGGTAATGTATAATCAATATTAGATCATCTGGCGTTCATCATGTTAGTGTCTATTAAGGCAGTAGAAGAAAAGTAAGTTAAAAGAATGATACACTCTATACATGTAGGTGGGAAAAAGCATCAGTCCTTAACTTACTGATCATCGATAAGGCTGTTAAATAACCTGTGGCAATAACTGTCACCCACTAAGACAACTACCGATTCTTTTGCGATTTGTTCATGTTAATGTGTTGATAGGTGTTATCACCCCTGGGAAACATCAAAGAGGCATTAGCAGACATCAAAATTGCTCTTGATCTGAAACCCAGTGCTCATTTGTATGTCATGAGTGGAACACTTCACTTTATGCAAGAGGTATGAACAGACAAATGAAACTATAACTTGTTTACATAATAAAGGATTTAATAATGCGGTAGTTAATCACTGAGAATAAGGTACCTGCTTGATTGATGGCACATGGCCTTTGAGCGAGTAGGTCGCGCTATTTTTGAGCTCTAGTTTGGTGTAAATCTCTGTTAAATTTCTATTACTAAAACCTAAAGCAAAGTGTAAGAAGACGATTGGTAAACTTAGTCCCAATTTTTTGCGCTAAATTACAAAAAGACAAAGATGATTACCCTGATGCAACCATGATAACACGAGAAATAAAATCGTGAAATCCTCAACCTTAGCTTCTTTCCCAGGTTGCATTAAACAGATTTGTCTTTCTTGCTTTTGAATTTATTACACGTATTTCGTCTTTTCTTTTTCTTTGCTTTTTACTTATTTAATTATCTGTGCTATCTGATTTGTAATAGAGTCAAATTGGCATGCCTCGACTCGCGTTTTTTTTTTTTTTTGCTAACTGCATCCCGAGAAATTGTACTTTCAAAATTATGATAATAAATATCTTGTCTTGTCTGGTCTTGTCTTGATGTTTTTCCTTGATTTATTGACTGGCTGACCTACTCAGTGAGTGAGTGAGTGAGTGAGTAAGGGAGTGATCGAGTAAGGGAGTGAGTAGGGGAATGACTTTTAACAATGTGAGATTAACCATGTCTAAGGGAATTCCAAAATCCTTATACCTAAAAACTAATTAACTTTTTCTGCTTGCATTTCTTCACATAATCTTCTGTTCTAGTGAATTTAACTGTTGATGACCTAAAAAGAAACCTTAACTTTTTGTTGGCTTCTTAAGGATTATGAGGCTGCCACTGAGAGTTTCGTTAAGTGCCTGGAGACTGATAAGAATGAACCAACAGCAATGTTATATTATGGACTGTCTCTGTACCACAGGGGAAAAGTGAAGGTAATCAGTTATACAATACATGCAGCAGCTAGTTGTAAAAAATTCTTTTCAGGAGAGTAGCTCAGTTTATCAACAACAACAACAATCTTTATTTTTCCTTTTTTTTAGTCATTTAAAAAGTGCCCATGGACTGCAGATTAAGTTAGGGTTAGGGTTGATACTGGCTCTTTTTGTTTGATGCAAAATAACCGTGGCCACAAACTCTTAAGGGTCAGTTATTTAAACAAATTCTAACTTAAACTGCGGTTTAAGAAATCTTTGGAACTCCAGATCTCTTCCTTAGTGGGTCAATTTAAGAAGATAAATTCTTTTCCTGTCTACTCTATATACTTTAATGAAACTGTTAACAACAAATGGTGTCTAGATAAAAGTGTTGGGCAAACTGAAAATGATTTAGAATGCTGTTCTGTTAAACAATGGCTAAACTCCAGTTAAATAACTGGCCCTAAATGTCTCTTCCACATGTAGTATAGTTATTACTTACCTGCTTGCTTTTTTTTTCACTGCTTGGGTTGATTTGTCAGGAGTCCATTGAGATTTTTAAAAAAGTTCTTGAGACAAACGTTAACAAGGCAGAGTGCCATCGCAGCTTGGGCCACGCCTACAGGTGGGTGATGTAACAATGTAAGGGTGAAGTATTGAAAGTTATAAACAACTTTTAAGCTCGGATGGTTCAATTCTGGAGTCTGTTGCTGTAATATTATTATTGTTTCTCCATGTACCTACTGGGGGACAACAAGGAAGAGGGTCAGGTTTTGATCTTTAGAGAAAACATTTCAAACCAACAGTATGTGGGTATGTCCTTGCAAGACATACTATGCTTTGGTACTGTCTATGCAAATAGAAGGGTGGATAAGACTTAACCATTTTTTTGTACACTGCTGTGTAAGTGTGTAAAAATTGATTTGTTTGTGGTGTGTGTAAAGCTATGATATTTATGCTGCAAGTGAATTAAGTTTTTGTCTCGTTAATTGTGCAGGGAGTTGGGAAGTCCAGACCTTGCCCATACACATTTCACAGAAGCCATCACTCTAGAGCCAACAGCCTCCCAGGTTTGTAAAAACATTTTTTTACAAATTTGCTGCTTGAGGTATTAAAACAGCTCTTGAATGACTGTAAGTAATGTAGTTGGGGAAGGGTGGTGGCTAAGTTGTTAAAACTTATGTAAGTTGTTTTGAGAAAAGTTGCCCAATGTTTTTTAACAGTACTACTTATTTTCTTCTGTGATAGAATTATCAATCCAGAGGGATAATTAATTATATGAATGGGAAACCTCAAGAAGCCATCAAAGACTTTGAGGTACTACAATATAAAGGTGAAAATTCACAAGTAGCATGGGTCAAGTAAAATCACGCAATAGCAATGATGGAAGACATTTTTTTCTGCAGCCAAACCTGTATGAATACAAGTTTCAATTCCCAGTTTCTGGACAAGGTTTATTTTTTTGTTTGTTTTCTTTTCAACAGGAATGTCTTAAATACAATCCAAGTAGCATTTCCTGTACTTATTGGAAAGGAGTTAGTCATGCTTCAAAAGGAAACTTTTATGAGGCTGTGAAATCAAGCACAAAGGTTTGATTGTCAATCAACTCACTATTTTGATGCCGCAGGCCCCATGGTAGACATCAGTTAATTACTGATTTCTTGGACTACAAAGTGTGGCATTTTATACATCATTGTTATTTTCAACTTGACAGTTTTAAGCTTGTCCCTCTTTTCACTCTTGAGCAAAAACCTAAAATTCATTCATTTTTTGTGACAAGTGTATAAACTTAGATTTTTATTTGACGTGGAATATTTACCAGATTAAATGTCTCTGTTCTCTCTGGAAATTCTTCCAAAGCATGCAAATACAAAGCAAAGGTTAAAGATGAACTGGTAATGTAATATAAACAAAATAGGTGGGAATCAGCATTGTACCTTGAATTCACAGGTCTTGCTGACAGATACATCTCCCGTGCAAGATGTGGATGTTATCAAAAGCCATTACCTCAAAGGTGACAACGTTTTCTCTAAATTTTTTAGTGTAATTTGCTGTAATAATTAAATAGAAGGTCTTTGAGGACAACTTAATGAGTCAAACTTTCGCTGATAACCAGAAGCTAGCAAACAATACCCCCCACAGGAGTCAGCCCTAGTAGATAGCATACTAGCTTGCTAACACCCTTGGAGCAAGTTAGACTAGCCCATCTTATGATAACCTGGTTTATGTACTACAAAGTGACTAGGTACATCAGTACTTTTTCCTGGATAGCAGACTTCTGATCAAAAGATGATCCTCCATTTCATAGGTTCACCATTGTGTATTCATTTTCTATAAAAACACTTGATTATAATTTGTATGACTGATTTACATTTATATGATTTACGTAAGAGCTGAACTGTTAATTATTTCTCAGAGTATTCACGGTATCTTCACTCCCACTTGGACACGCCTCTCTCTGAATATTCCCCGGATGTTGATCTTGATGGTCGACTGAGAGATCTCTGGGTGAAGGGCCTTCCTTTCAATGCAAGGGTACGTGACTAGCAGACTTTCTTTAAACTTTGAAATTAACTGCTTTTAAGGGCTAGGACTTTGTAAATTTCAACTCATTATTCATTTTAACGGTTTAAACATCTTTTTTTTTAGAATTACAATGAGCAGCCTGGTATCCAGCCTCATATACGGTTAGTAAAGACAGTAGGCAGTCAATTTTAATTTGCTTTAAGCAAAGTGGTGCGTCCGAAAGTAGTGTTACCCTAAAACAATCTGTCTGTGCTGTCAAGGACTTGATCCCTTGTAAACGGAAGATTTAGAAAAGACAACGCATCTTCCATTGTGTAACTTGCCACTCTGCCATCGTTGTCTTTGCTAAATGACCCTAAATCTGTTGCCTTATGGAACCAAACTGAAGGGCTGTGACATAAAACTGAAACGAAAAGAAATGTACAGGAAACCAAGGTTAAGTCTTTGCTGACAGTATTCCAGCCCTTGGTGATTATCAACATTTTTTTTGTAACAGAGAAGTTGAAGATGTTGTTTTCGCCGATTTTAGTCCAGAGGCTCAGGTATGCCGAGTAGTGCATTTTAAATCGTCTTTTTTTTTTCGTCGTGTTTGTAGTAATTTGTGTGTTTAACCCTGTCTTTTCTGATACCAAACACCTCCTAATCCTATTGTCTTCCACCTCTAGTTGTTATTGTGCAAATCCTCCATTTTGGGTCCTTTGATTCAGTATCATTCGGCTGGTTTCCTGCCCAACATGAGGCATCATCGCGCCATGGGCCTTGCCATTCTTGACGTTGCACAAGTTGCTAGTAAGAACTGGAAGGCTGGCAGGTCTTCTAAGAATAACCAAAAGAAAGCTAGCTGGAGAAACATGTTTGATGTGGCTGTCAAGTGGAGAAGGTAAGAATAGATCGACTGTAAATACCTAAAAACTTTCCCAGACAATCCCTTTCTTACGGGATTCTTACGGTGATTCTTCCTTTCAATTATTACCCTTATCTTACAAGACCCTTTTTCTGATATTGTCGTCTTATTTCTGTGTAGATTGTCTGATCCAGAGCAGCCAGTATTTTGGTTGGATATGATGCCAGATAAAAGCGTCAAAAGCGGCTTTAATTTCCGGATGAATCTTTTAAGGTTTGTTAAGAGACAATGTACATCCTACCCCACCCAGTTACGTACCCTCCCCTCCCTGCCAACAAGGCTTGCTCATAGGTACTAGAGTGTATTACCACAGGAATTTTGACCACACCCTTTTCACGGACTTGGAGACCTGGTTGACTTTACCATCTAATCGATGTAATAGAACAGCAATTACCTTTTGTATCTGCTTTGTGTTTGTGCGAGTGACAAAATGCGAAAACTACTAACATTACTCCAGAGTTCTTTGCACTGACTTTCTGTGACGCAGCGAGACTGCGGGTAGCGTGTTACAATCACGGACCTTAAATTCATATGATTGCAGGGGCCAGTTAAAAAGCGTTCGGTACTCGGACTACTTTGACAAGATTTTTCAGTTTACGAAAACAATGTTACAGCATTTATACAGGTGAGCTAACTATGATTCTAACCTTTACTTTTTCTAAGGGTATAAATCTATCGCCCCGCGCTAAGCTTGCAGTTTTTTCTGTCGTGGTATGCCTCCCTTAAAGATTGAGTTTGTCTTTCTTAAGTCTTTGAGACTGCTATCGTTACAATTTCCACAACAAAAATAAAGAGTTCATTAAAGCAGGAAATTTGATTGAAGTCAACCCACTAAGCTGTGGGAGCATGCGCAAAACGGTACTGACTTCAGGTTGATTGCTTTCAGAGTGGATGAACTCAATTCAAAGGAATTTAAAAATAATATAGAGAAAGCAAAAACATGTCGGCAGCTTATGGAAGTCTTGAAGGTAGGCCTGAATTGGGACAAGTATAATCAATCACCTCCTCAAAATAGATTATAGGGGTTAGTTTCTATAGAAACTGTGGTGTTATGTCGGTTGGCGGGAGTGAACTGTTTGTTTTGTTGTTTGATTAAATCAGTTGATAAACCGCTTACTGTAGAAAGATTGAGAAGCTGACCTTTGGAGGGTTAGCCTGCTTTTATGTCTCAGTCACTTATCAGTCTCCTGTTGCTGTACTAAAACCCCGCATCACCCAGTTCATTCTAGGATGCTGTACAACTCATCAAACATAGATCGGTCAATTGAGCTGTTTCTTCCCCTTTGATGCCCCGAACGATTGAAAAAGGCACCAGGAATGATTGCACGGTTCATCCTTAGGTTGTGTTAACCTCATTTATGACCGCACTGTACCATTCCTTAACATTTGATAGTGCAGAGAGTGCGTCGAGGGGCCTTCTTACATCCTGCTAAGAAGATCTTTTCTCAATTTCTGTTTCTCGTCTACATTAGCAACACGATTCACGTAACCCGCAGCCTGGTATGGTTTTATCCACTCATGTATCAAGTACAAAGGGCACTGGAACGAAGAGTTTAGAAGGATTAAATTTAAGTCTATCTGAAAGGTCAGTTTATTGCTTATGTCTTTACATGCTATTCATACTACAGGTATTCGTACCCTTAAATCATTTAATAACACGAAGCGCGAAGGTGAGACCATAGTAGTGATGTAAGCTTTTATTACTTTTCAATTTTATCTGGATTTTGACACACGCTCGCGCTTGCCAGGGTGTGCCGGCATTACTGCGTCCATGATAAGTTTTAGCAACAAGATTGAAAATAGAGCATTTGACTTCTGTTTTCTTAGCGGTTCCAATCTTTTGTTCACAATGGACACCCCAACGACACCATCAAGGACAGCTGATTATCATTCAGAGCTGGATTTTATTTGGGGACAGCTTTATGATGAGATGAGAAAACCAGGCAACAAGGTAAAAGACTCAAGTTTGCGCCTCTTTTGTTCTCGAGACGTGTTTGAATTGTAAGTGAAATTGTTGAACTGGTCCATGAGAAAAGGGAAGAACTCTCGGCTCCGAATTTACAGTCCCACGCGGACGGCAGTTAAAACAACATCAGTGGTCCCCACTTTGGGAACTGTACAGCCCCCGAAATGATCCCCAGCCCTGAAATGATCCCCAAATCGACCCCCAAATGATCCCCAATTAATTCTTGGAATGGAATCATTTCGGGGGCTGCACAGAACAAACAAACTACACGACAGTGACATCTGTCTTCACCTGTTTTTACAATCAGTTCCTTCTCTCTTGTTCGGCAAAATATCATAATTTACCACTCTAAATAATGACTAAACAATTTTTCGATTGTTTGCCATGCTCTCTGTGATCATATATGTTTCGCCCACAGGATGTTGATATGGTTGGCAACTACATTCTGTATATGGTGTACTACTTTTTTGATCTAATGCCTCTGTCACGAGGATCAAGGTAATTTTCCCTTTCTTACCAGATCACGACATTGTGTTTGCCGAACAGCGCGCTATATGGTTCTTTCTAACAACCCGATATCACGGCCCCTTTTTAACGCAGACCTCGGTGTAACAAGCGATTTTCTTTAATGTAGTTACATATATAACACACTCGGCGTTACCAGTCCATTTGCACTTCCTTATATAGCAGGGGCCCCGAGTCAGTAACATGTGAAGCGTATGAATTCTTTATTTTCCTCTCTGTACAAGTGCTGTGGCGTACACAGTAGCTTTAGGTCTTTTCCTTGCTGTTGGTAGAGAAACAACTGGAAAAATTCCACAAGGAAAGGTACGTGCTCCTAAAAATTTTTCTTTTCCGTCAAACGTCTCGATTTGAGGGTCACATTGGAACTACACGCGAGCGAAAATTGCCAGATTTTCGAGGGATCAAACGAAAAAAGTCTTAAACCTAAAAGTAATAATAGTATTAAGTAACATGGAAAGTTAAGGTCACATTATCATCAATCAGCCAGCTGCATCAAAATTTACAATAGTGCTTCTCTGTTCGTGCAGCGCTATCAGGTACACGGACGAGTGAGAGCATGGGGACCCAGGCCGCGGGCGTTCAGTGTAAAGTAGATTCTAGCTTACGATTGGTTGATATATTTATTTCACCTTCTTTTTTTTTTTCGTACTGTTTTAGGAGGTGGACTTAGAGGCCATGATCGGGGGATCCGTAGAAAATTTCGCCAAGCACGTCAAAGAATGGCTGGCGCTTAAAAAGTAAGGCCCTAGGTACTGGAAAATTATAAGCCTCAAGTCGAGGTCGAGTCATTGGGCGCTTTCCATTTAGTCAAAATTTCCGGAATTTCCGGTTCGGCGGTAAATGGAACACGTTTCGTCGGTTCGTCCCACTGGAAAATTCCCAGAAAAAGTGGAAAATCTAAAAAGGTGGTCCCGTTTTCCCGGTTGGAATTTCCGAACGGAATGTCGTGTTCCATTGACGTTTCTTGTAGCTTGTACCAGTTCCAGGTCCACGGTCGGGCACCCGGCCACGTACCGGGGTTTACGACCAAATGGAACAACTTTTTACCGATCGGAAATTCCACTTTTGCTATCACCGAAATTTCCGGGTTTTTTTCGTAAATGGAAAGCGCCCATTATTTCCAGTGATTTTACTCCGTAATGATATGATATCATGTTCTTCTCCATGGGAGTATGTAGTGATGTAAAGTCAACTCTCTCTTAACGGCACCTCTTTAAGACGTACATTTCGCTAGAACGGTCACCTAGAGTTAGACCCCGCCTTACTTTACTCCTTCTAGTTGACTGTCTATAAGATGGACATCTCTCTAAGATGGTCACATAGGGCTGGTCCCTATTTGTCATTATTAGAGAGAGTTAGTTGTATGAATGTAGTATTAAAGTTCAATCTTGTCAAACTCCGAAACTTCCACAACCTGAGCATAGGCTTCTTATAAGTTCGAATGATCGTTGTGTTAATTCTTTTCTCTTTCTGCAGGTTGTCCAAACCGGTAACGTCTTTTCCCTTTGTCAGTGAAGTCTTCCCCACTCTCCGCGCTGCTCTGGAAGCTCTAAATGTTCGCTTCACTGAAGATGATTGTAAAAATCTCCCATCATTTTAATTTTTTTAATAAAATGCACAGAATAAAAAAGCTTGATAATTAATGTCACCGATTGAGGAGACGTTGAAACAAATTTGATTTTTGTAATAAAGAGCTGTTGAATGCTTTTGTTTACATCTTGGCTTTACGAACATTTGTGGGTGAAGGGAGTGTCTGTTATTTGAAATTTAGAATAGTGTTTTGCCAAAAATTTTCCAGTCTTTATCAGCCGTGTTTTGATTTTTTTTTTCAGTTCACTTCATCTCAACTTATGACCGCCATGTATAATCTGCCTTTTTGATGTACAAAGCTGCTTGTAAAAGTTTTTTTGGCAAATCTTGGTTAACACCCTAATCTGTTTGTAGAAATAAAAGAGGGAGGGGACGTTGCGCAGGTTCAGATCAGCGGCACGTGCAGTCTGGCGCGGTGAGGCCTGTTACTAGTATGGCGGTGTGCGACAAGCTCAGACTGCAGACGGGCAGATAAACCAAGTAAAATGCTCTAACGGATTCCGCATTCCTAAACTAGACTTTTAGAAGACTTAACATGTTAACCACAAACAACCACAGTTTCTTCACTTTCAGCAAACTTTACTTGATTTCTAAATCTTTGCGAGAGTTCATGAATGGCAAGCATAGTACTTAATTTACAAGTCAATAAGGAACGTGTGAAAATATATTTCCCAAATTTTTCTCGGCCCGATTAATAATATTGCATTATTTGGCCTTGTTCAGAAAATTTGGGAACAATGAACAAGCATTGATACTTTGTCGAGTCAAACTACTATCAAATCTAATCCTGTCACTAACCCTAGGTATTACATTCTCTTAAAGTATAGTATAGTTACATCAAGTAGACTAAATTACAGTGATGCAGCCCTGTTCATTGAAACTGTATAAAGAAGCCGATAGACAACATTACTCGTGTCAAAAATTATTTAACAATTATTCCTCTAGTTCAAATGGGCTCTGAGTCAATAGCCCATGAGGCCAAAGGCTGAATTGGCTATTGACTCAGAGGCCATGAGGGTAAGAGGAGTTTTAGTAAAATCCAACTAGTTGGTCAAAAATATTGAGACAAAACAACTTTAGCTAGTAAAATGCGATTCAGCGACCACTGTTTTGGTTTTCAAAGCCAGCACTTCGCTACTAGTGGGCAATAACATATAGCCCAGTAGTAGCTCAACCAATCAGAGCACAGCATTGCTAATACGCCACTAGTTGGATTTTACTAATACATGATAGTGCCCCATCTTAGTCTTATTTCTAATCTAGTTGCAACCTTGGTTCCTTGGTTCTCTCACTAGGACCATAAGAACAAGGTTGTGCATGTTGCATGCATGTTCACAGGCAAGCTCCTCTGTCTATGTATTGTTTTAAAATATATTACTCTACATTACAACACCTACCCAGTCTTGCACAATTATTAATCAAATAGTAAAATAAGATAAGTAGAGCAAATTAATTTTAAATTGCTGCTTTTGCAACATGAGGCATCAAGATGCCAAAGGCGAAGAGATAAATTCATACCAGACCTTTTTTCATGGATTCCTTACAAAAAATACAATTTGCATTAAAAAAGAGTCAATGTCTTGTAAGTATCACCGCTCACATAAACCTACACGCACTCTGACCAGCCAAGTATAACCACAAACAAGAGATTCCTTGGTTCTGAGGCAGTGCTTTCAAATAAGGAATCCAAGAGCATTGAAGTACACCATACTTTTCTCCTGTTAAAGGGCTTCTTCCACAACAACCAAAGTTGAGAGGATTTAGAAGTAACTGATCCACTTCCTCAAGCTTCAGTTATTGCACAGGTGCACTGTATTAACCTTGAGGGTGTGTTACTTTGAAAGAATCCAAGATCAAACTCTTGATCTTATATTCTTTGGATTCTTTTCACAAAATACTTTGGGAACACACCCTCACTTCTAAACGTTTTATTTAAGTTTTAATTCTAGACTTAATTCTGAAATCTTTAAGTGAAAAATCTACCAACTATACGGTCGTAATACATGTATGCCAATTTTTATAATACAATTAATTTTACACATGTAAAAGCCATTAAGGATAACCTTAAGTTATAATAACGTGCAAGTGACATTGAATTGCTCTTTAATCCCTGGTGCAAACAAGCTATAAATCTTTCTATAAAGTGAATATAGATAAAAGTCATAACTGCATGAATGGGAGCAATAACAACCTACTACATCGTTTCACGTTCATCTGTAATCTCTCATCTGTTACACAAACTTGTGCAGGACTAATTTTGCTCTCTGCATGTGTTAAATGAATGAAATGCTCAAGCTAAGTAATACTTCTCACATTGGTTTAGCAGGCATGCAAGTAAGTTGCTGCTTCATTTTTTTTTTCTCTTACATGGAAATGAAGAGAAAATTTACCTTCTCTTCTAGTCTCTTCGTATGATGCACATGGCCTACTCACTGAAAATTTCAGTGCATATAAAAACAGTGAGAAACACACCCATGAAGATAGAAAACAAGAGTGAGTACCAATAGTAAAATCCCTAAATTGTGTAAAGATTTAAAATACAAACTAAGAATACCTTCATTCTTTGAAAAGGTGGAAAGACCATCATCTAAATGTCAAAACAGTTCTTAAACTAAAGTGACTTATTTGTCTAAAAATTTATGAACAAAGCAAAACTCTACCAAACATTGTACTAAAATATGAATTATCTGAAGTTAAAGAGAGACAAAAAGAAGAAAATTATCCTACTCTTTTCCACAAAGGTGATCTTGACAATATCAATAAAAAAATTCAGTTGCATATAACTCAGAAATCTCCCCCCTTCAACCCTGTCATCAGAACAACTACACTCTTAAATCCACCTTCGGCAGTAAACCTTTCCTTAAACCACTCCAAAATATCAAGCTTCCATTATTACATCTGGTAACTTTTTAGTAACAAAATTCCATGAAATAACTTAACAAAAAGGATTAACTATTAGAATAAAATTTCATAAAAGTGCATTCACAACACTGTACAAGCTTTGTTATGTTTGGATGAAATCTTACAATACACAACCACTTAAATCATTTGAGCCACTGATGGTGCAACAGAGTGAAATGATGGCCCAGTGTGTTGTTTACAGGCATCAATAGAAGCTCATAAGTGCTTTTATAATGTAATAGTAAATACTGTACGTTTTAAATACACATGCGGTTAATATTGTTATTAGTATTTTACAATAGAGTTTTTAAATTATTTTGTGCAGACTAGTCTCCCCTTTAGATCAGCGTGCAAAGAAAGTAGAGTCCGATAACCCTGGGATAGTGGATTTTATTCTTAACTTGCCCGGCAGGCAAGTGAAGTTTTATGAGGAATTCAAATTACAGAAGAACTGTGAAATCAATTCTGCCCATCAAAATGTTTTTGGGGCTAGTTGAAATGACGTTTGGGCTAGTATATGCTAGCTTCAGCTTGCCCAAATGGCAAGCTTTAAAAATGACTTTCTATGCACCCTGTAGATCCACTAAAAGAACCATGAAGTTTAATTTAATTTAAGTTTTGTGAACCCTGCTATCAGTGTTTTGTTCAAGCCCTTTACAATGGAAAACCATTGCAATTCAACACAAGACTAATGGTGAGTGTGATTGCTGCAGTTATATTTTAATTGGATAAAAAAACAATGATTTTTACTGAGTTTGAGAGTTGCCATTTGTGTCTCTGAGGTCTGACTATCCATTGATAGTACTTGAAAGGATTTTTAAAAAAAACAGCCCTTCCCTTAAACACCTATATCTACACTTGAGCCTCTAAAAATAATTTTCTAATATGAAGGTTGCATTACTTTCAAAGCTTACTATTCAAGATCAAATACTAATATTTTAATCTTGCATGCATGTCTGTATTATGTTGCCCTGCCTACACGTATGAACAAAATTTCAAATACATGACAACATCAAACTAACAAAGAAGAGACTAATCAAACTATCCCCACAGTATCACCAACTTATCTTAATGTTAGAGTTATCTAAAAAAAAAACACTGTATCTAAGTATAAGTAAAGTGACCCCCTCACAGATCAGCTACACTGTCATCACACCCAAAACACTTGATCATGACTAGATGGGCTAAATGGATTGGAATCCTTCTTAGTGAGAGGTACTCGAGGTGGTGAACTCATCTGTCGAGAGTCGAATAGAGAAGCAAAGTCATTGCCATTTGTTGTATGTGCAGAACTTTGTCCCCAAGATGCCGCTGACCAGGAAGTATTTCCCTGAGATGAGGTACCACTCGATGGCAAAGTAGTCTTCAAATCACTAGTCCATGCATTTGAAAGTGCATCAATCTGTGATGCTGTTTCTGCAAATGGGTTTACAGTTGTAAGGAGACCTTGGTTTGGTTGGGCTGTTGTCCCTGCTGAATCCACTGCCTTTCCAGAGGCAGTTGCCAGCCACATCTCAGCATCAGAAAGTCGTGGTTGTGGCTTAACTGGATGTGGCTGCTGGGTAGGGGTGCTCCATTGGGTGGGTCCCTTGACTTGAGGTGACGCTGAAGAGGAAGCAAATGGGGGTGATGGTACTGCTGCTGTACTTGGTACATTACCTCCTCTACTCAAGTTCAGCAATGTATTAGGGGCTTGTACAGATGATGGTGAATTTGCACCCAACCCATTGTACATGTTGTTTGGTTGCCTCGGAGTACTGCTCTGTGGCCCAGTGGGTTGACCCCCAGATGTTGTGAATGGTGTGTTGTTCTGTAGTGTGATGGCATCCATAGGTGGAGGCAACTGAGGAACAGATGGCTCCTCCGTAAGGGTCTCATAGCCACTTGTATCTCCACGAAGAGGCATAAAAGAAAGAGGATTGGAGCGATATCTCAGAGACATATGCCGAGTAAAAGGTGATGGGTTGAATGGTTGTGGGCGTGGCCTCGCAACTGAAGGCGGGGGCTTAAGAATGGGAGTAGCTGCATTGCTTTGCTTTGGTTGGCTTGAAGATGGCAACTGCTGTTGGGCTGTTGAAGTAACCACAGTGCCATTGTTAATTGGAGCCATAGAGACATTTGATGGCACTGCTGCAGCAGATATAGGGACTGTAGTTGATGAGGGTGTAGGGGTAGGGGTAGTAATTTTCCCTGGAGAAGGCTGTTGAGGTGCTGGTTGATTTGATGGACTTGTCCCGTTCACCAGTGGTGCAGTGCTTGAAGTACTGAGTGTGGCAGTTGCTGAGGCAGAAGGCTGCCCTCCTTGTTGTTGTTGCTGCTGCAGCTGCTGTTGAAATTGGAAACAAACAAATACACAAAAAAGGTGAGAATAAGATAAGAAAATAAGAACAAGTTTTGACTTCTTGATGTATGGTATGGAACTTAATTCCAAAAAGGTAATAATTTATTATTTGCAGCTAAAAAATACAATTATTATAGTCTATAGATAAATAACCTATTATTTTTTCTCAAAACAGCCAGGGAACTGAGAGTTTCTTTCTACCTCTTAAAAAGAATACAGTACTTTTAAGAACTTGAGTCTAAAGGAGTTAAAGACAAGAGCAGCACTTTTTCAATATAGTTGGAATGTATGGCAAGATGTTTGACTTTGAAGCAGCTGTGGAAGTAATATTACTTGTTCTCTTATGAATAGGTTGAGGACATGACACACAAAAAATGGTGTCACAGTTACCCCAAGCAAATAACATCAAGTCAAAAAACTGTTTGGACCTTCACCACAGTAGGAACATGATACATCATCCAGAACAACCAACCTCTTTATGCTGTTGTTGTAGAGCTTGAGCCTTCTGTTTCCTCTGAAGACATGCAGTAAAAGCACAGCCAACAGCATGGCTCAGACGTTCTCCCTGAAGGAAAAAAAGAAGGGTACAATCTTGACTAGAACAAAGTACAGAATCTTTGAAAATGGAAATCCATACACTACCACATGACAGTTCTAACATGAGATATGCTACACAACTCAACGTTGTTTGTTAAAGGAGATTGCTACAAAGAAGGTCAAACACTCACTGTGTCTCTCATGGCTATAAAACAGTGACAAATCCATCGTCTTGTGGTACCATCACGACAGATGTATGAGAACACTCGCTCATTACTGGGATCAGGGGTACAAAAGGAGACTTTCTCAATTGTCTGATCAATAACAAGTGACTGAAACATAGAAGTGACAATGGCATAAATCACCGATTCACAACAATCAACAAATTAGGAGCAAGAATGATTAGATAATATATACATGTGCAATAAACTGGCACAAAATTTTCCTACAAAGATACGACAAAGTCTTCTGCTGGATAAATGATTAATATTTCTTATTATTCATTCAAAATATTTCCCCGATTCTGACCGGCTAAAAGCACACGCATAATTCACCATAGCCAGCTACTGATGACTAAATTTGGAAGAATTTTGTGTTTAATGAACCGATGATGTCAAAAGTGCAGCTTTCTTGCAGGTTAATGCACCATTAACTGAGAAGACCTGGGGACGAGGTTGAGTTGTTTTGGTTGTGAAAACAGAAATGGGGGACATTTCACTTGTTTCAAGAGTAAGAAATAGGCAAAATAATAGCTAAAAACATGGCAAGAACAGCAAGAAGGCAACTCAAAGGGCGACATCTACTATTTGGAGAATATTTGCAGAGCTTAACAACCCTAAACATGCAGTATCGAAGATGAACATCGATGGAGGTAAGCATGTTTTAGCCATGTTTTTAAACTAGGAACTATTTTGAATGAATAATAAAACAATTATTGAATTCAGCTTTCGTATCATATGAAGAATTATGGAGATCTTGGAGGGTGTTGTCGGTCGAGGCTGTAATACCCTATTCGATCTCCATAATTCTTCATAAGATACTCAGCCTCATTCATTAATTGTCAATTAAAAGGCTGACGTAAATTTTATCCAAAATTTAAATTGCATTTAACACCAGCACTTCCTCACCAGAAATGAAAAATGAAACAATCTGTATAATTAATTATGAACATCCCAGACTCAGGGTCCATCACCTATATTCTGCTATGTAGTTTTGTTTAAAATAATTAGCTCACAACTTTAAAAATATTGTCATCTAAAGAAAGTATCTCAATATTAACCAATAGTTTCAGTTGATCATTGTTTCTTGTTTTAAAAGTTGATTTCAGTGGTTTTCAATAAAAATTACGCACTGTCAAAAATAATTATTATTAATCTATGAGAGGCAGGAAATTCCAGGCCCAAAACTAAGCGAGCAGTTGATACATGTATATAAGGGCACCAAAATTTCATATTATTATATTAATATATTGGGTTAAAGAATGTGAATTAATTAGGCACACTCTGACAAAGTTAAGGTTATTGCACTCTGCACCAGAGTGGACAGCTAAAATTCTCATAACAACGATTTATGCACAAGTAGTTAATACAGAAATTTTTATATGAAAAAGTAATACCCCAGTATATTGAATACATTAATTCCAAATTTCATCTCAAGAAAAAACAAAAAAACTAAAATTCAGTGTTCAAAAAATATTCTTTGTGAATTCAAATTAAATTCAATAATTTCCAGGCTTGCTTTCATAAAATATGTTTCACTTTGTGCACTTCAAATCTAAAATCCGCAACTTGAATCAGAAATATTAAATTTAAACAAAATATTTTTCTAAAATTGGTCCCAGAAAGCTCTCAATTTAAAGTAAACCAAAGAAATACATAAATAAAATGTGTTTGGGTGTGGCAAGCAAGTCCACATACAGAGACTGTGTAAGATACCATTCCACTCTTCTGAGACTAACACGATTTTAAGACTATCTCAACTGTAAACTTGCTTGTTTTGAGGTTATTATTATATTTCAGGTTTTGTTTGACTATTTACCAATTCATTTTACATACAGAGCCCCATGAAAACCACAAATTGCACTGTTTTTCACCCAAAAGCAATTTAAACCACAAACTTCTGACATGCATACATATGATTTCATATATCATAACCTTTTTGTTTGACAGTTCTTTGCTTCTGTCTACACAAATGCACAAAAAAGACAAAAATGTGAGCCAGCAGGCATGGTGAAAGAATCACGCTACACTTAAAAAAAAATAGATAATAACCACGAAACTGATTGTTAATAGTTATCACGGCTTCTTTTATTTTTTCGGATTTATTTTTAAGGAAACCAGAAAACAGTATTATTGACTAACTACTGAAACAGTTTTTTCAAAAATGCCCATACACTGTAGCCCTGCTAATCAGCAGAGTGAAAATATAATAAATCACTGGAGACAAATTTACTTAATAGTTAAAAATTTATCTATGTAATTAAATTGAGTAAATAAAGAAATACCATCAAAATCTTCTTATTGCAGGAGGTTCAGGGTAAAACAGAAAGAAGAGCAAAATAATTATTTCAACTCTTGTTATCTTTTTCGCAAAATGTAATGTACCTATTCTTTTACTGAATCTTATTTGACGCTATATTCATTTATAGTGACAAGCTCATTACATACCACAAAAAATGCACACACATAAGGATATGAATTATGCACATACTAAGGATTAATAATAATCTGAATCCTTCACTATGGTTCTCAGTCCTTTAGTAAATACTAGCAAAACTTTGCATTTTTAATCAGAAGCATAGCATAGTCAAGCCAGCTTTTTTAGTCAACTGCACCTTCAAAATGTCTCCATGTCTTTGTTTTCCAGAGCAATTTGAGCCAATAGTAAACTCTCATCTGGTGAAATTAACCAGCAGCCAGCTTTTAGCTACATCTCTGATTTTATGCAGCTCTATTTATTCACTTGTCATCAACTTCTCTAAGGGGGGGGGGGGGGGCCTGTGTAGATGGATTAGGGGACTATGCTAATATCAAAGTGTATAAGCTACTTCCTTCTTTCCCCTCACTTTGTTCAAAAAAAAATTCCAACAAGGAGGGATTTCACGTAAAATACCACACATATTTTCCAATTTGTTGCAAAGTTACCATCAGAAGATTCTCTACCACACAGACCAGCTCAACACTTACTCCCCAATTATCAAAGCCAATGAAAGGTACATTAGAGCAAAGGTCTCCAACTGGGGCAAGGCTTTACATTCAGTTTAACTACAATAGTACAAGTAGGGATACAAAGTTAAAATGACACTGGAATAATAACAACTTGGCATTTACATCTGCATGTCAAATGTCATTGTTCAAAACTAAATATCTCAAAATTTCTTGGCTTTCAAGATTATTAAGAAGACATGATTTGAAATAAATAAAACATTATGCCACCACAGGATCTTAGATTCATGATAAACAAATAGTCATACCCAACATGCTTAAGAAGAAAACACATAATCAGCTTTGAAAGACAGATCTTTTAAATGACTGCCTTAAAAATAAATGTGGAGATCACTGGATTATTCATCCCAAGAAAAAAGTCTAAAATTAAGAGTATTCAAACTCGTCCTGTACTTCATATTAAATATTTTATCTTTAAACATTAAGACAGTTTTCTTTTACAATTCAGCTGTTTCTACAAAGTTCCTTTTTTGACAACATAATATGTTGTGATCCAGCCAAAACCATAAATGCAATACCTATTTTTGGTGTTGCTGCTTTTGCTGCTCAGACAGAATTTAATATATATGAAAGGTGGACCTCAAGAATAAATATTAAACAAAGTAGAGCAAGTAATTTTAAACTAACATCTTTGGTGTATTTTAGTGTTCCTGGTCTCGCATATTTAGTTTTCGATGACAGTAAACAATAAAAACCAAAAATATAATCATTTTACGTTTGTAAAATAGTATCCCAAGTATACAGGAAATTGTCGATCCATAATGTCGACGTTCCGAAGAAACGATCGAAGTAACAATAGACCAATATCAATGAAGAATCCGATGAACCATTTAATCTCACATCAACTTTCGATCGATATTTCGTGTTGTTGATATACGGTAAGACAGATTTCAGGTTTTGTAAGGCAATTTGTAATCTATAATTCCACGCTTTCACACGCATTGCTGAGTAACACCGGGGTAACAGAAAAAAATATAATTGAAGAAAACTTTCCAACGTAACAGCCATCAAAGCACATAAGCAATACTGCAGACTACTCTTAAGTTTTGGCGATAATCATATGATGTCAGATCGTAGTGTACAAGACATCATTCATTTCACACACATCGAATTTCAATCGAATTAATGCTTACTACAAAAAAATACATATCACTGACCTTAGTTTGTTCATCTACAACTCGCAAGCAATCCGCCGTAACAAGAAGTTGCATTCGTTTCTTCTTCGCAGTGCCAACCTAGAGAGAGGAATTAACAGGCCTTGTCAGATCGACACGAAAGTTATCAATCCAACGACTTGGTAATATCTGTCTATAACTAACGTAAGAGCAAAGATGCGATACGGTATAAAAAGATGTGAAGTGACAGCAAAGACTTTAGAGGAAGACCCCGTTTCAGACTGTTATATTTAGAACGGAAATCAAAGAAGTTCATGTAGAAAGCTTACCTCTTTCATCTTACGAAAAGCCTCGGCACAAACTTGGGTTCCTCTTGATTCAGTTACTTCTATTGCTCCTACATACTAAAGCAATTGCACGTTCTCAAATTAATCGAAAATCTGGATTTACTCACTTGTATACTTTCTGTCGTCATTTATAGCAAGTTCATAACCAATAAGTACAACAACAAATGCCAGTAAAAGTCTCTTTATTTAGAAAGACTTACCTTAACCGGAAAACTAACTCCTCCATTGCGAACTTTGTAGCTGTCGTTTTCCCAGATTTGCGGTCTTACGCTTTCTGGTATGTGCCTTTTTGAGCTTCTTAGACTTAAGCTTCGTTTTAACCTGTTCATAATTGGAAAGTTCTTCAAAATCTCGAGAGAACCGAAATAAAGAGAACAACAAATCCCCGACACATTCAGAAATGCATTTGTTCAAAAGTTATTAGCTTACGAACGGTGTATGAACCGGTCAATACACGCATGCTCAGAGGCCTATTGCGTAATGTATTCAAAACTATTTTTAGCGATGTCCAGGCGGATTCCTGACCTGGGAGAGGGCATGATCTCAGGTTAGCAACTTCCGATCTACATCATGCAATCTGTAAGAACGAACTAAATGTACCAATCGTTCATGTTTTTACGAGCAGGAAGGTAGATACCTTTCTTTTCTTTTCTAGAAAAAAATGTTATTGTTGCTCTTCAAAATTTAGCTGAGATCGGGGGGGGGCACTCAAAGGAAGTCTGGGTAGAGCCGGTGCCGCCATGGCCTTCAAACCCGAGGGAAAATCCGCATATGAAAGGGGTCGGGATGCTCGTCGTCTCGCTTAGGGGTGTAAATTTCGGCATGGTCTCTTTTAGGGGTCAAAAAAATCTTGGCTGGTTGGGCCACACCCAGATCGGTCTCCTGAACGGGTTTAATTCAAAATTTCCCACGAGCATCCCCACCCCTTTCATATGCGGAGTCCCCCCGGGCTTCAATCCCTGTTTAAGACAAAAATCGCTCATTTCGCTACTCTGTTTAAGACAGGAGACACTACTTTCTGACCCTGACTTGTTTTGTTTTGCATACCGGTTTAAGTAATTTTTCAAACTAAAATCGTGGAAATGGATATTTCGGAAAAAAAATTATTGGTATTGCAAATGTAGACCGCTCATCGCAAGTCTTCACACTCTTTGAAATGCTTCCAGTCCAAAAAGACACCCTGTTCAAGACACTTAATGGTGAAATTATATACCCTGTTTAAGACTCAAGACCTTTGCCAAACCCTGTTCAGCAGCGTATACCCGCATAGGCCAAATAAGTGAGTGCCACCCCCGGGACTGAGATCAGGCCAAACTTTAGCAGCTCCTAATAAATTGTTTCCCATGGGTCGCTGCTATAAAGGTTCAACCTCCTTCCCAGTGAGAAGACCTTTTGGACGAGGTTGGATGTCTAAGAAGACAGAAAAGCTAAAACAATGCGTATTTTTTCTAACTTTTCAAACAATACTCGGCTGGCAAGACCAACCCTCTTCAGGTTTACAGGGGTTTTTTTTTTCACATGTAAATGGAATTGCGATATTATATAGATGGAGAATGTCGCAATAAAAATTGTCTTTCGGTGAACAAACACCTATGCTAAAGGGAAAAAATCTGGCTCCAGCAGCTAATTGACTGTTAAAACTGTTAACTTTGCTGATTTTTGGCTAGTTTAGCAGACGATTCGTAGTTTTGTATCAGGCTTTCTTATCTTTTCTTAGTTCAGGGGCGGATCTAGGGGGAGGGTGCAGGGGGTGCGCACCCCGCCCCCTGAGATGACCAGCGGCTTTCTAATTAACACTGCGCAGTCGCTTCACAGCTAATACAAAATTTGCTGTATTGTTTGATATGCATTCTCAGCAGCTCACACTATGTTATTGCCTAGTCAAAAGCCTTCTTCTTCATACCGTAAAATTCCCAAAATAAGCCCTTTTTGAGGGGCTTATTTTTGGAGGGGCTTATATTGGGAGGGGCTTATCTACGGAGGGAAATTTGCGTTTCAAAATCGATTGGGCTAGCCTTATAGTTGGAAGTAAATTTCCACTTTTGCTTTCTTTTACTTTGTATTTGAGGGCAATTTTCTAGGTACAAGCCCCCGGAAGGCTTATATTTGGAGGGGCTTATAAATGGAGAGGCTTATTTTCGGAATTTTACGGTATTCGCTTTTAAAATTTGTTTACGTCATCGATCAGTCATGCCATCCCTTAGTGGTGCACCCCCTCCTAAGAAAAATCCTGGATCCGCCCCTGAAATATGCAGAAGTTGCGAGAAAAAATGATGTCATCTTTGCTTGATTTGCTTGATAAGAATCAGAAAGCTTTGCGACCAACCCTTTCTCTGAAATTTAGAAATCAAGAGACTAAAAATTAAGGCAACTGATTCCTGATTTGCAGGAAACTATATTCAGAATCAGACATACACTTAATAACTATCGTCGGCCATCGTCGTACGCGTTCGGACGGGATTCGTAATCGACAATTTCTATCTCGCGCCTGCAGTATGTCAGAAGCTTCTCGGCCCTGCAACAACAGTAAAATCCTAACGATAGCGTTGTTGAAAAGGTTTCCTGTTCGATATAAGCACTTCACGTTGTAAATTATAGGATGTGTAAAGTCTTCGTGGACCTCGTGGCGAAAGCCTGTGATGCGGAGAGAAAACTATGATGATGTAAACAAGTTCTGAATTTCCGCATTCAGTTTGCATTTATTTTTGTACTCGATTGTGCACGGACTTCTGCGTCCAGTTACGACAGGGACTATCATTTTGAGTCAGTAATGGCAAGTTTTGATTCTCCAGATTCAAATGGTAGGTATTAAAACGTCAAACAAGAATACTATTTATACATCATAGTCTGAAACAAAAATCTGATTAACGAGTATTAAATTTAAGTTTAGATCATTGCACGTCCCTGTTTTACTCTGACTGTTAAGCTAATAAGCTTAGAATGGAAGAATTTATAGCTTTTGTTGAAGGCTGGATTTAGGTCATCCTTTGCCAGCTCAGCTGCAAAGGAGTTTTTGTTACTTGCATATATTTACAAGAAAACCCCGCGAAAACAATGGCTCACTGTCAGTTAATGTAAACATCATTGGCCCAGTCAATGGCCTTAAGCATAATTATGTCGAGCGAGCAAATTTCACCGCCAACAGGCCTTGCTTTGTATGCAGAATTCTTCGCATTTGCACTCATTGTGTGTGGGTATTCTTTTCAACTGTACTTTCTGCCTTGGAAATTCATATACTGTATGCAAAACTTCACAACTTTACAATTTCTCAAAAAGGCTTGGTGGTGTAATTTGCTTGTCTAAACACGCATAAGTCCTATTCCAGGTGTGCCAAGCCACTGTCCGTCCCCTCCCGCCCACCCCCCCTTCAGGCATATTTCAAGTCGTGTCTTCCTATGCTTATGCAGATGTCATCAAAAAGGGGAACCCCAATATGTCCGGGAATATTAGGGGATGGATTGGATTTTCTTCCTCTGGGAAGGGGAAAACTACAAACATTGTTTTAAGTTCAAAGAAAAGGGAAGGACGAATTCAAAATTTTGTAAAGCAACAGACGGCAACCATGTGGATGTTACAGGGATTCTTGCTTTCCCAGCCAATAGACTACGGCTACCAATAAAGTTGCTATTGCTATCACTTTTTTCTGCTTTTCTCTCTAGTGATTTCTCTTTAAAAAGTTGCAGAAACGTTAGATAAACCCAGCATATTTTACCAAGAGCTCTGCTTTTGGGTTTGCCTAATTTTGTATCCTACAGTGTGAGTAGATCGACAGCCATGAACTGTGTAAAGCTTTTTGTTTCCTTGCTGAAAGTGAACTCTCATGACATTGCATTTTTTGTCTAATTATTATTCAAAGTTGGGTCCACGGCAAACCTACCAAAACACCCATTGAGAAGGTTTGAACCAGCTCTGCGTAAATTTCAAGTTGCCCTTCCAGCAGATCTTGCAAGACTGCAACTGCACAAACTCAACATGGAAAAGGCAAGTCTGTTGAATCTGCAGTTATACTAAGAATTAAAGTATAAATGTAAATTAGGTTCCCTCACTGACTATCTTTGTTTATTATTATTATTTTTTTCTTTAAATTGATGTTCTTGCATGGGCCCCTCTTACTAGTATTTTTCATGCTTGTTCAATCCAAGCAAAGTCCTTCACACAGCTCACATTACTTTACTCGCAGTTGCAGAATACTAAATTAACCTGCAAGATGTTTTCCTCTTTTTTGAAGTAACATAACATAGCATAAGTTATTGACAAACATTAGAATACATTTTGTCTGTTAGATTCTGTTGAGTGGTTGGTGTTTTCCTAAAAACGTTTCTTGCAGTGTTTTATAGTGCTAATTGTTTGGTGATTGTTTGGTAATTGATTGATTATTTTATACAGATTTTTTTTACTTCCCTTTATAGTATTATCGATCAGAAGCTTGGTTTGAACTTAATAAGGAACAGATTAATGCTGCAAGAACAGTCCAGGTAATAGTTTTCAGGCATTTAATGTTATTTGGAGATTTAATTATTAATTTATGTGTACATGTTTTTTTCTTAACAGCAACTGAAATCTCATATGAAAGAGATAGAGAGCACAAGAAATCAAATACAATCCTCAGACTTAGCACTATTTGATGAGCGAATCAAGCCAATACAAGATGAAGTGCGAGCTGGGGTTGACTCATTTAGAGAAGTTCAGCAGATGTATACACAACAGAAAAAGCACAAAGAGCCAAAAAGAATGCCTTTTGCCAAAAAAAGAAGTCCTGGTATGAATAATAATTAGTTTTTTTTAGGGGGTTTAATCTGGGGCTAATGGGGGTATTCTATTCAATTTTGGTTTGAAAAACCTTTTAGGTAAATCTTAGTGTGGGTATTTTGGGATGGATAATAATTAGAAAATAACAATGATCTATAGTGATAATTTTGCATGTTTGTTTTAGGGCTGGATGTTGCAGAAGTGTCAAACAGTACCCAACAACTGCAGCTTCAGTCTCAGCTTG
>OZ037787.1:23987486-23997486 GCA_964035525.1 Porites cylindrica | reverse complement strand
AGTGAAATAATTTAAGAGAGTTATCCAAGGGCAAGCGTTTTGTTGATTACATCACACATACATATATACCTACATACATAAAGACATACTTTATCATACTCCATCCCTTATCAGGGCTTTTCAGAAGTACATACAAACATATTACATGACGATCTTAACATCAAATTTAAATGACATTCGTAACCTAATTTCTATTATACAGGCTGATGAATAATTATTTTAATTTTAAAATGCCTAAAGCCTAAGATTTATAATGCCAATTGTTAAGAATCTCTTCAAGAAGCTTTTTTCACAGTTAAAAGTTAAAATTACAAGAGCCTGCACTTCTAGTGATACCAGCACAATGTGCAGCTCATAGCTTCACAACTCACATATCACACTTGCATTTTGTGCCATACAGATTTTTGATTTAACAAAAACCGCTCACAGTGTGCAGGAAAATTGGGATGAAACAAAATAAACTGCTCTTACGGTTTGCTCTTCTGGATCTGGGCCATGATGGAACTCTCTGTGAAGCTTTCCTGAATGCAAATCAGCCACAAACTTTGGCAGCTTTCCAGGGGTTCTGTTGAAAGGGGTAATTAGATAGTAAAATTTTACCTTAAAGTAAAAAAGGAATAGGGCCAAGGATTAGGGTTGGGGTTGTGGTGTTCTAAAAAAAACTTATCTTACAAACTTAAAAATGATAACTTAAAACAACATTATATAGACAGAAATTTAATGACAATAACTACTTTTGATGAACAAGTGGGACATTTAATAGTCTTATGACCACTATAACCACAACTCCATTTTCACTCTCATAACAAGATGAGTAGTATATGTTACACCAAAGGGAAGGAGGAAAGATGAAGGGTGCTGACATACTATCCTTTAAGAAGTTCTGTAACATACAGTGACCAGTTGAAACCAGGCATGGCAAATCTCTACGGTCATAAATTACTTACCTGATATCATCAAACTTTGGGAAGAGGTACATGTGTTTAAAGCTGTCAATAGCAATGAGAGGAAGATCCTGAAAAAAAGAACCACATTTATACGCTTACATACAAAATCATATGCAATAAAACACTGGTAATTTTTTTTTAAATTATGCACTTTATTTGAGTGTCAATGTATTTAGCATGAAAGCACTAATTGGGGATGTTACAAGTCAAAATTAAATTCAGGTTAAATTTTTTTAACCTACAAGTAGGTTGATTCTCAATCTCCTTTGTCGTCTAGCCCTAATTATTCATGAACCAGAGCTAGGAGACAGGAAATTGAGAATCAACCTAGGTTAAAAAATTTTAACCTGAATTCAATTTTGACCAGGAAGAGGCACACTATAAAACTGTTTAAGTCTGTGACTAGAGACAGGAATCCCATTTTATGTGGTCATCCAAGCCACGTGAAGGTCTACCTGCTTGCATTGCAAAACGAGTACCTTCATTTCTCAGTTATTTTAAGAGCCTGAGTATTGGTCCAGTCCCGGGAATTGAATTCATGACCTCCTCTGCAGTCAAGGACTCTACCGAATGAGCCAATCCTGCCATGGTTATGCCACCCTGTTTTGACCCTCCATTACAAGATGTACATTGTTTGGGAATAATGTCAAACTGACTAGCACAATTTATTTCTAATAATGCTGTTTTATGATGATGCTACTGTAGTTACCTCTGGTCCTTTACCCAAATGATGCAAAGGGTGAGAAAACTTCACTCCATCAGCAATTAAAAAGTTGACATTTCCTGGAAAAAAATTAAATGGTTCACATCACGCATGATGTAGGCCTAATAGTTTTATTGTAAAGAAATGCACTTTCACAACCTGTGTAAACAATTAAATAAAATTTAAAAGCCAAATGTCTATTTCAGACATTTGCAAAATAAGTGTAACCTTATGCATGTAATAAGCCACCACCTATTTCACACCTGAATATACATAAATGAATGCATGTATGAATGGTAACTAAAAATGTTGATCACCTCTAGGGGGAGGGGAGGGGTGAAAGTCTCACTTTATGTGTCCCCTGGTACTGTTATCTGTGCCGGCATTACTTACCCCTCTCCATTATAAGCTGTTTGCTAACTTCTGATTTGAAAAGCTCAACGCTGGCTTGATCATCAGGATGATGGAAGAGAAGGAGAAAAGGAACACCTTCCTCTGTCAGCTCCTCTGCATTTTCAAAGGTGATTTCTCTGACAAGGGGGATACACTTATCTGACACCCAAATTTTGAGAAGGTTAAAATTTGTGAGATCACCCATGTATATCATCTCTGCCTCTGAACCTCTCTACAAACAGACCAGAAATCATAGTCAAATACATACTTTGATAGGGCTTAGTCTCTAGTACTTATATGTAGCTTAAATTCAATGAGCATGATGTTTCATACACATGTTTCCCACTTACATTCTGTGGCCTGAAAACAATGTTTTCTCCTGTTTGTCTTTCTTTAACTGAGGCATCCCTGCATAAGAAAAAATGCCCTTTTAAAAATCTCTTAACTTTTAAAACTAATGCATAACATTTAATCACAAACAATCCTAACCATTATTGGTGTGGTCCTTGTATTTTTTATTCACTACAGATAGGCTTTCATTACCCAGTTCAAAAGTTAGGTTCTGTGAGCATGTCTCCATAACAGGTACCACACAGTGAAGTAGCTACAATCCAGGTTTATGTTTGTTTTAATTTTACTTACACCTCTTTCTGCAGATATACAGTGTGAAGGATGCTACTTGACTTTTGTAGATGTCAAGAAAGAGATATTGAAAGTTGATATATAAAAGTATATAAAATAAAACAAAATTTACCCAACTCCTACATGAAAATTACAGTCTTCCCTGAACTCCTCAGCAATCTTAAACCAAAAAGAGAACATTAAAGGAGGTCAGCCTGAAATAAAGTTATTTGGGAAATATCATATAATAATTTGTTAGTGAAATAATACCTTTTCAAAGTTCCTGTAACTATCACTGTCTTTACTTTCCAGGTATGCAATAACAGTTCGTTTTGAAGACTAATCAAAAACAAAGTAAAAGCAATGACAATTAGAAGGTGATAATAAGCTTCTTATCTTGGTATAAAAAAGGTGTAATTCTGTCCACCTCAAACAAAGTGCATTACTAAGAAAATCAACACCTTGGAGAACTCACATCAACATTTAAATCACTTAGAGCATGAAATTCCTGGATTCTGCTTTGCATTTGATTTCTGATATAGTTTGAAAAAGCATCAATAGATCGCTGACCCCTGTACTCTTTTCTTGTCACCTGAAATAACAAAAACATACATAGCACATGTAAGATTCAAGGCATCATGCTGGAAACTGTACATGTCAGGTTGAATTTTCAAGTCAAAATACTGCACAGAAGGAATATATTCTCTGCAGGGCTTGAAATTGCGACTGATACCGTCACCAATGTGACTAACATTTTCTCCTTGGCGACTAAAATTCTGGTTTAGTCGCCACTTTGGTGACCAGATTTCTCTATGATTTAGATTTAAATTAAAAGAGTAAAGTTAAAACAAACATTTCACCTTATCTTGCTGTGCCAAATCACATAAACAAAGCCAGTTTACCTCCAAAGTTATACCGACTTCTCCCCGAAATATTTTCAAACAATCAAATCTGATGGATCATGCCATATTATGAGCTGCATGACATATACTTTATACAAACTGGCGAATAAAAATCTGCATCTGGTAACTATATTTCTCCAGTTGGTCGCCAAAAGACAACCTGAGGGTTTTTTTAATTTGGAGCCCTGCTCTGTGCAAAAAGAACTGCAATCCACCTATTTCCAGAGCAATGGAATTAATCAAACTAATCTACCTGAGCGTTTCTCCACAGTTTAAGTGTTGGGTATTTGGTGATGTGAAATCGCTGTGCAATTTCTTGCTCCGCTTCACAGTCTACTCTACCCATCACAACACCAGTCTGCAAAGTAAAGACAACATGTCAAATGAAATAAAAATGGCATATTATTCGTCTTGTGGTATTCTCTACATGTATATTATAAGTGCTTCTAAACTATTCAAAAGTATTCAATGAGTAGCCACTTTGAGTCAAAGATTAAGCCTTCCCCAGACTTAAGTGCACTATGTTTCACTTCACCCTGAATCATGAGACCGTGAGTTCATAACTCACACCATGAGATTTTGAAGGTCTGAGTTACACAGGGTTCCTAAACTTCTTCCGATATAAAATTAAAGGACATTTCAAATTCGTTTAAAAGTAATTAATCAAAGAATTAACTTCTGTAATGATCATTGACCGGAAAGCATGGCAAAAGAGTCAGCAAAGACATGAATGATTTAATCATGTGCAATCAGTATTGTCCTCAATGCCAATTGTATTCTGTTCACTTCAAACTGGTATATATTTTGCCAAAGTTTTTTAATGGTTTGAAAATGTTCCTCAATTAAAATTCAAGGACTTTCAAGGAAGAAATGAATGAGAGAGAATTTCAAGGACTTGAAAAAGGAGACTCTAAAAATTCAAGGGTTTTCAAGTTGTGCATTATTCCTGGTTATAATGGGGCCACTCAGCTGACCACTCAGTGATCTGTAGAAGTGATAATATCACAGTAACAAAGGGATTTACATCACTGAAGTGTATTTTTCAGAAATAGCAGAGGCCCATGGATTGCCTGTACAGACAGGGCACACTTGATATCGGTCTGTAATTGCTCATTTCTACCAGAGAACCAGACTTGAGGCAGCCTGTTTATATGAGTTAAGCCAGCCTGCTTAGCCAGGCTGGCTCACTTTGCAAGGCTTGCTTGGCTCAGCCTTTTAAGGGCTGGCTGTTTTCTCAGGCTATAAATTGTCACGTGTTTGTTTGTTGACAAGATCCGGTAAATGAAGGGGAAGAAAAGACCATCCCCCAAAACATACCCCAAGGAAAGGAATAAATATTGACATAACCAATCACATTATTTCCAAATAGTAATTTATTCAGTAAATAATGCTCTCCACTTTTTAATTAGGACCAGGGCCTGGTTCCTGAAAGGCTGATTAGCACTAATCCAGGATTAAAATTTCATTCCGTTTTTGTATTTTGCCTTCCTGTGTATTGCTTAGAGTAACATACGTATGGTGTTATCATTACTGTTTCTCGGAGTAAAGGCTCAGCAGAATTTTGCAAGCTTAAGCTGCATGTTCTTAGACAAGAAAACCTCACTTAAAATTTGGCTTAAACTTAATCATCTTTCAAGGAACAGGGCCCAGGGCTGCAAATGTAGCTAGGGTTCTAACCACTACAGCCTTACTGGATATTCTTCCTTGACAATGTCTGATGCTTGTTCAAACACAGGAGCCAGCATCTGACTAAATCGACACCTGAAAGAACACATGCTAATTCAGCTTTCTTTTTTGCTTGTTATAGAAAAACCAATAAGGGAACAAGGTGACAAACTAATGAGCTAAATAGGGTAATTCCTGGCATCTTTAATGATGGTTAAAAAGCCTATTTAGTCTAAATCCATCTTTTAACTACAGCATCAATATGACTATATTATTGACATGGTCCTATTCAAAGGCAAATGCATTTTTTCCATAAATCTTTTCAGTATCTCCCTGTGATTATCTGTGTTCTGATACAATGGAATAGACGTTCTTTTGATATTCAGACAAGTCAGCTGATCAATTAAAGTTGCCCAACTCTTTAAAATATTATATGAGCTAACGATCTGCTATAAGCTTTCAGTATGCAAAATAATAATAATAGTATGAAATACAGTTTGTTGAAAACAAATCCTACTCTGTAAGATATCATAGAAAAAGCAATTTAATTCTAAAGACTAAACAAATAACAAGGGCTTCCTCTGGCTTATTGAATAAGAAAAACATATAAGCTCAAGCTGAAGCGCCTTAGCAAATCAACGCTTCTTATGAGTCTTACCAGTCAGCATAAAAATTGACGAGTACTACTTTATTTTCAGCTGAAATAAAAGAAACATGCAATTAACGTTTGGATCCTAACTCTAATTCGAGAAAAAATGACTTGTAGCTCCAAAACAACAGAGTTGGTCATTGAAAACGCTTTAAATGTACAGCTGCTGGAAACACGTCTAAGTGTGTTTTAATACTCTTTGGTCTTACCTAAGATCTGATCGAAGTTTTGGGTTGTCAGCTGCACCACATGGCCACAGAGAGAGAAGGGAAAGGTAAAAATAGCCTGCAAAGGTACATATCAACTTAGTTTCTCTAGAAACCTTGAGGCATTTACATGAATACACTTCGACGTGGCTTTGCATTATTAGTAACCATATGTCGTAGGGGCAATCGATGAAGCGATTCACCAAAACAACGACGAAAAAACACTTGAAAAATACTACGTACCAGTAAAAGGCAAACAAGCCACATCTGTGAAGAATGCAACATGTTTAAACAAAAGAAGCCGTAAAATAATGTGGCTCAAAGACCTAGAAATAACCCATGTTTCCCGGTTCGTTTACTGACACGGCAAGTTATGAGTGGTCTGTTATGCGCATGCGACATGGACAATTTCAAAATTTGCACAATATTACTGCTCTTTTGATTGGTGGAGAAAGAATAGCCAATTATAATTCGTTTTACAATTGCCATACATAACTTTTAAACTTTTTTTAAGGTTTTGTTGCCGCACATATACCCACTTCTGTTGGGTTTACCTCGGCGTAAGAACCTGTGAACTTTTTCTTTGTTTCAACACCTTTTGTGTTGATTTCTTTGATTCCCTTGTTTTGCGTCAAGAGATGATTGGCGACGTCACATGACCATTTTTCCCGCCTTTTTGTAACGTTTCCCGTTTGTGCGGTCTGCCATATTCTGCTAGCAAAATGTTCGCCTCAAAACTCTGCTTAAAGCTTCTGCCGGCAAAATTTTTCCAAGCCTAATATAATGTGTATGAAGGAGGAACTTTTCACGTAAGCAAACAACACGAACTGGGAAATATGTGAGTATTTTTCAGCACAATTCCTTTTACTCACTTGGAAAATATATGGAGCCAGTTTCGATATTGAGCAATGATGTGTTTACCATTTTAAGGTACTCTACATTTTAGGGGATACATTGTTATAAATAGGCTCAAAACAAAAAAAAGCCTCGACAGGTACTCATCTGAAAATGGTGACAAAAAGACAACGAAAGTTAGTCATTCTCGTTGTTTATCGTTGCCTGAAGGTCACAGTGGAGACGTGGAACATGTGCGGTGTATGACATGAAAAAGCTGAATGAAACATTTGTCACAGTTTAATAAGATGGCAAGAAGTTTGCAGAAATGAAAGTTTGCCTTTCAAATGATTTGTTTGAGTTTGGCCGCTGTAATAAGGTGGACCTCAACAACTTGAAGGAACTCTTTTTTTTCAGTATCGACTTCCTCATGTTTTCTGTCTACGGATCTCTTTGGTCGTCATACTGTACTTTTTTACGTAAGCTCAAGAAAATATCTATTATCATAAAATACTTACGAAAAATGCTGATCTTGCACGACGACCAATCCTCGGCTATTATATAGCCTCGGACCAGGCTCCGCACTGGGGGAAACATAAAGCGAAAAAAAGGCGGAGAAAAGGTGAAAAAACGTCAAGCGCCTTTCCCCCTTCCTATTCCACCGCTCCGATTTTTGTTGCTGTTTTACCCTGTTTTTTGTCATTTTCCCCACTACAGAGCCTGGGGCCCGTTTCTCGAAAGTCCCGATAATTAACAGGCCCGGTAAGCTGTCTCCGTTTACATTAAAGATCGAGGTTTCAATAGTTTTGCATCTAACACGATAAAACGGTCAGTTAATGAAACTAAATGGAGTAGTTTGCTAGCCAGGACCCGCGCTCTTATTCTTTATATTTCGATTTGAATTTTTGATTTCGGGCCCGTAAAGTTACCGGGACTTTCGAGAAACGGGCCCCTGGTCCAAGGTTACAGTTATAACGATGAAAGACACAGACCAGAAATATACAATCTAGAATCCTTTCCGAAAGGAGGATTGTTTGGAATACTCATTCAGACGTTGGGAACTGTGATTTATATCAACCCAGCCTAGTCCCTAGGCGTTCTCGGCTTGGTCAATCCTGGACTCTACCGTGAGCTGTGACGTCACCGAGAGATACACGCCGAGAACAAAATATTAACCAGAAAAAATAATATGCTACAAAGTTAGAACTTACCGCTGTTTGCAAACACTTCAACCGACACATCCATACTATCGGCGAGCAGTTTTTCGAAAATGGAGCTGTAGAAACTCGTAAAATGTGACCAGTGGTAAAATTGCTCTCAAATCAGGGGTGTTTGCCAGTATTGGCTTTTGGCTAGGCCCTGGGCTAGGCGTTCTAAGGCGTTCTCTCGCCCGCTCTTTCCCAGACTTCGCGCGGACAACGAGGCAAGAGAGAATGCCTAGGGACTAGGCTGATAACAACCAAGAGAATGGCGGGACTGAAGTCCGTGAAAATGTCACGGTAGGACCTTTGACGTAAACAGAACGGAACCTGATGTGAATAAATCTAATTTCAACTTAAAAATCATATATATATATGACTTTAAAACTTATCTTTAGTTGAAACAGTTATTGGTGCTGTGTATTTGCCGGTTGCGAATTACGAAAAGGATTATAAACGATGAAAAATTACGGCGAATGTTGCTAACTGGATATTTTGACCTCAGCCGTCGAAAATACATTTCACTCAATTTAAAATAGAGTAAAAAGTCATGTACTTTGGAGAATTAAGCTTCGTCTGGACACTGAGAACAAGATCACGGCACGTAAACATAAAAGCCTTTGACCATAACGTAAAGTTTATTTAGAAGCGGATGTTGCATCTGATTCTGTTCTATAGTTCAGACGACCTTGGCATCTGCTCTCCAAAATTATTATAACTTATCATTAACAATCATAAAATCTAGACGAAATATTATTTATTGTTTTTTCTTCTGCTATATCCGGTTCCAAAGTGTAGGATTTTTGTGGTGTAAAATTAGCCGAAAAAAGCAGCTGACTTACATGAGTTTTGTAAACCGTGAAACCACTTTATCAATCGTGACCTTCAACTCGTCGTCGTTGGATGAGAGGTTTTGCCTTTGCTTAGCAATAAATTAGAGCAGTTTAACCGTCTATGGGGGGTGAAACTAAATAAAGAATCATAGAAAGCTATTGGCTGTTTAAAGAAAGGCTTATCACCAGATTTTTCATTCTCTTGCTGCGTCGTCCTAGTAGTCAATAAGGCCCATAAATGTTTAACAACTATACACTGTTTTGATTTCTTTTCATCTATTCTCTGAAGGATCGACAACCAAAACGGCTCTAACCTGGAAAGTTGATCTCTTTCAGAGAATTTTTAATTCCATTAGTGTTGGGCTGACAGCCATTAGAATACCAAATCGCAAGAACGCGGTGAAGTGCAAGGCTAAATATATTTCACGCAGAAAAAGGGAAGAAACACTAGTATACCAGGAAATTCCTACAAGGAAATTGTACATTACAATGTAAGTTTATAGACGTTCTCATCATGCAAATTTTTCTTAACTATCTCAGTTTAAGTTTCTTGAGAGTTTCTTGTTTAATGCATAGTTGAGGGGTAAATTTATTTCTTTCCAGGTCCAAAATGAATCTTAAAAGAAGGTCGGTTACGGATGAAAATAAGGCCATGTAGTAAAGAAAGATTCACCAAAGCACTGAAGAAGCTTAAAATATTAATACTGATTAAGACACAAAACAACAAAGGTAAGGTCTAGGATTTTACAGCTTTCCCTGTTCTAACTCAGAAAAGTCGTGTGTTTTGATCGCGTCTGAGTAAAGAAATTAAAAAAACTAAGTTTTTCGTTACAATGGCATCCCTGCGCGATCACGAACAATTCACGTCAGCAAAGACACGAAAACTGCAAGGAAAGCTGTTAGTCCATTTAATTACCGGCCAAAATCTAATAGCGATACTTCAATTTTGTTTGATTGAATCCACAGTCTTGTTGATAAAGCTTTTCTATTAACTTGGAAGCTTTACATTGGTTGCGAAATCCTAATCATATTCTGTAGTTTTTCTTCG
>OZ037787.1:23909986-23982486 GCA_964035525.1 Porites cylindrica | reverse complement strand
TGGTTTTGTTATTAAGTGATTTTAATTTTCAAAATCAGATTTATCCCTTGATAATGAAGCGTAACGTTACGACACTTTCATTCTTAAGAAACAATAAATGAAAAATTTTTCCCTTTATTGGAGGTACGGAAGCATTGTTATGGTCTTTTAATGTAAATTATTCATAAGACAAATTCTTGTTTCTTTATGCAAAATTGCTTTTAAATGGGGTGGCGTTTTGCAAACCGGATCACAGTACAAATTAGTCAGAGGGAATAAAGAGGCTTCTGTGCTTTTTCGTGCTGTATAGGGCTGTACCACAACGAGTGCACATTTACCCTGCAGTTTCACCACTTGGGGACAACAAAAAAACTTGATATACTGTATGTAGAAGGTCTTCCCAGGATAACCGAACTTTAATTAAGTAAGCCTTGTATCTTGTAACATTTTTTTGAGCCAGAAAAAGATTTATGTCTTATGATTTGCAAGTACGAAATTTGGATCAAAATTTAAATTACTGTCCTATTTATCCTTGCAGGAATTTTCTCAGGAGGTGGCTAAGTGAGAGATGGCGCTGAAGTACTAAGGTTGCGGCGGCCACATGAGATCAGGAATCTTGTCGCGAGTACCCCTCAACTAAATCAATCAATAGTCAACAAACACATCCGCATGCACCGGAAATGTTTAAATATGGCTCGAATTATCCAAGATCTCTCGATCTTAAAATGCATTTTATTTTGGTTCGTTGTCCTCGGTAAGTTTTTGCTCTTAATTTCTATCTTTTTGCTAATAAGAGTTGATTTGTCATATCATTCAATTAAAATAGATGACGCATTTGGAAGGCGGATCAGGCAAAGAAGTTTACAATCAATTCCACTTAGAATGTTCAAAAAAGATTGCTTCATTTGTTGAGAAACAAAAAGTAAATCCATTGAGCCATCAATTCGATCGAAGTTGTTAGTGGTGTGATTTTGTTACTACCTTGACCTGCTGATCCTATTGTGCTGAACATAACTGAACTTAGGTATTTATCAATATTCATACCCCGTTAATTGACAAACTATTTCGAAATATCTTTAGTACTTACCCATAAATGATAAATCATTCATTCCCTGGTGATAAGTTCTTTGTATTTTCTTCACACTATGCCAAACCACTAAGCACGAAATATGGAAAATTTAACGTAAAAAGTTTTTGAGGCCTTGGTTCAGTATGTAAGTGGCCCGGGGTCGAGCGGCCATGTTTTGCTTAAAAAGAGGATTTTTGAACCTAATCATGATACAGATAATGAAATTACACGGCTTTTTTGTCGTGATCAAAAATTTCTTCCTTGTTGACGAAATTACAACCGCAACGTTTCATTGTGTATACACATTATCTTGCTAAAGTTTTTTTGTGGTCAGTGTTTTAGACAAAACATTTAATTTCAACTAGTAAATGATGCAATTCAGTAGTTTTCGTAAAAATATTTTGACCGTCACCATCATTGTTTTAGAGGTGGTTAAACTACGTTTAAAACGGAAAATCAATTCACGTTCTAGTTTTCAACATATGCCATCCAATTCCGAAAACGTTTTCTATAAAACTTTAGCAGAGCAATTCTCCACAAAAAAGTGGATATTCAGAATCAGATGATGGAAACGGTGATCAATAACCGTTGCTATTTACATGCACCTTGAATTAAATATCTTGTGCATTTATTAACAAACAAATACATATCGGTTTACTTTCAAGAAATTTTAAACGTTGTAAGAAACACTTAAGCATATAAGTGTCTGCTAGTTACATTTTTCCGGAAAATGTAATTCATCATAACAACCATAAAGTTCAGTTGACCAGTCTAAAATTGCGTATCATTTTCGGGCGAAGAAATTTCAACGATAAACGATAAAAATGTCAATTCTATTCTCTATCGCTACGCTCAGCCGGATAGACAATATTTCTGTTATAAGCCATGATACATGGAGGCATAGAGGAAGCCGCCAGAAATCGAGTTTATTATACCAAGAATAAGAGTTACAGCAAAAGTACCAAAATAAGGGATATATGTGAAAAATAAAGAATAGGGCCTAAGAAAAGCTAGATATCGATAGATTATCAAAGGCACATCATAAGCGCTGACAAGATCATGCTGAGCAAAAAATTAACAAAGTAGGCGGAGTCAGATCACTAACAGCGATGCGAAAGTAAAAGTACAAATTATAAAATATATAATAACCTCATACATAAGAAAACGAAAAAAGCAGCTACGGGTAAACTGGGGGGTCAATGATCAGAATGGAAACTGAAGCAAACAATGTAATCAACAACTATAAGAAAAAACATTTTAACTACACCAGTGGCAGTGGATCTAAGGAGGTACCCGGAGGCCTGGGTCCTGCCTCATTTTTAAGCCAAGAAAAACTATTTTCGCCGCAAGGCCTCTCTCTTATTTTGTGGGCTACTAACTCGAAGATCAGAATCGGCCACGCTAACTGGCAAGGATTCAATAGAGAAACCTCCTTAAGCTACAGTTGATACTTCCTCCAGTCTGTGCTAGTATCGATGTTTCGTTATTAGTCATTTCGTTATGTAGATGGTCATAGATATTCCGAGTTTTCTTCTATGTGAAAGATGATGACAGTGAAACTAAAAGTTCAACAAATTCCTCCCCCAAGACCTTTTAAATATAGCTCAGTGTTGGGTGTACTTGCACACAAACGTCTATTTATAGTAATTATTACAGTTCCACGTCACCCCACATAAAACAAAGTATCATCGCAAGGATTTTAGCTGATACTATTTTCCAAAACTGTACAAGACTACACTACAAAAATTTACTTGTTGCCTCCTAACTGATTGTTTTACTGCGTTTTATTTTCCGACGCTGGACTTTCACTGAAAATTCTTCACACCTGGATTGTGTTTTAGTTTTGCCACGTTTTTCCTGTAAGTGATATAAGAACACACTAAGAACACGATATCCTCACGTAAGCTGCCAGATGGTAGCAAGAGCTCTTAATAAATAGACCTAAGTACACATTTATGTTAATTTGTTAGCAAAAAAAGTACTATTTACTATGATATGTTCGTTATTTGTGCACGGAAGGCTAAAAGGTATGCACTGCTATGGCACTCAATTTTAGCCATGTGTCTGTTCTTTCTCTGGGCTAAGCTTTGACGCAAACGGATACACAGATATCATTGTCCATTTAGGTTGAATTCTTGTTTTTTAAGTTTCTAGGTTTTTATTCTTTCTAAGACAGTGAAATTCGGGTATCCATCTCTTGGATTAGATCTCTCAAGGCTCTGGTCTACTTGGCTCCTATCCAAAAACCACAAGAGAAAATAAGTGATCCCAAATACTTGTCTATTCTTTATCCATTAGTTCCTCTTTATCCGTATCCTGTCTGGGGATCTCCATATCAAAGCGCGGATCACTACTGGCCCATGTATAACATCACCGATGGTTTCTTGGAAGATGTAGAGGGTTCCGCACACACTGTTGTCTATAATGGTGGGAAAACTATCGAAGTGCCTCAGTTAGGATATGCGCTGGTTTTTGATGGAAAAGACGACTGGATGGATACAGGTAAATACATTTAGTGTCTTGCTGTCTTCAGCCATTTGAGCTTAGAAAAGTAGGCTTTTACTGATATAACCAGGCTTGACATGTTTTTCATTTCCTAGGATTCTAATTTATTCAGTATAGAAAACTTGAGCACTTAGTTGTAGCCAAAACCACTATAGTAGTTTTTTCGAGGATTTTACAAGCTATGCTTTCACGAGACTCTTGTCAAGCAAGTATAAACAGACGTTATCATTGTCCTTCTAAAATGCGCGACAACCCTATCTCAATCCAGCTACGACGAGATCAGTTTCCTTTTAAAGTTTGTAGAAAAGTGAACTTTTCATCAGCATCAAACTCACCTGATTTCGAGTTCAGGCCCCCAAAATTTGTTTGCCCTTATACATTTTGCACATATTGACAGAAATCATAACAACATATTCTCCTAGAAAAAAGAAAAGGGGATATTGCTGATAAATGTCGTGTTAATATTGATTTTTTTATGGAGTAATATAAAGATATATTTTGTTGACAATTGACAACTCTCCTCTAGGGAGGAGTCGGCACTGCAGTTCGGTCCCCTCCGACAAGTTTGGTTGTAAGTACGGTCTCACTTCCAACACCACCTCTCCACAACTCACTTTAGGAACACTGTCATCTATTCTACGGCGATTTCAAAAATGCCAACTTTTCAACATTACTCAACAGAAATTCACGCAATGGCGAAAATGGCTAATCTAATGAATAATCTCCAGAGAGTTGAGGAAATTTTAAATAGCGAAGGGTTCCCTTTGACAGTGGCAATTTTGGCTAAAATGTGATATTTCAAAAAATTAAAATAAAATAAAGTAAAATGTTATATTTGACGAATTTGGCGAACGTTCGTCAAATTCGTAGGAAAAATTCAAATGAGAGGGTAAAGGGGCCCTTTGAAAGTGGTGATTTTGACGAAAACGGCGAAAATGTTTAACTCTTGCCAAACTTTGGCGTATGTTCCTGTGACTTTCCCTGTTAGATTGGCGATTTGGGCAAAAATGGTGAACATGGCGAACGTTCAGAGGGGGGACCACTAAAGTTGCTTGGAAAATGAAGACATGGGTGGGGGGAGGGGTCACTTCAGTGAAGTAACATTCAAAGGGGGGATCGGCTAAATTTCACCTTGTCTAGCCCCAAATCCTCCGCACCCCCACCCCCCCGCCTTCGGCGATAAATAATGACCGGTCCCTTGGGACGACTGTAATACCCTGGAGTTGGAAACAATGGTTATGCAAATTTCTAGGTGCATTATGATCTATGAGTAAGTAGTGAATCAGATGGCAACGGGACCCTTTTAAAGTGGCGATTTTGACGACAATGATGAACTCTCTTTAAAGTTTGGCGAATGTTGCCATAACGTGGCAAAGGGTCCCCTTTGAGAGTGGCGATTTTGACGAATATGGCGAAGAAACCCTTTGCCACCTCATAAGAATATTCGCCAAACTGTGGCAAATTTTCTTCTTTTTCGCCATTGCGTGCATTTCTGTACATATTTCAACTTTTTTCAGAAACGCCACGGCAGCTCTTCATTAAGAGCACTTTATATGTTTATCTGAAAAATAATAATACTCCTAGATCTTCCAATTTACTGTAATAAGGTAAACCCATGAACTGGTATCAAAGACTGCCTTATTACAGGATACGAGGTAAATGAATGGTCTGATTCCGTCAGAACCAATCAGAAAGCGTTGAGGATATGAAACTTAGTAGTTTTTTTAAAACAAGTTCAAGTGTGATGCATAAAAGAACAAACAATTCATGTCCGTCAAAGGCTTCAGGTTTGATATTTACATGGTTTTCCTGATCTTCGATGAATCTGTTTTAATTTTTCTTTTTTCCCTTAAGTACAAACTGGAGTAAATTTTCTCATGTTCTTTATTTGATTGAAGAAACGAAAATCCCTTAAAACCAGGTAAAAGCAGGTTCAGTGTAAGGCTTACTTTGCTAACTAAGAGAAGAAGCGCTAGCGTATAGCCCTGATTTTCGTCAAGCCATACTTGTTTGCAGATGAAAGTAGTTCCCAGGAAAGTCACTTTACAACTTGATTTTGTTGATTGATCTTTCTGACAGGGCTATTTTGGATCTTCCTGGATAGCGGGGAGGGGGGGGGGGGGTGGGGGGAAGGAGAAGGAGACGAAGATTAAGGAAATTAGGGTTAGCCAGGTTAACGGCCGCGGAACCTTACACATGATGACAGTGTTCCTTTATCACAAGCACCTTTTTGTCAAACTTCTTTTTCCCCACACTTTGATTATTTTAGCCTTACCAGGCTCTAACTCTTTTGAGTACTTTTTCATCGCCTGTACGTCACGTATTTAGTAAAAATCATTTTATTTTCAAGTTTTCTATTTGTCTTTGGTTTGCGTTTGATTTGTCTGGCTTTAAACTAGAAAGACTTGGCAAAGCCTACAGCTAGTGATGTTTACTTTTAGATTGGCAAAGAGTCTTATTTCTCCTTATATGATAATGCCTGGTAATAAGTCTAAAGACAAAGAGAATAAGGAATACTATCACAACATATATAATAACCTGATCTTTAAACAAATTCTACCTAGCATCAGTATCAGAGGATAGAGAATAGCGAAGAATAGTGTGGAGAATATGCAGGTTGATATCGTAGGTTCAAGGCCCAGTATATCAGCTACTTCCTGCCGCGTTGTTTTGAGTTTCAGATATTAAAATTGATGAAAAATAGTCCAGTTAAATTAGTCAACAAGTGCGATTCAAGAAACCAAACGGTTGTTAAGCTACACTGTACAAACAACAAAAACATAGCTTGCTTTAAGTTGCATCCGTCTAATTTATTCCTAAAGTAGTTATATTTTTCATAGCTTTAGTCATCCCAGTCCTCTTGCCAATAATTAGTGTAATAAGTAAGTTCCAAGGACTCTTGGCTATAATGCTCTTTTTTTTACACAAGTCTATTTATTTTTTGTCATTCAAATCTCACTGTAATCACAATCGACAGACGCGTTAAGAATGCAGTGCTCCGCCGTCTGAACTCTTCAACGCTGTTACGTTTTGTTTGGCAAATTAGTCGTCCCTCACTCTCCACCCCTGTACAGACACCCGTTTTTATGATTTTCTTAACTTCTTCTTATCATGTTTGAAGGTGGTTTTAATGCGGATTGCGTGACGGATCCCTCGACTTGCCGGAAGGGTTTTACTTTGACTTTCTGGCTCAAAGTATACAGCACAGGGTTCATTATATCTTCGGGATCATTCACAAACCACAGGAACGGCCCTGGATTCCAGCTTTATTACCACCAAAGCCTGAAACGTTTCCAATTTTTACTTGAAACACGAAATAAAAGATGGACGTTGTTAATCCATCAGGATGTTGGTTATTGGACACACATGGCGTTCACGTGGCACAACCAGAACGGACTGAAGTACTACGAAGATGGTAACCTCAGCACGTTTACCGACCGACCAGTGTTACTGTCTCCGCTACGCCTACAAAATTATACGCCAGTTATCACATTAGCTCGACCGAGCACCCTGAGGAGGTTCAAAGAGTTTGGAAAATTTGAGATTTCGCAGTTAGCGATCTGGCTCAAAGACCTGTCGGCAGACGATATCGCTGGAGTGTACTCCAATGGAGTGATACTTTTTCAGGACACCATTCTTTGCTGTTACTTCAAGGGAGGTACTACAGTATAAGACGAGAATATCTCTGTAGTGTAATGCTAAACGATAAACTATAATCCAGCCCGCGGAATGTACCTATATAGCTTACTACTTAGAGTACCTTTGTTCGAGTGACAAACGCCATCATCTATTCCAACTCTTTGCTTCAGGGCATATTCTAGAGCATTGCTCTGCTCAGTCCAAAATTAATCAGTATAGCATCTATTAAGTCCCTTGGAACGAACGCATTAGTAAATAAGTTAAGGTCCCTTTACAAGTGAACTTATTCCTCGGTTACAGTCTGCTGCAAATTGTGCCAAAACACCGCCGTTTTAAGATAAAACATTGCTATTATTGCCAGACAGACATTTTTCATAAACCTTCGTTCCTAGATTAAAATTTATATAGTATAGTTGATGAATTTTGCTTACTTTCAGTGAACCCTTGTCTTACAAATCCATGCCATGATGGTGATGCGTGCGGAAAACTAAGTAAATCCAGTGAAAAGAAGTGCATCTGTCCAAACGTGAACTTAAGAATGAAAACATGCACAGGTAAATAGCTGCAATATTCCATGTACCATGCAGCATCTACAAATTACAAACTGGCCTCAAATAGGCATGACCCTCACCGAAACAAAATTTTTATATCTCACTCTCCCACTGACGCAACACCACAGTTTGCTTAGAGACTAACTTGGTCTCGTGATGTAATTCTAAATCTTTCTATTGATTTGCTGGATTTTTATTGAAAGTGACCCAGTTCAAAAAATGCTCTAAAGAATGCTAATAATGATAGTAAGAACCATGACGTCTTTTCTTTCTGACGGTACTACCGTCATAATACCCTCATCATACTAACCACAGCAACGATGACAATAGAGTAGAGGGCTATGGATAGGATGATTGTGTTAATGTTGATAATGCTGCTTCTCACGGCTAATGATGATTGTGATACCCGTTATAATACACTTAGACTTTTACTTATTGATTTTTACAGAGAATATAACTGGTGTTTGCGAAGACAAAAGTACAGGCTGCAGGGGTTTTGCTGAGCAGTCTTATTACTGCAAACACAGAAAAATGCGTGAGATATGCCCAAGGTCTTGCTCCTACTGTGGTGAGTAATAGACTAACATTAACATTCTTTACAATCAGTTTCGTGATGTGTGGTGTGTACGAATAATCAGACCGCCCTCTTTCTCTTCATTTTGAGGCTATTAACCCTGAAGTTCAAAAACAGTTTTGTAGTTTTCAATTCAAACTTTCATTTTTCGAGCTCTACCTACAAGGTGTCAATAACTTGAAACATCGGATTCAAGAAGGGTTGTCGGTATACAGCGAAAAGTAAAGTGTGCGCAAAGAATTTCCAAAGGTTATGTTCCGTGAAGAGGCTACCACTACCAATCAAAACGTTCATTTTTAACAGTAAATGAAAAAAGGTGCATTGAAGATCGAGGGTCAAGGTTTTTTACGGTTCGGTCTAAAGATAGTGAATAAGTAAATCTGGCAAATTTAATGAGATTCATTAGCTGTATCCTAGCCTACCATTTTTTATTTCTCAAATCTGACAGTTGAAATTGAATGTGAAGATGACGCATGCGCAGCCGGGTTATCAAAGCGTCACTCGCTGTAAGAAAAATAGCCTGCGAGCAAGCTCTCCTATTTGGGCAAGCGAAGCGAGCCTCGCGAGAACGCGCGAGCGAGGGGCACCGTTTCACTCGCCCAGACAGGAGAGCTTGCTCGCAGGCTATAAGAAAAAAGACTACATTTACCTGGGTGATCATATTTCACCTACTGCACAAAAAAGAAGTGTCTGAGCTTTACGATTTATATTTATTATCTGTCCCTATTACCCAGGAGCTTCACGTCCTTCTACAACTCTAAAACCAACCTTAAGTACTGGTTCTACATTGATGTCTCGGATTGCCAGAGGATCTAGGGACCCAGTCACGCCTGCTCCATCTAGTTCGCCTTCTCAAAGCAAAACAAATAGCCCAACGACACCTTCAAAGCGGAGATTACCTAGAGGTAAGCATGATTTGATTGCCAACTTGAGGTTTCCATTACATGACGGACCTCCTTTTAGAGTAAAAGGGCACACTAAAAAGAAGCTTACATAGACCTACTTTATATTAAAGATCCGTAAATTAAACTTGGTTTTTCTCCGTGATGGACTGCAGGCACTGCATGCTCAACAAATCAGAGCAGCCATTTAAACTCAAACTACTGTACCTTTAAAATTAGTAGTAGTTTTTTCTCTGACAGGTCAGTCGTGCAAGGACCTACAATGCCCTCCCTACGCAAAATGTTTCAAAACAAGTGGGGAAGGTGCGGAATGTAGATGTCAATTCTCATGTGATAAGGAGGAAAGGAATCTCATCTGCGGAACTGACGATAAAACGTATCTTAACCATTGTGTCTTAAAAATGGAAGCTTGTCGACTGGGGAAATTGATCAAGATCAAATCGAAGGAAGGCATGTGCAGTAAGTGATCGTAATTATCGTCACTGTCGCGGTAAAATGGAACTTTAAGCTTGGAGAGTTTCCATTAAGTTAACTCATTCTTATGCTAGTGGTGCGCCATAAGCCCTGGCCAAGGATAAGCGTTAGGCAATGGCGAAGTGACACTCAGTCGATCTCAGGTTGATCCTGTTCAGTCTCTCTACTCATATTAACAAACAATCCATTGCAAAGAGAAACAACATGAGCCACACCCTCATCTGAAGGTAACTCTTTAGTTGTCCTCTGTTTCCTCTACTTACCGCCCCTCCCCCCAAAAAAACGACAAAGTAACAATGGACATTAGAAAGGAGAGTTGTACAGACTGACGGTTTATGTAGAACAAAATTAACAACATCATACGACCAAATCAGTTACTAGGTCGCTAATTTTTAATTCCAAGTAAGAGGAAATTAAATTGCAAAAAACATATTTAGTTGTTAGTTCGGTGACAAGGTGAAGATGTTCTTAACTTAATATAAAATGGCATGCCCGTTTAAAATGATTCTCCTTGTGCTGGGGTCAGAATTATTTAACACATGAACTCTTCTTCTAAGTCTCGTAGAAATGTAAATTATTAAACTCTACACAAGTGTCATCTCATGTGAGGAAACGGGCTTTTTTCCCAGTGTTGACACGGATCATCTTTCTAGAAAAATATGTTTTGAATCATGAAACAAAGCAAAACGAACACAAACAAAAACGTTTCCGACGTAATTTTTTTTTCTCAGAGCCACTGTATAGCAGTAGTTAACTTTGTAGCTCAAAAAAGGAACTTAAGGTTGAACTGATCTAAAGTGACTCGGATTCAGACCCTTTGGGCTTTCATACTAGGTTTCGGTCATTATAGTTAACAGGCTGAGTCGACCATGTTTAATTTAATCCAAAATATCTAGGCTAGTACTTATTTTTAACACTGTTACGTTCATAAATTTTGTATCAGGTTTGGACAAAGTGATCTTGATTTATTATTATTCCTTTTCAAATAAACTTTTTTTCATATCAATAACAGAGTAAGTCGTAAGAAGTCAAAGGGAATAAGATGAAAGATTCAGTCATTGGAAATCACTTTCAAAATAAAATGTAGTCAAATTCATAAGAAAATTCATATCGTCCGTTTTCGTGTTCTTCACTGCAATTATTCTTGCACGCGCTGTCGTAATTAGGTTTTCATTAAACATGCACTATTCTTTGTGTTTACATACAAACAATTATTTCATTTAAGAACATGCCGCTAGCACTTGTTCCTATAAAAAGAAAAAAGTGTCTCAACACACCAGTGTTCTTATTATGTTTTGTTATTGTTTCACTTAAAAACACAGTAGGAAATCTTGGAGACTGCAGTTTACGTGAATATTTTTTTCAGTAAAATCAAAATAATACGTTTGGGATTTGAGCCGAATCATACATTCGTGTTTTTTATTTGCGCACTTTATATTTTAGTTCAGTTATGTTAATAAAAATGCAGTGACGTTCTTTATTGTAGATTGGAATAGCTCAAATACCTTTTATTACCGTCAAAGATCCCATTCGTTGCCACATTATCTTAACGTCTCTCAGCCAGTACTGGCAACGCGTTAAAAACCCATCTATTTACATTATTTTTGGTAATAACATAAAGATGAACTTAGATTTTCAAATATTTGATTAAATTTAGGGTACTAGTCAGTGTAATGTCCTGCAGAGACCAGGTGTGTATAGAGTTTGCAAAGCTGTGGTCTGAAAATGAGTGAGAAAGGATAATTTCCTTCTGAAAAAAGAAAAGAAAACGTATGAGAGTTTAGTAAAAGGAGGGGGGGAAGACTCTAACCTGCTTTTCAATTATTATAAGAAGAACTACTTACTCCCGAGGTAAAAGTGCAAAAACCGTTCATTAGCGAAAAAGAAACAAAACATGAGTTGCAAAACTGTTCCCATTTTTGAAAGTTTATTTATTGGTCGAGCTCAACCAAGAGATAAATCTATAATCCTTTCCTTTGCCAGTTATAAAAACATTTGCGATGTTGCGGTTGTCTCAAGTTAAATTTATATCCTTTTAGCCCTGCTCAGCTAAATGTGTTTGTAATCTGCTTCATTAACATGTAAGTGGATAAAAAGATTGTAGTTTGCCTGTTGTATTTCAGAATTCTCTTTGTTTCAAGCTGCTTCGTTGCCTTATTGTAATACAGAATTGTAGTAAAAGTAAAACAACACCATAACGTCAGCATCTAGCAAAAAGCGGAGTTTGTAGCAAAGATTTTAAACCGGGTGGGAGGATCGAATTGAAAACTGCTTTCACGAGATAATTACACTGATAACTTTCACTAGTGAACAGAACGTTATAAATATTTTAATATGGTAAAATTGTAAACTCAAATTCATAACGAAATTGCTTGTGTTTTTAGATGGCTGTCATAGTACTCCCCGTGCTTAAAGCGATTGCAATTAGAGACTATTTGCGCAGATTTTGGGCGGTTGGATCTTTCGAGATTGCTGCGACGAAAAAAGTTTCTGTATGGTATCATTTGGCAAAATAAAAGACAGCTCAGAAAAATTACTTCCTCTTTCAGCCTTTTTACTCCAGAACGAGTCAGTCAGAAAGTTTGATTCGTAATCTGATAGGAAGAAAAGCGATGCATAGAAAAAATTCACGAAAGTTAATCCAAATTTACAGCGAAACACGAAAGTGATTTTTTTTATGGGCTTTCAATAATCTCTTCCTGAGTTTCCGAAGTTTGTTAATTAGCATTTTGAACAGCAATCGTAGCTGATCAGAAATGAATAAATTATGAGTTTGAATTTTTATTGATGAAAGCGTCAAATACAAACTACTCCAGCTCAGTATGACATTAAGCCATTCTTCATTCTCGAGCAAACGAGACCGGCGCCCGTTCACTATTCGTTGTTATGAGGAAAAAAAGGAAATGAGATCGCAACATGCTAAACTAAATCGACACCAAAGATGAAATATTCGCGGCCAGCATAAGTGTAATTAGTTTGCGGTGTTCATCCCCGTTGGCTCAATTTATCGACAAATGAACTTAACTCTGTGCTTGCTACTGCTGGGCATCCTTCTGTTTTCTTGTACTTGTATTTCAAGTGTACGAACAAACCAGCTGAAACGAAAACACAGGAAACAAGCCTTTAACAGATTCCAAGGTGAGGAAATATTTCTTTTGGCAAATAAGAACTATAAAATCTGAAATTTCTTCTTTGCACTCAAAGTACTTTGCATGGCGAGTCCTATAATATGCTAAACCATTTTTCATATCTAGCACCAGTTTACACTTGTAAAGTGGAGACTCTCTGTACGGGCACGAAAACCCAAGGACAATATTCTTACTTGCACAGTCAAACTTGATGATGACCTAAAACTGAGAACCTGAGCTAACCTGTGACGACGACGATAAAAACGTCTACTGTTTTTGCAATACAGTTGCGTCTTATTTTGACTATTTCGATCTTTCATCATGTCTAAAATATCTCGAATTTTAAATTAGATTTAACTCGCAATCGGCGAGCCGCCAAAAGACAATTTCGTCTTGATGATTAGAATACATTAACAGAAAAACTGTTTTGTTATTGCTTGGAACCAAATGTCTGACATTTTCAGCCATAATCGTTCAAGATATGTTTTGTCTTTTCGACAAGCCTCTTTTCAGTTATCCGGCAAGAAACACCTGAAATTTCTTTTCTTTTTCCGACGGAAAGTAACTCTTTTATTCAGGAAAGAAGCTTGGTTCATTATTTCGTTTCAAAAAGGATTCACATGTGGTAAATTTGTTCATGCTGTGAATGTTGACATTGTCCTTCTTTGTAACTATCTGGCCTTGTTTACTTCATAAAATATAACTTCAATGAAACAAATAACTCAACAAGTCTCCAAGAACTCTAGTTTTCGTTTGGCCGTATTATTGCCTTTGTAGGCGAGTTCCAGCTTAAATTAACTCCGCGACAAATTCTATAGGTCTCAGTGTAATCAAAAACAAAGAAACGTGGCTTTTTTTGCCAGTTATACAAAAACTAAAATAACAGCTGAAATAGAGCTTACTGAGCTTAACGTCTGCTCTAATTAATGTTTTCTCGTATCATGATTCATATTTCATGTGAGGAGCGTCGAAACACAATAATCTGCAATTAAACCAATATAAATATACTTTAAGAATACAGGAGGTGTTAAAATACTGAAATGAAAAGAAATCGGAAACTATATTTTTACGATTCCAGTGTAGGCCTCTCTTCATTGAAAGGTTTTAATCTAATATTTGATAACTTCTTCACCAAAGATTTTTTATTAAATTTTTTTTAATTTAAAACCGAAATAGATTTCTTAGATCAAACACATGCAGCCTGTGATAGAACTTTTTTTTTTTTAAATCCTGACATCTCTTTTTTGTGTGAAATGTTTCCGCGTGGAAAATAAATTTTGTCCCAACAAGAAATTATTACGCTTAATTGAAATTTATTGCCCGATTAGGCCCCTTCCACACGTATCTGGATTTTTTTTGAAAACGGACATTTTTTCCTCCGTTTCCGCAGAAATGCGAGTCCACACGTAGAGTATTCGCAGTCGTTTTCGCCCGTCCACACGAAAACGCTGAAATGATGGAAATACTATAGAGTCCTTCACAGAACATGCGTAACCTCCGTTTTCGTCTGTCCATTCGTAAACGAAAAGCTGCCGGTTTTAAAAAGTCTCCACTCTGCAGTGCGTTTTTGAAAAGATGTGTTTTTGGTGATCGTTTTTACCGGATGCTGTGCTCAAATACCCACGGCATTGTCCCAATATTGTCGCGACATCTGATTGGAACTGAAGTTGTGTTGATTACCACCCCTAGCTGTCAATATCATTCTGGTATGGACTAATATGATTGTTTATTCTCAAGTGTTGAGAATGACTCGGTCGGCATGGTCTCAACATCCTCTCAACAGGTTTTTTGTGCTCGGAATGTTGGCAGAATATTGTGACTCATTGTATCTTTCCGTAGTTGGGACTGTTTAGTTCCCGAAAGGATAGTGAGGTGCTAATAGCATTTCCCAGTCCAAATATTTTCCAAATCTCACTTCCCAGGGTCAAAGCCCCCCTTCCAAAAGCAAAGCGGCCCGAGACGTATTAGACATTGACGCGGGGACCGCTCACACAACGCCGGAATGAAAATGCTTCGGGTACATTACCCCTCTCAATCACGAAAGGGCCGCAGTAACCTTAATCGTCAATCACGCGTTCTCATGTGTTGGGCAACAAGTTTATTGAGTCAGATTCGACAACAATTTACACTGAGTAGTGAATGACATGGGAGGGAGGGCTGGGTAACGGACTTGCCCTTCGAACTGAGCTTATGACTGATCAATATGCAGCGAGCCCTCAGATAAGCTTTGCATGACGTCACATATGATCGACGCGTAACTTGTAACCACACCGAAACAAAAGCGATTTCTTAGTGTAAGGTGAAGTAACGTGTTTATAAAATGTTGGTTTCAAATCAATGTGCACATTCCGCACTCACTCAGACTGTCTTCTAAAGGTATTTTCCTGGTGTTGCGGACAGGTGCAATCACCAGTTGACGTATACAAAAGACTGAAAGGACACTGCGGGGTCACTGAACAATACCCATCACCCCTCCCCCCCCCCCCCACCCCCCCACGAAATCACAAAAGTGAACCAACAATGGTTTTCGCAGTACCAATAGCCTGCGAAAACATCCGTTTCTCCTCGCTCTTCGTCGCTGGGACGTCCCCAGCGACGAATAGCGAGGAGAAACGTATGTTTTCGCAGGCTACAGTACCAAGAAACACTCCTTTTTACCCTACAATTGACTTGTTTCATTCTTAGGCGTGCTGTTCAGTAAAGCCACCCACTACCTCCCCTTGAACTTTACTAGAGAGGATAAGACAAAATTAGTTGACATGCGGGGCAACGCAACCGGAATGGTCTTCAATACGATCAATGCATCGACCGCTGAACAAATAGGACAAGTATTGAGACTTAACGGAATAGATAACTATATTGAATTGAATAACCTGAAAGATGAATGCATTACTAATCCAAGCAAATGTACAGAGGGATTGTCAGTGGCATTCTGGATAAAATATACTGAAGGTAAGTAAAAGTGTTAAAGATACTATAGCAATGTCGGGTCCTAGCAGGAGAGAAGTTTCGCCGGTGCGAGAGCGCATCCTCGAAAAGAATATTATCGTGGGTGTAGTGATTGCGTGACTTTATCCGTCCTTGCTAAAGATCTTCTTCTTCAGAAAAAAAATATCCGGCGTTGTTATAAGTAAGTGATGGTTTCAAGGGCCACCTTTTGACACATCCTAGCTCTTCAGCCCTTACATCTAGAATGGAATGAAATGGTTGATTTAACTCTCCCCTTCAGAATTGGATCAAGACGTTCAAACTTACAGTCCCCCTTTTAGTCTCTTAAAATCCGTCCAGTTCTTATCTCATCCAGCGCGATTGCAAACCACGATGTTATTATTTAGGGATTGAGACGAGACGTTTTTACGCCCTCGTTTCTCGCGACAAGCGGCCTCGCCACTCGCGTGCTTAGGTTTCGCGTGCAGTAACTTTGCAAAGAAAAATAAGAGACTGCTCGCAGTTTAAAATTACCCAGCCTCGAAAACAAACCGCAGACTGGATAGCCTGAGTATCAGGCGTTTCTGGGGAAAAGGGGAAAGATGGAAGCGGAAAAGGCAGGACAACTCGGATTAATATTAATCGGATTAATATTAATCCTAATGATTATTATAATCCAGTAATAGATTATTATAATCCATTACTGAGGTTTGAGCCGTGCCTTGATCAATTAGGATTACTATTAATCTTATGTAGGATTAATATTAATCAGATTAATATTAATCCTAATGTTAGATCCAGTAATAGATTATTATAATCCATAACTGAGCTTTGAGCTGTACCTTAAACGATTAGGATTAATATTAATCTGATAAATATAATCCCACATAGCTCAAATTTGTACAAGTCTCTCAATAAAGAAAATATTCTATTCTAACCATGACAAATTTGCTAGTAGTTTGTGAACAAAACTCTTAATTACATTTACATTCAGTCAATAACCGCACTCCTTATTATACGTTATTATATTTTAGTAGCAGAAGTCGGCAGTTGTCTCAGCTCTGCTGGTAATACAGTTGCAACTGAATTTTTTGCAGGGCCATGAAGATTTTTAACGTAGAATAGAATAAAGATCTTAAGTAATAAAAAAAATAACAAAGTGAAAGGGATGTCAGTGTGCACATCATCAAAGGAAATCCTTGAATCTTTTCCAGTTATTTCTAAAAGACGCAGTTCTTCTGAGTTTGATCCATAGAGATAGTTATTTCCCAGGGAGCATTTCATGATTTGGATCGTCTGCGTATATGCTGGACTTAAAGTAGGAGTTTTTGTTAGAAGATTGGGTTTCAGGATTGGTGTCATAGAAGGAGCCATTGTTGTTGATGGGTTAGCTGGTGGCATCCACGAAGGCGTATGATTGACTGAAGTGATGGCAACAATTTCAGCTGGACGGAAGAACTCTAGAGTTATGTTGGCAAGTGACCTTGCAGACAACATTTCCTGTATGCGTTGATAACGATACTTTATACATGCCTTGTCATTCACTTTAACAAGAATGTCGCCATCTCTAATCTGGGAGAATGATGCCGACTGTTCGACAGCTTCAACAATCCAGCCTCCTCCAATTATTGTTTCCGGATGATTATTATAATCTAATCCTTCCAATTTTTGCCGTGCCTTAATCTATTACTGGATTATAATAATATATTGCTGGATTATAATAATCTATTACTGGATTATAATAATCTATTACCGGATTATAATAACCATATTATAATCTATTATTATTATAATCCACGGATTAATATTAATCCGAGTTGTCCTGAAAAGGGAGAGAGCTGAAGGAGAGAAACTTTCCCTGTCTCTTCTCCCCCTCCCCCCTCCCCCGTCCCCCATCTAAAATCTCCTCTCCCCTAGCCCCTTAGGAAGGCCTGATACTCAGGCTACAGACTGGATTTCCTCCACTCTCTTGGGTCCGATCTTGTTTCCCAGGGGAACCAACAAAGTAGAGCTCTGATCTTACTAAAAGTTCATTTATTCCTTTTGTTAGGCAAGTTCATTATTTCTGCTGGTAGGTACACGGATATAGCTGATGACGGCCCTGGTTTCAGGTTTATCTGTTCAAACTGTAGCAGGAACAGTGGTGTCCCTGAAACGCACAACTCAGGAATCTTTCTTCTAGAGCTCTCAACAACGACGAAAAAGTGGCGAATTCATCTCGACTCTATACCACGTTGGTGGTTTCATTTTGCGTTCACGTGGAGCCCAAACCAAGGGCTCAAGTATTACAAAAACGGAAAGTTTGTCCTGGGAAAGAAAAACCCCGAACGATTTATGGTTGCTACTGACACAAACATTGCCAAAATGATCACTATTGGTCTTCCGAATTCACTAAAGGCTATGTCAAGAAAAAACAGTCGTGGCAAGTTCAGCTTGGGACATCTGGTTATTTGGACTCACGAAGTGTCAAAATATGATATGGAGATCGCATTCTTATCTGTCCTAACAACAGGAATCAAGTCGGTGGTCTGCTGCCAACAATTGAGAGGTGATAATAATAATAATTAGTTCCAATTACACATTATGGTCGGCAAAATGGAACGCGGTTATTAATTTAACGATCAGTTTCTTGTCTTAGGCGAAAAATGATCTTAAAAGGAAGTGCAAGGGGGAAAATGGCAGTCTATATTCTCGATTTCTTCTCTGTAAGAAAGGGATACAGAAGTCCTCTTTCGTCAAAAGCAAAGATAACGATGTTGTTGCAGATTGGCAAATGAGTAAAACTGCTAGGCTTGGACGCTGCGTAAAGCGTAAAATAAAATATTTAGAATCTTTCTTCCCGTTTGCCAATTTCAGTTATAATCTCAAGCATAAGTAAGGTAAGCCAGTTTTATTAAGTCATCGTACTACCAGAATTCACTTCGTTTTTGCTTTCTCACTTAAATTTGTCAATACAACCGAGGTTTAAAAAACAAAAGCCCTAAGCGAGAAAACAACAAAATGAAGGATTTTGGTAATTAGGTAAGATAAGGTAAGATAAAGAAAACAAAACTGAATGCAGGGCTGGCACTATAGCCTCCTATGCAGGCGTTTTTAGGGGAGCTCGTGTTTGTGGGGAGGGATGGAAAACCGTGAGCTCCCCTATAAACGCATGCGTGGGAGGTTACTGGCACTACGGCAAAGGGCTGATTTGTTATAGGCCAATAGAAGATAAAGACCTCATTTAAAGAGGGTGTAACACTTAATGGATATAGCTAATAAACTTGTGGCCTTCTAAAATACTGAGAAATTAATTAATAGATAATACTAAACTGTATAGAGTGATTTTACTTGAACCGCGAGACAACTACTAACAAATAGTAAAAAATAGCAAGAGGTAAACAAAAGAAGACAATGGAATTAGTGCGTAATAGTGCGTAGTATTCTACTACCTATTTCACGGGTCAAGTAAAATCACTCTAAAATACACGATATAACGACATAATTTAAATAGATAATACTAAGCTATAAGAAAATACAAGTAAATGACGTCGTCATTCAATTGTGCTTTTATTCAGAGGACCCGTGCGTCCGTAATCCGTGTCATGACGGTGCCACGTGTCACCAGATGGACACGGGAGACAAATACCAATGCATCTGCCCAGACATACTCGACCATAACGGACGCTGTTCCGGAGGTAAGCCTAAAATGTTCTTACGTGTACCATCATACATTATACACTTAATGTCAGATCCCGAGGGAAACAGTTAGTTTTGTTTTCCCAAGAGTCCTGATGTATCACGAAATGTATCACGATCGGGATACATTTGATTTTAGTCAAGGCCACGTGACCAAGAATCAACCAATGGCAGTCCCTGTTTAGTTGAGTGAAAGTCTAGGAATATAACAATAGCTTATGTAACAATACCTGAACAATGTTTACGGGGACAATCTCCGACGTTTTGTATAAAGAATGGCTAAGAATTCATATTCGTTACCACAGAAAAAATACTGAACATACATATGATAGATATCTCTCTAATCTAACACTGACATTAGAAAGAATCTTTGATTTATACCTTTTCTTCCTGGGTATATGGTCTCTCCATCTAATGAAACTCGATTATCAGTACAAAGTATCTGTTATTAGAATCGCAGAATTGAAGAATTCACTCCTCCCTGTCCCATTCTGTCAATGTATAAGCCTGTTGTTAGAGCATTTTTGATGACAAATAAATTTTGACATTTTTGTATTTAACTGGTGCTTTTGGAAAGAAAGATCTTTGTTGATTATATATATATATATAAAACTTGTATCCGCAATAAAAGTGAAAGTTCAAGCACAATATTTTGATTGTTACCTAACTTAGTGTTTCTGAACTTGGTTTGATTATAGCGGAAAAGTTTGCGGAACATTGTGAAGACAAGTCAGATCAGTGTGAGAAGTTAGCGAGTCAAGAAGGTTTTTGTGATTACCGCTGGAGGCGTATGAAAAAAATTTGCCCAAAGGCCTGCAAACTTTGCGGTAAGTGATATACTTAATATTCCGGGTAATTTATAAGCACTGCTGAGGTACCTCTGTGAGGATAACACTAATACCTTCTCTTACTTTTGTTACCTCTACTATATTTCTGCTTCTTTGCTACTACTACTACTACTACTACTACTACTACTACTACTACTACTACTACTACTACTACTACTACTACTACTACTACTACTACTACTACTACTACTACTACTACTACTACTACTACTACTACTACTACTACTACTACTACTACTACTACTACTCGAGTCGCATGTCTCATGGTAAATATGATGTTGAATTGCTTATTGTGAAAAAAACCTCTTGGTTTTCATTGCGACGCAAGCAACGACGCAAACCTAACTAGATTCTAATTAGAAAACCAGGTAAACATTATTGAAAATTTTGAGAAACGTTCTCTCTGGCTTGATAGGGAGACGTTTGAAAAAGTAACAAAAAAATATCTACCGTAAAAGCCGTCTGCACCGCAATATAGGGATTTATCAAAGGTGAAGTGCTTTCCTTAAGTCCAAAGGAGAGACATACGAAACAGCTGAGAATATCAGCACGAGTAGAGACACTAATTTCGGTTGTAATATGTGTCAGTGAAGTGAACAATTGCTCATGGGTAACATATTCTCAATCCAAGGACTGTGGGCTATAACTTTTCCATTTGTTTTCTCAGGTCAGTATTTCATATTCGTATCAGCTATCAGAATACTAATAAGCTTTTCCCTCTGAACATGTTCCAACACATTTCATTTCCATTTCCTTTAGAAAGTGGTAAAATAAGATACCAACGCAATGAAGCGTTTGAAAGTTTTTATTTTAATTTCTTTTTTTCTTTTTCATAATGGCTACGCATTGTTTGTTTCGTTTTAAGTAATTGCGTGCCTTCATTATCGCCTCCATATCAAGCCAGGGACGGCGTTATTCACCTCACTCCCCTAAAATTGTTTTGTCACAAATATAATCTGTTTACATACATCACGCTCATACGTCGGCATACATTCCTCTTTTTTTCTATTTTTTATTAAACAATTTTAGTCATGATTTTTGTTTTGTTTTATCCTTGTTTTACATTTGTTTGCACTTATGCCGTTCGTACCATTGTGATCAACCATAAATCATTTTTCTCACTATATTTATAAGCTCTGTTGCTTTAGTTTTTGGTTGTCCTGCCTGATCCTTTTGGCTTAAAAACGCTTTAGTAGTGATTTGATCATTTTGAAATAATCCATTCACATTTCCGTCTTTTATGATGAGTCTGTAGCCCTTAGTTAGGCACCTTCTTTGTGATGGCGTTTTTTCACTTCACCACTGCGCGCCTGCATACTTTGGCCTGTGTTTATTTCCAATATCCTCATGTGCACCTGCAACTCAGCCTTTCTCAGCTTCCTTCTTCCTTCTTTTTTTATTCTCATTGCATTTTTCCTTTTTATCAGTAAGCTACCCTTACGGTCGTTACTGATTTATTTCGGGTACACTACAGAATGAACGTGATCTGCACTTTATGTGTGTGGTCATTTTCTTCTGCTTGCTCGTCTGGTTGCTTTTTGACTTCTGACATCGCTTTCATCTTCCAACTTTGTGCCCTTGTTTTCAAGTTTGTCCAAATTCTTCGCACCTTTTTCTCTCAGCTATGAGCAGTTTTCCAATATCTCTTTAGTATCGACGGCGTCTCAGTTTGTCAATACTGAACTCGGCTTTTTCCGTCCGGCTTAGTGTAAGTGAAGAGAAAAGATGGAATGATCATGTTGAGACACTTCTGAGCGAGAACAAAAGTCTTGGGGTTGATCGACTGATAAGTTGGACTGTGTTTTTTTTTTTTCAATTCTACGGATCCTTTTCAGTCGCTGAAAAACCGAGCAAAAGTTGAAAATAGCCTTCGCCCATCTGAAGTTTTATTTCCACTTGGAGAAATCACTGACGTCATTACTAACTCATGTTTTTGTTACATCTAGTGAGTTCTTCGTGCGCTAAGCGGATTGTGATAGATATAATAGTGAATTTAAAAGTTGCTTGTTATAAATGATGATAGTCCGAATGTGCAGAAACTTTACTTTATCAGCAAGAGGTTGCCGTAAAATTCTCAAGGAAAGCTAACGAACAGTGTTTCAATTTGCCGAAATCAACTTACTTTTAGATAACAAAAAAATTAGCTACACTGAAATTCAATTACACATCAAGAGTCCTTCTTGACTTATTAACCTCCAGTTATTATCCATTTATGACAAATTTATTTTGGTGTTCTAATCTTGTAATCTTTTCTATTAGAGTCAAGCCACATTAAATTAACGCTGATAAAACGAGTCAATTAGATTTTTCTATTACGCTTAAATTTTGCATTGGCTTGATTGAAGAGGCTTCAAATTTTTCAAAAAGCGACAGTGGTTTTGACAAGGCGTTGTCGTATTTTGAGTCATTTTACTTTGTATGAAATAATTTTCTTCTTTTCTTAATTTGACACAAGCATCCTCCTACTCTGAAGATTATTTAACATTAATTTGTGAATATTGAAATCTATAAAAAGACTTAATTTCCTCAATGCCTTGACAGATTTAATTTTAAAGTTAAACAAAATTTGTGAAAAAAATCTACTTAAATATTGGTTTTCTTCAATGTACTGGTTTTCGTTAATCGTTTTTTGTTTTGCTTTTAAAAAGTTGATTGTTATGTTTCCTCTTAACTCTTTTCTTTCTTTTTTCCCTTTGAACGTCGAATTTTGTTATGACTAAATCGAAAATTTTATACAAAAGACACTGTTACTGCCTTACTGTCTGTTATTCTTTGCGGAATGGTTAAGTTTTCAAGTGTGATATCGAAAACCCATACAGTCAGTTGTCATTCCATTTAAGATTTTAAAATAAGTTTAAAGATTCATTGTGGCAGTTTGTTTACCGCTGAAGTCACTTTTCTAAACAGTGGCGACCGTTCATGTCAAGGTTGTTTAATGCTATTATAATACTTATTCCTTATTTTAATGAATTTCCGACAATTTGCAAACGTTGCTTTTGACGCAAAGAAGGTAAAGGGAAAACAGAGCAACGTTTGTATCTGTATCTTCCTACTTAGTTCCAGGCTGCCATCCGTTGTTCGGCTGTTCACTTCTCGCAGCTTCTCGCTTCCCTAAAAAAAAGTCATTTTCAAACCATGTATTTTATAGCAGAGGAATAACCAACTGCATAATTTTCTTTCAGCCCTGGTGCTTCGATGAATTTTTTGGAAAATGTTGGATAATATTAACTAGATAAGAAGCACTTCCCTAAATGACTAAACTAAAGAGCGTAGGCACAAACTGAGTCGTAAAAACACGGGACCATATGATTAATAGTAGGCCGGAAAGATATTTGGGTGCCATTAATTTAACTTGTCGCAGTTAAGGATTTCACCCACACATCCAAACAAGGCTAAATAACTTTCTATACAACCGATGATAGAAAAAAGAAACCCTCAACAGCAATCGCGGTGGTCACACTTTAGCAACCCGTAAAGAAAGAACCTTCATTCACATCATGATAAACACCAGAATAAATCGATCATCAATAACTTACATCAATATAATTGCTACATTTACTTGGAATATTAGTGACGGATGTAAATTTCGAGACCTTCGCATAATATTCTGATTCTTGCTGTGTAAAAAAAGGAGAATGTCTGATATTCTTAGTTTATCTTGCAGATAATTATAAAACAGAAAAATGAAAGATGTTTTAGGAGGAAAAATTGAAAGTGTTGAATAATTCGTCGTGTAAATGTATTCACAGTTCTCTTGATTTCTTAATTTGCACTGCGCGCTGGGGGGAAAAATTGGTTTCATGCAGTTAGTTTCCTTTTAATATTCAACAGACATTTGCGCCGTTTACATCTACCAATACGCCGACAATGGCTTGAGACGGAAAAAAATGTGCTGATATTGAAGAAATTGGTTTTAATTAGGGCGAAAAGGGACAAAACTATGAAGATGTATTTTTAAAAGGATTTAAATGAGGAGAGAATCAAACAAAATTGACTTTCCCCCGTGCTATCTTGAAAACGAATTTCCTATTAGAATTTTCGTATTTGTTACTTTTCAAAATACCTTTTATTCCTGCAGTGCATGAAACTGGTCTGCACATTTAAGATAACAAGCCACTCTTTGCACTTCGACAGAAAATGCGAAAAACAAAGTAAAGAAAAAAACCTGAATATTTAATAAAACGAGTAATCATTACTTTTTGAACATTAAATATTCGCCTGTATATTTGCACTATATTCAATATGAGCGGTTTTCTTGTTTGGCAGAATAATTCTTTTATCTTTGTAGCAATCGCCATTAAGGTTGTTATTGGAGGTAAAAAAAGAAGTGGAATTGTAATTCACAAAGCCACCAGTCAAAATATGAAAGTTACAGCGAATTTAAAACCGAATAGCAATCAAGGAAATGCAATGTCGCTGTACGACGCCACTTTATTGGGCCTGCATTCATTGCCACCTGTTCAAAGAAGCTGTGTCAATCAGAAAATGTTTACTTTTGAGTCTGTGTGAACAAGCTACCAGCGGATATTTTATTGGTAGTTTTCTTGCGCTGGGACGAACGCATTGTTGTCATCATCGCCAGGAAAAAGTGCAAGTTATATGGCACCGTGGAGTATGTAAAGTGACTTGGGACAAATTCGTCATAAACAATAGCTTTGACTGATTCTCAAAATCGGTCGGCGTATTTTTCGAGTATGCCACTCTCGAAAATTGAATTTCACTCCGACTTTTAAGCGTGAGAAATTGCACGAATGTATCATCTGTGTTCTCTCTATTTTCTCGCTCTGTTGAATATCTCGATTTGTGAATCTTTCAGCTTATATTCTTCAAGTAATTCTTCCTCAGTTATTTCACCACTCCGGGCTACATTACTGACGTACACGCCACCTCTCAGTGGCGCAACTTACGGACAAAATCTTCGTCCTTCACATGAGCAGTTTTTACAGAACTTTTCATTGGAAACGACCCCCAATTCTGTTAACGATGAATTTCTTTCTAAATTTGGTGTATATACAGGAAAGGAACAGACGCCCGTAAGCAAAACAGATTTGTTAGTCTCCTCAAGCCGTAAAGTGGAAGCTCAAATCGCCCACGAAACACAAAGAAGTCGGCACTCGGTTGGGAAGACACTTCAAAATGAAAACCGCGGGGCTGGAAGTACAAATAGAAGTGGATTGACGAGACATATGCCAAACAAAATGATTAAAACAGGCTCTGTACAACTCAACACAATAATAGCGCAAGAATTTCTTAGTACATTCCCTCGAAGCGGATCGATGAGCACTCGGGAAAGGTTTCAAAATGACAGGTTTTCCGCGGGTTCTTTGGTCCAACCTAACATGGCCATGTCAACGACGAACAGCTTTATCAGTTTGTCGCCTTCATCCATGATACCCAAAAGATACGCGGGTACTACAAGAACGCGCCATTTTTCAGTTTTGTCTTCTCATGAAAAATTTACTGAGTCCTCATTGCTTTTATCAAATAATTTACTAAGTACTCATAATCTATCGCCTGGGGCGGAAAGCAGTAAATCATCATCCTTGTTGTCGCATTATTCTTCAGGTGTTTCATCCGCGCAAGCACGACAAGTGTCCACCAGTCAGCCCACTACCCATGTCTCATCAATTGTTACAAGTTCTGCCATTAATCAAGTCACATCATCTTTTATCAGTCTAGCCACCAATCGGATTTCACCATTGCAACCAAGCTCCATCATATCTAGAACACAGACAACACAATCATTCTCAAGTAGTTTGATTGTTAAATCCATCGTAAAATCAGCCTGGTCAAAAACATATCTTCACCTCACCAAAGCAATTACCTCAAGCTATTTAATCCACACCGCTTCCGTACAGCCGTTATTGTCGTCTGTGGTTCCTACGCGCGAGGAAACGTCTTTAACTTGCAGAGTAAACAACACGATGTGTCTTTGCTTTAACTGTGACGAAGCGCCTAAAAGTGCAAAGATATGTTGCATGGATCTCATTGAGAATAAAATTACCCAGCAGGGAATAAAAATGACAGTCAAAAATATTAGTGTTCAGGAGTTTTATCATATAATCACGGCTGTTTCTAGGGTTATTGCAGATATTGTTTGGAATTCTTGTCGCACAAATGTTAGTCTTTGCCTTACGGGGGAATCCTCACCTGGTGCTGCAAGTGTTCGTAGGAGGCGTTCACTACGTGAACAAAACATTCAAAGCAAACCAACATCAGATAGAATAAGAACCAAAAGGGAAGCACTTCAGCCTACTATTAGCCCTTCTTCGCCGAATATTTTCAGCGTTGAGGCAATATTTTACAGTCTTTCCCTCCAGGTCGGTACTTCGCCTGGGGTGCAAACGGCTTTTTACGTGATAATGAAGTTATATAGTAATGGAACCAATCAAACTATATTGTTGGATGGCAAAAAGCTGTTGAAGATTCTCACCAATGAGACCCGCACTCTTGAAAGTAAATTAAATATATCAATTGAATCATTCACAGCGACGCATCAGTCATCTAAGCTTGCTACCACAAGTTCACTTCCCGCTACTCTATCGCCTAATTCGTCTCAGGGAAACCAGAATATACAGATGACGACCTTGTTTACCGGTGAAGGTAGGCATTTTGTAATCAGACGCACTAAGTACCTATACAGTAGACTCCGGCTACCTTTCCATATCTGCTTTAGATTACTTCATTTTCCGCTTTGAATGACACTGCTATCCAGTGAATTTTGCTACCCAGCACTTTCTTCAGACCCTGTCGACGACACTGCAGTAAAGAAGCTTAGCACTGCCTTTTTGAAATTGTTTTTTTTTTTCTTAACTGCTTGTCTTTACACTGTTGTAAACTTGTTACCTCAGATACAAAAGCGCAGCGGTTTTTCTGTCTCAGACTCCCGCCTTCTTGAACAATTTTCTCCTTCCATTCTTGAGTGTTCCAGATAGTGGGAGTCTACTGTATAAACTCAGTTGTCACTACTGGCCTTTTGCCTCTTATTCTCATTTTTGTTCATGCCTGGCCTCCACCTCTCTCGCACATGTTAAGCCCATTTTTGTACGTGACTTTTTACTGACGTTATTCGCCACCATTCCTGATTTCTTCGTCTTCCTTATTATTATTTATATTTCCTAATAATACAGGAATCAGTCACTAATGTAATTGTTCAATCAAACAATTAGAAAATCAGTTGAGGAGGGTTCAGTATCTGCCCTCGCGGAGAACGAGTACGGGACGGGAAAACGATTGATAGGAACAAGACCCAATTTCAACCCTAGCGGCCCTACTAGTAACTTCATTTCCAATTCTCTACTTTGTTCCCGTTTTTTTATTTTCCCATTTCTTATGCTCGTTCCTTTCTCCCCGTTCCCCGTTTTAGTAACTTGGGGTAATGAGTATTTGTCCTACCGATCCAGTAAGCTATGTCTTACAGAGTACGTGCGCCCAGAAATGCACGCAGCGACGAAATTTAATGCAATTTGTACGGCCGTGCTTTATAAAAAAATCTCGAATACTCTGAACAAGCTCCAGGCTCCAGAAGAATAAGGGGAAACAGGAAAAACTCACATTTCCAAATTTCCAAGTTTTGGAACAACTTTGTGAGGTTACCGATGGATAATAATACGAAGTACATCATACATTTGGCAAATTTTGCATTTCCTTAAATCTAGAAGAGTTGTCGCAGTTAATCATAAACTATCAGTTTAAAATTTAAAATTCTTTCCATCGTGCCTTTCTAGACAACATTTAAGGTACTCATTGTTGCATTGTTGCCTTAGCAATAAACTCTTTAGTATAGAGTACTAAAGTGATGACGTCATAAAAAAGAAATTTCTGAATTTATGGGATTTGTCAGGATATTCTGAAAGAACAATCTCCAAGAGGCCTACTTACCAAAAATGAGCATTTCGAGGCAAATTGTGTCTGAGATGTTGGCCGGTCATACTCAGAAAACTCCATACAAACCCTTCTAAATTGTTTTTGGGTCGACCCAAGAACAATTTAGAAGGATTTGTATAGAGTTTTCTAAGCATAACTGGGCTACGATCTCAGAGACAATTTGCCCCGAAATGCTCATTTTTGGTAAGTAGGCCTCTTGGAGATTGTTCTTTCAGAATATCCTGACAAATCCCATAATTTCAGAAATTTCATTTTTGTGACGTCACACTTTAGTACTCTATTGGAAATGAAGATAAATTTTAATATGCAACAACTTCATTCTTTCACATTTTAAGCTTGTAGTACTTGATAGCCACATAGTTTGCTTGACTAATCTTTCTTATGTTGTATTTTATATATATATTTTTTCTCTCTTACAGCGCCGTCTTCTCCTCCTGTGCAAGGCAAATTGGAGGATGAGGACGGTAAAGGACTATCTCAGGAATTACTCATCCTCATGATATGCGCGGGAATTGGTGGATTGATTCTAATTAGCATTGTAATGGCTTGTGTGTTTACGCGTTTCTACAGGTGGGAATGAAATTAAGTTATAGTCCTGTGTAGGAGTAATTTATCCGTTTGTACACTGATTCGTTCGTCATTGCATCACTCATGTGTCAAAACTATGGCGCAGATCGTCTCATTAAGTGTGCCTAGCGTGCCTGCAGGCGTGGAAGGGAAGGAGGAGGGAGTGGGAGGAAAAAGAGAGGGGACGTATTACGCAGGGTACTACTCCTTTTAAAATGCCGTTTCTTCAGACCTAAGAGTAATAGTCAATATAACACATAACTATTTGCTTCTCGAAGAACATAACTGTCATGTATTACATGAGGTAGTGAGCGCGATACATTTCTTTAGACGTACACTGCCTCTTAGTAAAGAGAGCACATGGTTGACCAACTAAAATTCATCAGTAGTAGTTTCATGACTAGTGATCCTCTAAATTGTGTACTAAGAGGATTAGACAATCACACCGCACAGTGAATTTGTGGTGTCCGAGCTTTTATCTTTATTTTTGCCTTCTCTTACTACTTTTGAAGGAAACCACTAAATGGACTAACGTCCCGTTCACGGTATGTTTCATGGGAAATTGACAATATCCCTTGCTGCTTTATGAAAGAGAAACCGGGAAAAGCTGCTGCGCGTGAGCCTGATGGCTCGAAGTGCGCCTCTATCTTTTTTATTCCAACAGCTATGTGTCTGATACAAACCTATCGACATTTTTTTCTTTACTTAGACAAAGGAAGGGTGAGTTTGTTCCAGATAAAACCTATCCTAGTCCTCCCAACAACAAACACAATGGCGATGCAGGTGGGGAAGATTTAGAAAACATTGATACGTTCATAGATCCGTCAACGCAGATCACTGATGTCCCTCACAAACCAACAAGAGGATCAGCTGGAGGTTCGGTGGGCGGTCCAAAAAAGCAGAGAAAACCCATGGGAGTCAAAGTTACTTACAAACCACCGGAATGGGACTAAATACATAACAAAGGATACCCGTGCAATAGGTATATTATTTCCATATTTGAGCGCTATCTTCCGACAAAAAGGTTGAATGTACCCTTTATGCCATTCAGTGTTTTGCACGGCCGTTTCTTCTTAAACGTTCGTGCTTGTTTATATCCTTCTTATCATGAAAAGTATACAAAAATCAAAGGAAGTGTTTTTATAAAATTAAGTAAAAGGAACGTTTTCCCGATAGAAGTGTCTCATAGCATCCTTTACATTGGAGCTGAGCCTATCCCATATAACTGCCCTCGGAAAGTTGTTAGTCCAACTATACTATAACCCAAAGATAAATTCTCGAAGGTCTCTCCTTTTCAACTATTACAAAGTTCAATTGCCTTATGCAGCAGGATGTGGTAACTTGACAATTGCTAAATTGTCAACGATGCTCGTGACGTTGAATTTTAGGTTTTCCTTCAACCAAGCCAAACTTGTGATGCAGGTACCCTAGATTTAGTTTTGCCCACGAAGCGGTTATGGGGCCTCTAAGCATTCTAACAACAGTCACTAACTAAGGTAAAAAAATAACTTATTTGTATTACTTAATTCTTCTTTTCATTTTCGTTTTGTTTTGTTTTTTTTTTCTTGTCTGTCTTTTTTGTAGAAAGGACCTCCGTAATACTTGCCGAGAACACGTGGAAAAGAAAAACCGTATTTTGTATAATGTGGTCAAACGAACATTTCACAAACAGACAGCGACATAAAAAAAAACAGAATTATCATCAATTTACAGTTGGGACTCAACAGGAAAAACACATTCAACGCTGTGCGGAATCAGCACCAAACACAGTTGCCATGACAACTTTATAAGGAAGGACAATTTTGGAAGGATTTTAATTCAATGCTGAGTATTGGGGACAATTTGGTTTTAAAGACGAAATCCGGAAACTGTTTAAAAGAAGCATGAATAACCATAGAAATGTACCAATTTGAATACAGGCTGACCTTTTAGAGTTAAGGCAGAATTTGCTGTCTAAACAATAGATCAAAATTGTGTTGGTTTACCCTGACCGCGATGAACACATGAAGGCTTGAGTGCAGCGAGGCAAAGAAGTTCCACTGTTCTCTTTTGAAATATGCCTAGTGAGTTTCTTACAAGGGTACGCTAAAGAATTTCGATATCGATTGCTTTTATGAAACAACTTTTATTTAAAAAACAATTTCCTTTTTCGGGCAAAGTTTTCTATGAGTTTACTGGTATATTATAATATAATAAGCGATAGGTTTTTTGACCAATCTGAACACGCCTATCTAAGTTATTTTGTTAACTGGAGTTCGCTGCTTGGTAAAGGCCTTATGAGTGGCCCATAACACCGGTAGCGCTTTGAATATTGCATAAAATTTAAGAGGAAGCAATTGCAAATGCTAGACATCATAAAAGAGTCGGCTATTTAGATAGATAGCTAAAAAGAAAAGACCGATACAAAACGCAAAATACAATGGATACTGATGACATGCATTCCTGATGCCCGTTTCTCAAAAGTCCCAGTAACTTTTCCCGCCCAAAATCGAATATCCGATTCAAAAGGGCAGGTCCTAGCAAACAAACCAGTTCATTAAGAAACGGTCCCAGGAGGGCTTCTGAACTAGTGCCTAATTGGTGAAGTGAATTGGAAAATATTTAATAAAAATAATTAGCTGGCCTTCATAAACTGGCGTCTGATATAGTTCTCTTGAGCACATTTACTGTGAAGTAAAGTGACGACCTATAACGCGCTATATAAGTAATTTATTTTATTTTCAAATCATTTTATACTTTCAAAGGGTTTTAAAAAGACGGCCTTACTTATCTGATTTAAGTGTCCACAAAGTATTGAGGTTGTAAGTTTTGAAATTCGAGGGTCGCAAACTTTGAGCAAACCTGTGTCTAGCTTCAGGGTTAGTTAATGATAAAAAGATGATTTATTTAAGATGTTAAATTTTCTATTAAAAAGGCCTGGGCGAGTCCTACCCGTTAAACATGTCTATCCCAACGCGTCCCCCTCCAATAACGGTTAAACAGCTTTTTCCTGCGCAGGGAAGATGTGCAAATTGTAACGCCGTCAACTAGTTTAAAAAGGAAGACACCCTGAGCTCGCCCGGGTTGCTCGAAGCATGGTTAGTGCTAACCAGCGTTAAATACCATGGAAACCTATACATTTTGATACCTCTTAACCAACGGTTAGCGCTAACCAGGCTTCGAGAAACCGGCCTCTCAGATTGACATCTAGAATGTAATATGTGTTTAAGCTTGAACAACTCAATATCGTTAAAGGAGATAACTAATATTATGGGTAGTTGATGATATCTGGGACATTACTGCGCACCATAATTTAGGGATAATTTTCCTTTAAAGGTGTCATTGACCAGCAGATATCATGATAAATTAATGAAATAATGTAATGAAGCAAAAATAGTGAATTTATGACCGTGCATCAGTCTGACCGTGCATTAAGTGACCCTGCTGAATCCGCCTAATGACAGTGTCGTCTTTCGTTTCTAATAAAATATGTCTACTTAATGTTTTTGACGTTTTAAATTTGAAATAAAAGCCTGATTCTATGAAAGAAATATCAAGAAGAGTTGAAATAATTAAAATAATTTAAAACAAAAAAATAATAATAATTAAAATAATTTCCCTGGAGTCCGTAACATGTATAACATGACACTCTCTTACAAATATATTTTGTTTTCTCTATTTTTTACACTTAGAAGATAAAAAACTTCAAATGAGCTTGGTCTTTTTTATGCTTTCAATAAACGTTTTCGACAGTTTTCAACTAAAAAAAGACCCCCAGAGGCTCCCTTAAATTTAAATGGACAAAGCCAGAGGTCATGTTGTATGCAGGGAAAAGTCTGTAATACACGCTTTGGGACAAGTTAGCCCTCGTGATAAGGGTGCAGTAGAACGTTTAAGCATCAACAACGAGTGCGAGTAAGACATTTAGGGTGCGTTCGATTGAAAAATTTATATTTATATTTTGGATTTCGCAATAAAAAAAATAACGGACTAAAGAAGATTTCCTTCTTGAACGATTTTTTGGGAAATCCAAAAAAGAATTTGCAAAACTGTTTTCGTGAACACTGGTCTTTTTCTGCTAAATTAAATCATGTCCGCGCTTCCCAGACTGCTGCTGTTCTTGTTGAGGACAGAAAAGGAAGAGAATAAGTAAATCAAAAGCCAGGATTTCTCGGGCGTTTAAATCGGTCTTTTGGATTTCACTTTTTATGGCATATCCGAAATCCAGAAATCCCAAAGTCAGGGAGTGATTACTAAAGGAGAGAGAGAAATCAATGAAACGCATTCTGTAAATCTATAAACTTTGATACTGGTTAATACACAGCAAAACGTTTCTTTTGCCTTGTCGGCAACGGCAAGTTCTTGAAGGAAAGGTTGTTTTGATGTGATCAATTTTGATCAACAGGCGTTTTTTGCGTTTTTTAGGGAAGTCAAGAGCGAGGCAAGCGAGAAACGCTAGACATAGGCAGGCGCTCCTCGATCGTAGTCTGAACCCCACAGGTTAGGGGAAAGAGACGACTGACATTTCAGACTTCCCTCCATCGCTTCGCGCTTGCCTTCGCTCACCTGAAAAAGCGAAAAGATAATACCTGTTGTGTAGGCTATCCATTTCCTCTCATATGTTTGACTATAGATTATTATTTTGGGTCACGCTATCAAAAATAAGAATGGAAAGTATACAAGATAAATGCCCAGAATCTGGCATATGAAAGAAGATGAATAAGCAAACAGCATCACCAAGATTCATGTCTTATCTAATTTTCATATGTGAGCCACTATGTTTTGTCCAAATTTATCGACCTTTGCATGGAGACGCCATGTTGGTGTCCCCCGGGAGGGAACCAACATGGCGGCCACGGGAAACCAACACTGAGAAGTTATGCTAGGAAAGTTTGTATTCATCACTCGAGGAACTCGACTAATACACGTTTTAATACAAGAACTCGTCAGGAAGCAAAATCTAAAAAAAAACACTCTTTTGACGTTTATGACAGTTCTCGCGGAGCCATTTAAATACAGCGTTTTGAAAAAATAACAAATTCAACGGTACTTTATGTCAAAACGAAGAAACCTCTCAAACTGAAAATTTGCGAAAACATAAGTTTTTGACTGCTCTAAAACGTCATGTCAGTAAAAACTCAGAAGAACTGATATTTCTTTAGTTTGATTGCGTCACGTGAAAACCAGCTATACATGCAACGCACAACAAATATCAGCTCTAAAGATTTCGTTAGCATTGATGATAACATATCAACTATATAGTAGGGTTATCTAAAAATGTGCTGAAAATGAACACTAATATCTTCTCTGTACTGATAAATAAGATTTAGAGATATTTTTATCACGAAATTATATTTATTTACAGTGAGCTTTAAACGATTCATGCATGGTTTTGCAACCTCCAAATTTTCCACCAAACGTTTAGAAACCAGAAACTGTTTTGTTTTATAACCTATGACCTTAAGATTCATCTCCTTTCTGGGTAGAAGAAGTTATCTTTATTAATACATTTCTTCGCAGAAATTTGATGACAAAAAAAGACAGATTTTATACATTTACACTAGTCATTAAATGTGGACTTCATAGAATTACCCAATACTTATTCATTTCATTTCTTTACTGAGAAACTATCAATATAAAGCTTTATAGATGGATGATTTTAAGTTTCAAGGATCATAAATAAAATATTGGATACAAAACCATGTATGAAACCAAAAATTGAATTGATAAAGTGAAAAGGTACCGCCTTGTGGTGAAATTCACAGATTTCCTGAAAAGCGCACATTTTATGAGTTAACAGCTGTTGCCCGAATGGGTCATTCAAAATCTTTGATGGGTTTAAATCCCCCGGCTAAATTTTTAAAAGGCGCAAACACTGACCAAATTTGGCGATTTAACGTCAATAATCCAATAAAAGAATACTCGTAGGACGAAATGAATTGGAGCTTGAGGAATTGACTGGAAGATTTCAATTGCTTAAAAAATACAAAATAGCCAAAACACTGATTAAAACAGACGGCAAAAATACACTGAAACCCACTCAAAAGATGATGACTGATTTGTTAAGGAGATCGAAAAAAGGATCCATAAGCAGTCTATAAGAATATCGAAAAAAGTAAGAAATTTTATTCAGGGAAAGGATGTTTTAAATCTCGAAATATTTTAAGCGAATGTAAAAGCAATAACATATTTCGACTTTTGCAAGATATGAAAAAATACCCAGATTTCGGAGAGTGCATGACCGCCTCCGCCTTCGGCAGATATTCGATCCTCCTCTACCGGCATAATTGTTGAGAGTATCACTGTTTATTATTTTAAGTTTGGTATTCCAAATGGCTTTTAGGAAACGCTTCTCTACAGTGAAACATAAGCAGCAGTAGAAACTTAGTGTAATTTTACAACTCTCACAGAAATTCACCTTTATTAAATTTCTCTGTAATATTTACTGGCGACCTTGGTAAACGTGATACACTTGATAAGCTAAGTTTTGTTTTGCTTCACTGAAATAATCGTGTTGGAGTTTCTTGGTCAGAAACAGTATTACAAAGTTACAAAGGCTTTGTAGCCTTTCTTTACCAAAACATGCTCTTGTATTGACTTGGTTGTTACCGCCTTAAGTTCTTGAAAACTGTTGCTTTCTGTAATATATCACCTGATACTATAAATTGTATCAGACTTGAAAAGAACAATGCCAAACCCTATGAACTCGTTGACACCAACAGAGATAACCTAAACATATAAGCGAGAAACGACACCAGTTGAATGAGCAATTTTTAGTGGCATCGCTAAACTGTCCACTGAGTTTCTGTCAAAAGAAATATTATAAAGGGGCATCAAGTAAGAATAGGGGTTTGACAATGCTACAGTGATATTCCCGTCATTTCACAGGAATAGGTATAAAAACGTTCCTTTTTTGGTAATTATCAGTTGAGTTGGCCACTTTAGTTTTTACCGAAGCAAAGCAGTTCCGCGTTAAATTACAACAAATCGTCAACGTTTCTTCGCTTATTGCCATAAATTGCAAGAACATTTCTTGAAAAAATAGTTTAAATCACAGGGAGGTTGGAAAAGAACTGCGATAATTTTTTTATTTCTGAATGACTGCACTTAAAAAAAACCTATTCACAGATTCAATTTTGACAAAACAGAATGTAGAGTCTGTAAGGTCAAATAAATCAGTTAAAGTTTAGGCTTTCCTTCAAGGAACACTGATAGACTCAAGAGAAACCGCATTCCGTGACTTGCGAATAAAGCATGTTTAATATTCATCCTCAGACTCAGTTTTAAACTGCAGTTGTTGTGAAGGAATTACCGTTCATAGCTGCATGTTTAGGTGCATTTCTTCCTGACTCTGTTTTTGGCAAAAGTGTAAGAATTCTGTCTTGACTTGGGCGAGATTCTTCCACGGTTAAAAGTGTGCGACTAGTGTTTGATCTCGTGAAAATTTTCGTAACACTATCACGACTTTGCAGCGATTGATTTCGTTGGAGTGACCCTCTAAGACGGCGATTCAAATGTCTTGCAAAAATTCTGTCATTTGCTGAAGCACTTCTTTCTCTGATGGAAATTCGTTCAAAAACTCTTCGAACAGGTCTGATGTCTTCTTCGGTTACCCGGCAACATTTTGTGATATACGCTTTGAAAGCCAGACGAAATTCCTCAATACAGATGCTATAAACAATCGGATTTGTACAGCTGTTGGCGTAAATAAGTATTTCACCCCATCCGAGAACCTTCCGTCCGGACTCTGGGAAATCTTTGGTAAATTCTCTTAACAGCCAGAGAATGTGATTTGGAAGCATACAAACAGCGAATAATAAAACTACAATTGCCATCATCCGTACGACTTTGGCAACGTCCCGATCTTGCACCCTGTGTGCAGCAGTAAGATGATTTCGATTCCTGCGTAGTAGCAACGCTATTTTCATGTAGGCCAGGGAAATAAATGATAGAGGAACAATGTACTGAAATAAGAATATAAAAATCGTATAAGTACGGCTGTAAAGCTTCGGCCATGTCTCTTCGCAGCGAGAGTTACGAACTCTTAAAACTGAAGTGTATGGAATAACAAACGTTAACGATGCTGTCCAGATGATCGCGATAGTAACTTTGGCGCGTTTTCTTCCCGCTTGTACACGCATTGGACGAGAAATGGCCGTGTATCGGTTATAGGCGATCGCAGTGAGAGTTCCCACCGAGGCGAAAGTGCACATTGTCATTATAGGATAAATGATGTGACAAAGAAACTTTCCGAATGGCCAAACATAGCTGTTTTCTTGAACCGTAACATCGAATGGTATGCACAATATTAGTACGGCAAGATCTGCCACCGCCAAGTTCACGATATAGAAGTTTGTTGATGTGCGAAGCTTCCGCTGTCGACAAACGACCAAACAAACCAACATATTCCCTGTTATACCGGTAATAAAAATAAGACCGTAGAGTATAAGCTTCACTGCCCTGATTGATAAATTTTCTCTTAAAAATCCTGAGTCTAAACTGATGGCAGTGATATTTTCCATACTGAACTTGTAAGCTAATCAGAGGTGCTTGATATTCACTCTAGCAAAAGAATGGTGTGATGTCTACTTAGACTGTTGAAGTAAGTGCTTTATAATGTAACAAAGCAGCTCCTCAACGTCGGAAGAAACCATAACATAATGATGAATTTTTTCCGACAGTTTAACAATCAGTGGTTCATTTCTTAATGCCACCTCCCGCTTCCGTCGCTAGCGGCGTTTGTTTCAAAAGTAGAATAAATTACGTTTGGTACAATGAATAGAGATGGCAATTAATCATTAACACCATACACATGTAGTTGAACCCCTAGAGGCAGACGAATTGCTTGAGACAAAAAACAAAACCTCTAGAAACCCTAAGGACATTCTGGGTTCTAGAACGTTTCATCTTCTAGGCCTAAAGCTGTCCGCGGATCGAGAAAAACGCTTTTGGAAAAGCCGCAATACTTAGGGTGTTGTTAGATTTATAAAGTCTGTTGGGTCACAGCAATACTCACCACTAATGAAAAGAAGGAAAAGTAAACAGAACTTATATTAAACGATAAAATCACTTCTGGTAACGTGACAAGAAGAATTTCAAATATTATGAATTGATTTAACAAACCTTTATAACAGTATTGGTGTGATCGGAAATCTTGATAACCTTGCTTTGTTATACCACTTCCCCAGATGGCGATTTTTGAGATAAAAGCGAGGATACTGAATTGAAAAACCGAGTTAGCATGTCCTTCATAAAGCTTCCAAAGTCTTGAGGTCGAATCACAATTTATGCGCTCAAAAAAATTGTATTACTTCCACTATAACAGGTGGAGAAGATACTCCTTAAATTGTTGGTTAAATCGCGCGATATACATATTTCTTTCGTGAATCGTGAGTGTTTAAGACGATCTTCTTTGGACTAATATGGGTTGAAATACAATACGTTTTTTAAATGTTACAAAATTGACCGCGGTTTATTTTCCCTCTTTTGATTTCTACGTGCTTCACTCCCCCTGGAAAAACTGATTCTAGCTGATTCTGTCTATTCTAGGGACTTCACAAATAACGTCCTTTTAGCGCTCAGTGGTGTTTTGAGAAGTCTAGTAGATGTAATAAATAGAAAATTTGTTTTGTGTTAAAGAGGAAAAAAGTGTAAAAATGTGGTTATTTTCTTTCAAACACGCTATAACGCTACATTAATTTCTTTTGTGGGCACCCTACTGCGATTCACCAAATCCTTCCAAGGCCGGTGTTGTTAGGTCTCAGTAACAGAAAAGAATTAAGGGATTAGTTTCAAAACAAAATGTTCACAGCGGGGGAGTTTAACACATTCGATTCGCCCTGACGAAGGGCTAAAGCACGAAACGTCAGTTTAACAGGTTTTTGACAGCAAGATTAAAAAGTAACCATTGGCACTGTAATCCGTGTTAAATCTGATTCCTAGTCTCTTAAAAGTGTTTTAAGGCTCGTAGATTATTAGGTGGTGGTAACACGACCCATAACATGAAAGCATTTTTAAGCTTTACATATACTTTGATTGATATAGTGAGCAAAACTTAATAAAACTGCACCTTGATTAGATTTAACTCCAGTTTTCGAAGCCAGTAAAATTTTTCATCGCCGATTAAGATAAGTCTCTTAGAATCTCGTGGATACTTGAAATGGTATTTAATGACTTCCTTTTATTAGTTTTCACTGAAACATACCGCCCTGATTAGAGTTGGAGCAAACAGACAAAATAATGCAAACACATCAGTTTTATTACACAACTTTACTGCGAGTGTGTAGTTTTGTATGTTATATCCTCGATTAATTTTCGTGGTGGGCAACACGTTTTCTCACCTGTTCTGTCAGTTCAGCCTCATTAAATAAAGCTGTTTATTGAAGCTTAGCCGACAGAACTTACTTTTTAATTTCTAGTTAGAAACTGGACAACTCTTGATATAACGCAAATTAACGCGTTATTTGCCGTCGTTTGTTGTAGAGCGAGAGTCTACTGTAACCGAAAATGTTAATCGGTCATGAGCGGAATGTGACTAGAATATAGACAATCGCCGTAACAGGCATACTGAACAATCCAACTTACACCTCCCTGTGATGTAAACACGCAAATACACCGCACGCCAGGTTAGAAATACCCTTTGATAACATTTTGTTTCAGCCCTTAGACCTTCACAACAAAATGTTAAATTTAAAGTCAATGAAGTAATCTTAAACCGACTGACTTTTTACCAAAGAAGTAAAAAGGCAAGATTCTATTATCGCTTCTACGGTAAGGTGTATCACCATGACGAATAGATTTATTATTAATAATTTTTGACCGCTTCAACAACCAAGCAAAAGCTCGTTAAAGAATTTTCTCGGTGTAAGTGATAAAATTTGTAGTTCTATGCAGTTCTGTGTGCCTATATCATATTATAGAACTTGAGAAAAGGAAATTCAAACAGTATGGTCAGGATGATTCCTAAGGGCAAATAACAGAATTAATAGATCTTTCCTTCAAGGCAAACTTTCCTTGAGAATTCTTTTTCTGATAAATAACTCATGTAGAAGATCCAAAAATTAACATGTGCCCCTATCCGCTATTTCTTGGACAAAGTTCCTCGTGAAATCTCCCAAATCGGACTTAGTTCCCGCTTTTCGAAATAACACAGGTACAGAGTTCTATTTCACTTTCACCAAAGGATAAGCTTTCGAAATTTTCGAAAATTTATGCCTGTCTTGCCCTGAACTGAAAGGGCCCGTGCCACAACTCCCCACAGGTTACCCAAGCGTAAGATGAGGTCGGTAGCAGTTTGCATGGAAAATAAAGCACTAAGACGGGTCAACGTCATCAGTAAAGTGAAAATATGTCACTTCGTGGCGTTTTTCGTCTTTCTAGGAATTTTCATCTGCTGACCAAAAGGATGGCAACCTGTGTTTTTCGTTGATGTTACCTGTATATTGCACTTGGGTGACCTGTGCAAAAAACTTGTGTAGTTGCTTAAGGGGCGGACCATTAGAAAACTTATGGGGGGGGCGGGCGAAGTACAAAAAAAAAATTCGCGCAAGGGAAAATTAAATAAAAAAAAATTCTTGCACGCCAATTAACCCTAAAAAATATTTATGCTATGGCCTAAAAAAAATTCATACAAGGGATTTGATAACGAAAAAAAATTCCCGCGGCTCGAAAATTCCCCTCCCCCCCCCATAACTTTTCTAATGGTCCGTCCCTAATGTTAATGTGAAAATTGAAAAATCGACGCTGGTATTTTAACAGTCTGAACCGACGTCTCGACGATACTGCCTTCTTCAGGGTACAAGACTAAATACCATTAAAAAGTTCGTTAAAATTAGCTCAAGTGCTTGATTGCATACACCTGGATACTCGCGCGCATGCCACATGACCTGAGCAAACCCCCTTTGCTGCAAACATGGCCGACGGTGTTTTTGTCTTTCTGGAGAATTTGTTGCTGTCTTGTACAGTTGTTATTATTGCATGGTACATTTTAAATGCTCTAACAAAAAAGATATCACATAAACGGTAAGAAATGATAAAATTTAACCGAATAATTGTATAAACGTCTCGGAGCTGAAAGTTAATGTTCTGGTTACAAACGGTTTAAGCTTAATTTTTTTTCCTTTGTTTTTGTATATGGTAATGAATGATAATAAGTAGAAAACTGAGAAAGAAAAAATCAAGTAGAACGTAGTCTACGTGGCTGCGATGGAGTGCTTAGCGTTCTCAAACAAACGTGGCTTGATTACCAACGTATAAATGATATATGACACTGTTTGCCTGTTGCATTGTGTTGCCTGTTGGGGCTTAATAACCATTGAATAAGCAAGTCTTTTTCTTACGTGAAAGGCTAACTGTCCCTACACTACACGCAATTTCTTGTGTAACCGTGATGTACGCTTTTCTCTCATTATAACCTTTCCAGACATGCTTGCCTAAGTGATTATTTTTTAGGTTAACTATTAACAACTATCAAGTTATTTTTCCTCAGGCCCATGGCCCCTGGTCCACCAGGTCACTGGCTTTCTGGTAACACAGCCATATTCCAGTCCAATGTGGAAGAGCGGCATGTGCGACTCCTTGAACTGCACAAAAAGTATGGCAAGATAGTGAGGATTCAAATGGGGAGACCCCCGTGGTATGGAAGAGATATCTTCTCTGTTGCTGATCCATCATTATGTGAAGAGGTTCTGAAATCCAAGAGCTATGCAATTTCAAAACTAACACAAGCTCGTTTTCAAACACTTGTTGGGAAATATGGTCTTAATGGCTTGGAAGGTGAAATATGGAAGAAACACCGACGACTTATTTTGCCATTGTTTCATTCTGGTTTTCTGAGCTATGCTTTGGAAGTCATTAGTGAAAAAACTAAAATTGTTATAGATAGGTGGAAGAAGGTCTCTGTTGATTCATCTGTGGAAGCTTTTGCGTGTATAAAAAACCTTGGACTTGATATCATCAGCAAAGCAGCATTTGGTTTTGACCTGAAAGTACAAGAACAACCTGATGACAAACTTGTCAAGGTTAGCTCTTTTTTACTTAATTTTTAACTCTTAGTAACATCTATAGCATAAAGAAGGATGGTGGAGCACAGGACTAAATACAAGCATGGCTGTGGATACTTGGAAACAAATCCACAGAGTATTATTATTTTGGAGTGGTGGGGGTGGGTGGAGCTTGAAATGCACTGCTAGTGGGAAGTAGGGGGGGTGGGGGAGTTCAGGGCGGAAAAACGTAATGAGCATGCGCGAACGTTTTTGTCCAGATCCCCTGGCCGGTTTTGAAAAAATGGCGGGATTTCAAATATTTTTTTGCCTAAAAATAAAATGTTTCCACTCATAACCTGGAAAGAACAGGCAATTTGTCTTCAAAAGTTGCAAGCTGTGGTTATAACCTTGTCGTTAGTAAATTTTCTCGAAGAATACCTCATAGTAAAACGGACTTTAACGACATTGATTTCCTTGCGTTGTACTGGAAATGTGCGTGCGTAGGTCCGATTTTTTTCAAGATGCATTCACAAAATGTGCTCATATAAGGAAGTTCCTTGATATATAAGGTCCGGAGCTCCACTGTGGACACAAAAACAACATATCTTTGGACAGTGATTTGCCCAAAAAAATTAACGCTTGCCCACAATGTGTTTGAAGTTTGAAGTCACTGAACTTTGTCGCACTTGAGCTGATATTTTAAACCCCCCGCTCAATCGGACACTCGTAGTTTCGCAGATCACTAAAATGTAAACAAAATCCTCAATGTAGAAGTTATTGCGTTGCCTTTATGGGGGCAGAAAAAAGGTCAATCTTTATCTAGTAAAATCTTCCCAAAAATCGGTTTCAAAGCAACTATAGTTTTTTAAACTTGCTCATTTCGCACAGATATATAAATTTTGCTTTGTGTTGTCAAGTTGAACACGCATAACATCTGTCAAAAACCTACGCGTAAGTAGGATATCCTTCAAACAAAGTTAAAGTTACATTATTTCAAAAACTTCTTGCTGACAATGAAGAAATGAATTTTCTGTACGAAAACAACTTACCTAAAGATCTTAAAAGCAAAAGATCAGTTGCAACTTGACAGCTAAGTCATGATTCACCATTTAGCTATTTTAAGCTTAACTGGTCCATGCAAGGGTCTTCGTGAAGCAAATCAAACTCAGCCGATCATTAGAAAATACAGAAAATTGCACATAAGGGCTTGTTTTGCTCGCCTCAGTCAAATCCAACTGCAGCCGTTGTTTACATACAGGAAAAGAGTCAATTGTTTTGAAGTCACTGCCGGCAGTTGTCGTTCTCTACTTCGCAGCGAGTGAAAAGGACAATTTGCTTACAGAAAGTTATTCTTATAAAGAACAGAAACTTTCACAGTGCACTGGAAAACAAAACTATGTAATGAAAAATGAAAAATAACTCTGACTACTATTACTTGAGCATCAGAAAAATGATCCTGAGTAAGCTTGCTGGCCTTCTATTTCCGAGAAAGTTTAATAAGTGCACAAGGTTGTTCACTCTGATGCGTTATAACGGCAATATGGTTCTCTGACTGACGACAAAGATAAAGCTGGTTCTGCAAAGGTAATAAATCTGGGCGTGTAAAAAAGTAACCGTAACTACTAATAACAGAATACAAGCGGGTTTTAATTCAGCCCGGCGAAATCAACTCATAAATTAATCAGATGCACAATCAGAAAAAATACTCGCCTCTTTAAAAATGTTCACAACCTTTTATTCCACCTCAGACTGACGGAATGATCCATTTTTCCTTTAACATTTGTTTTTCTGAATCCAAAGTAATTTTCAAGCGACAAAAAAAAGCAAACATGTCAAATAAAAATGCTTTACAAGGAGCAAACTTTGGCACCTCGTGCATTTCACTCAGAACTCCAGCAACAAACAAACAAACACAGTAAACACACAGAAAAGCCCGCCTTGAGCCTGCGATAAGGGATGCACAGGAGCTTGCGCAGAACATTTTTCCGCCCTGAAGTGGGGGAGTGGGGTGGGGGAGGTTTACAGCGTGTAAAGAAAGTCGTGTTCAATAGCCCAGGGCTAGTGGATTTTGCTATAGGGCTAGTGATTCTTGTTCTTAACTTGCCCGGCGGGTTGCTGTTGTGCTGTTTTTTGAGGAAATTCAAATTACAGAAGAATTGCTAATCAAAAAGGGTTTTAAGGCTAGTTGAAATGACTTGTAGGCTAGTACAAGCTAGCTACAGCTTGCCCGAATGGCAGGCTGTAAACCTGACTTTCTTTGCACACTGGCTTAGTTGAAAAATACATGTTCTTACTAATTTAAACCCTAAGGTCTCTCTTTTCTGTTTATTGACAATTAATATATAAAGTGAGTTGTTAGAAAAATATTCAGAGGAATGTCCTGCCAAAATCCAGTATGTAAATATTATCCTCTGAGATTGAAAATGTTTCAGTGTAACTGTGTTGTATATAATTTTGTTTTCTATCATTGTAGGCTGTGAATTCATTCCTGAGGCATGCTGGGGATATAGCTTTTTTAGTGTTTCCAAAACTTTGGTCCTGGAGGCATCCTTTTAAAGCATTTCATGTCCATCAGCACCAAAGAGTCCTTGATAACCTTGTCAAGCAGATCATCAAACAGCGTCAGTGTGAGGAGCATGGTGATAGTAAAAAGGACTTGTTGACTTTGCTATTGAGAGCACGAGACCCTGAGTCAAAGTATAGGCTGACAGATCAGGAAGTGCATGATGAGATCCTGACATTTTTGTTTGGTGGGTTTGAAACTACGACATCACAGCTATGTTGGGTTTTATACCATCTAGGTGAGTACTGCTAACCTCTCAAAAGACCATTTTACAGTTGTGGGTTTGGTACACTAGCTTTCTAATGAATGTGAGGCTGAGGCTGACCATGTTTTGATAGAAACCTCCTTGGTTTGCTTACAGAAATTATGCTTGAAAATACTTGTTAACAAAAGAACAATATGATTTACGTACGAAAGGATTAGTGGTTGTATCAAAATAAGGTCTACTTCAGCCTAGATAGCAAAAGAACAATGTGATTTACATAAGAAAGCATGAGTGGTTGTATCAAAATAAGGTCTACTTCAGCCTAGATAGCAAAAGAACAATATGATTTACATAAGAAAGCATGAGTGGTTGTATCAAAATAAGGTCTACTTCAGCTTAGATAGCAAAAGAACAATATGATTTACATAAGAAAGCATGAGTGGTTGTATCAAAATAAGGTCTACTTCAACCTAGATAGCAAAAGAACAATGTGATTTACATAAGAAAGCATGAGTGGTTGTATCAGAGTAAGGTCTACTTCAGCCTAGATAGAAAAAGAACAATATGATTTACATAAGAAAGCATGAGTGGTTGTATCAAAATAAGGTCTACTTCAGCCTAGATAGAAAAAGAACAATATGATTTACATAAGAAAGCATGAGCGGTTGTATCAGAGTAAGGTCTACTTCAGCCTAGACAGCAAAAGAACAATATGATTTACATAAGAAAGCATAAGTGGTTGTATCAAAATAAGGTCTACTTCAGCCTCGTTTCCATCTGTAACTGTAAAACGGGCTATTATGCTTCACGTGACCTCAAACAACAACAACAACAACAATATTTATTTAAACACGATAAAATTACAGTGGATTTGATGTGGTTGTGTATCTAAAAGTTAAAGACTGTATTCAAATGAATAGAAAAGCTTAAAAACTAATAATTAAAATTTAAAAAAAGATCTAACCTATTTGAGAGAAATATATCTATAAACAGGTTAGATCTTTTTCTAAATGTTAATTAGTTTTTAAGCACTTTATTCATTTGTAAACTGTGTTTAAATGTGGAAAATTCAGTTCTATCATAGAGCAGTTAATGCTTGGGCTCTTTGTAGTTTTATTTTCTATCTCAGGTAATTTTAGTTTTTTGTTTTTGTTTTTGGGTATGTTAATGTGCGCTAATGTCAAATGAAGTTGAAGCAAATAAAATTATAAAATACCTGATTAATTTGGTGTCCCCAAATTAGTAAGGGATTCTTTTTTCCCTGGCTAGATGGCTTTTGACACTTTAATAAAGTCTCTATCTATCTACCTATAAAAAATTAACTACAACATAATCTATTAGCCGCCCCCCCCCCCCCCCCCCCACCTAAGTCTCTTCACCTGATGCTTTTCTGACATTTGGCTAGTACCAACCTAAACTGAAAGAACACAAACTACCATTTATAGTAAGATTCAAAAAGGATCACTCACCCCATGTCAATCACTAATAATCACTACCGGTATGTCTCCTTAATTTCGACTTTAAAAAGCCCATTGATGGTATGTATGCAATACCTGCTTTAATTCTGCATTCTCCGACCAAATCTTAGCTCTTATAAAACCACACTCCCAGTTAAATTTAAGCCTATCCTAGCTTAACTGGCGATCTAACTTTTTGATTTCATTGCTTGTTACATTAAAACTGGCATCTCTACTGTATTGTAAAGTCCTGCCCTTTTTTACATGCTTCCTTTCCAGCAAAGCACCCTGAAGTTCAGGCTATTGCTCAAGAAGAAGTAGACAGAGTCCTTGGGGATTCTGATTTGATTACCTCAGAGATGGAGAAAGGTCTTAAATATGTGACAAACTGTATAAAGGAATCTCAGAGGCTCATTCCTGTTATAACGGGTTTTAGTAGAGGAGCTGTTGGAGATACTGAGTTGGGAGGTAAGCATCTGTGTTTTCAGAAAAAGGTTATGCTCATTTTTACCTCATCTGGGTATATTTTTGTATGGAAATTATTTTTAGGCCGCTACTTGAGCCTGTAAAATGATCATGTGCTTAGCAACTATTTAAGGTCTGATAATGTTACCTCCAAAGTAGAAAAAGGAAGCAAAAGAATTTTTCTCAGGCACTTGTGATTCTAGGTTTATTTTAACCTTTGGAAATGAATCAAATAGGATGATGAAAGCTGTCAACTGAAACTTTGCACTGCATGTCATCTTTTCACAACTTCTAAGACTGAGATATGATTGTGTAATATTTGAGAGATTAATATAATGGTTTATTTTTTTCTGTTGGTTATTTTTGAAAAGGATATCACATCCCCAAAGGTTCTGTTTTGTTTCTGGATACCTATGTCCTGCACCATTTGGATAATTTGTGGGATAAACCGGAAGTGTTTGATCCAACCCGCTGGGAGGACAAGATGGCTGTACACACCTTTTCATTTCTTCCTTTTGGGGGTGGAAGCAGACGATGTGCTGGGCAGCCATTTGCTGTGGTAGAAATGAAAGCTGTGATTGCGTTGATTCTCAGGAACTTTTCACTTAGATTGGATGAAAGCAAGCCCATTCACACTGAAGTGAAAATTGCATTTGGTCCAAGGCAAATTCACTTCTTTATTAGCAAAAGATGACTCTGATAAGAATTTGTTGTGCACGGAAAAAAAGTAGATCAGTGGTCGGGACAAAGACTACTACCACCACCACTTACACAGGGACATATATTAAAGTTAATTTATAGATTTAGCCAGGGCTAAAAGCGAAGCTCTCGATAATATTTATAGTTTGTTCAAACAAAATATAAAATCGTGTGATGCTAAGCGGCGAGGGCAACACCGGAGAACGGTGAACCAACAATAGGTTTAATATAATAATTAGCAAAAAAGCAACTTTGCACGTGCAGCACACTTTTTTGTACATTTCTTTGCCGTTTTTTTGCACGACTACAACGTGAAACTTCCAGAAACTTTTTAGTTACACGTTTTATAGAGGAAATTTTTTTTCACTGCCACTCATTTTCACCTTGCATTGTTGGCCGCTAGCATTTCTCATTTTGTCACCGCCCGTACAAAATTTTCATGTTGTTCTTCTAACAAAAAAATGTCTCCTTTGTTTTTTATCTCTCGCTGTAGATCTCTGTGGCTCTTTTCCTCGTTGAGCCTCGCTAACCCGCCGCCTACTTTCTCCCTTTCTCTGTCTTTTTCTTGCTCTATATTCCAAATTTGTGGACATGACAATTAAGCTTAGTAAGCTTAACACTTTAGACAACACGGATACAGAAACAATTTCCGCTTTCCGTTTTCGTCTTTATTGACTCTTTAGTGGTCTCCTCTTTACAAGAGGCCGGTGGCTATGCGATTTCCTGCCAAAATATCCTCGAGTTGCGTTTGGGTTACCATCGCTGTTGATTGAGTTATTTTACGTTGGTGTGCCTGTGGTGCGGACGGACGGTTGGGCATACGCTCACGTGATTACAAAATTTTCTCGGATGGGTGGATTGCTTCATTTTCTTATCCATGGTGCTCCGCTCCGCTGCGCTTGAGAGAGCTCCGCTATTATTAGATTAGTAATTTTTTGTAACGTTTTGGACTTAGCTTTCCATTATTTTATAGTGTGCTTCTGGACAAGTCCTTTTCTTTGCCCCTTAGAAGACGATTAGGATAGGCCTTGAACTTTCGATAGTTTCTTTTTACGTTTTCAAAAATAAATTTAAAGTAATGATATTTAATTTACAAACCGCTTTTGTACGTGTAGAGAAATGAGATTTTAATCGTTTTAGTACTGTTGAAAAACGAGCAGGAGTATATTATCAGGTTTAAAAACCCGAGAGTTTTTGGATCTGATAACACACGACTGCGAGTTTTTTGAACGGCTTCAAAATCTCTGATATAGATCAACTCATTCTAGCACTAATATTTTGATTTGGGGTTGTTTTGGTTTAAAAAATTGGACGTAAAGTTTAGCCTTGTCTTTATCGGATATAAACACACTCATTAAACATTAATTTCTTTTGATTTTCTTTATGAATTATTAATGAGGTTTTGAAACAGCTTTTTAGTGTTTTGTTTAAGGAACTAACAAAGAAAACGACAAGAAAGATTAGCTTAAAGTTATGTTCTGTAGTAACCGGCCAAGTACTAATCTATTCTTTGTCCCATCGACGGTTTTCCCATGACATGTACATGTACATGTATTGACGATTCGCAGGTTTTACAGGTTGTATGGTCATGAGTTATTAAAAGCTGACAAAGTCAACCATTTGCAAGTTTCAAAGACATTGCCACGCCTTACAATAATATAAGTCAACTCTAGCCTACATTACGCCGTCATTGATGCAGTGAGAGAGCTTTGCAAAAGGAAGGACTAAATTGGAAAAATGTTGGCGTGGTCTTTTGGTTTTGTTGTCTTTGTTATGGCAGTACAAACTACTGTTGAAGGTAATTCGTACCTAGATACCATTATAGCCAGCCTAATTAATGTCAATATTTAGTTTACTAAACACAAATGTATTTCAATAGCTAACATTTAAATGCTTACGTGTTTAAAATATTTGGTGTAATAAAAGAACATGAGACACGAAACAGTATTTCATGAGAAATCTAGAGACTAAGTTGTGGCTAGTGATAAAGTGAGACGTAGCCGAATTTGTTTGAACCGACTTTCAGTTGTCTGTCTCGATTGTCTGATGTAGTTTCTCAAATTTTCAATTTCCTTGGTTTCTAATTTTAGACCTTTTGTCAGGTCAATAATCAGGGGTACCCAACGACAGTTTTCTGAATTATTTTCTATACTTTGAGAAAGGCTAAGAATTTCTGGATGACAGTTCCATTCATGTACAATTTTCGGATCTTATCTAATAAATTCCCTACGTTTTTCTGAAGTTTAATTTATCACATTTTACTCCCAAGATTAAGCTCTTTTTCGCAGAAAAAGGAAACCTAAAATTTTTGGATATAAATTTTATAGTGCCGATTAGCGGATTGTATTTCTAGCCGGATTTCTGATAACGTTATCGCCAAATAGACCTTTGCTTCCAACAGTATTTTTCGGTCAAAAACTATCTCTAAAGTAGCTATTGTAAAAACTAAGAGTGCAACCATTGTTTTTTTTCTTCTCCTCCTTTCCTTCTCCTCGCTCTTTCTTTTTCTCCTTCCCTTTTCTTTCGTTACTATGATTTTGGAGCTTCTCGGGCTTAAGAAACGTGCCTTTTGATGTTTTTTCACTCAAATGACTGCAAGTTTCGTTACGTTGGTTTTCAATTTCGTTAGGTTGGGACCCCCCCCCCCCCCCCCCCCACCTTTTGAAAAAAAAAAAACCATAAAATTAGGAAATACACATTTTCAAATAAAAGGAATCTTTGATGGAATAAGAGTATTAGACTGGCGGAACTTGCCGAAGCATCCAAATTTGTTATTGGTCCATTTCGATCCTATATCACACGGTAAGCCTCAAAACGACTATCTTTACAAAACTGTACTTAGTCGTAGACTTCTGTGTTTTCACCGCCCAGGTGATGTAGTATATGCACAAACAATGGAGACTTTTTTATCAAGGTTCTCAAATGTCCACGGAGCTACGATTTCATAAAACAAATTGAACTCTATGGCATTGTAGACAACATAAAGAAGTTTCAGGAATTCCCCAGAGGAGCATGATAAATGAAATTGTCGTGATCTGAAAGCTTCTGCGCGTAAACCCTGCAACCCCCATAGTAGTAGTAAAAGGTCCTTTTCGGCAGCTCGAAGGTTATAAACATGGCTCCGTTCAACAATGACTAAAGAAACGTTCTAAACAGCCGCAAGGAGAGAACGGACAAACTTTTGAAGTAAATGAAACACGCGAAAATTATGATGCTGCTGTGCAAGGTTACACTTTTTTTGTTACGAACTTCTTTCTCGTTTGTATAACTATTTAAAAAATGATTGATGAGTTGTAACTGTATTAAAAAATTATGAGTTGGCACCAGGTAAACCAATTTTAAACCCTTTGAAAACTGCTCCGCGGGCCCTGACAGTACTCTGGATAGCCCAAAGTGTGTTTTCAATGCATTTAGGAGGAAACCGCCGTTGGGTGCCCCTGTATAATGGTGTACTGGCTTTTTCTCTTGATTACTTGTGGTCTTAGGAGCGAGAGGTACATAACAATAATGAACATTTGTTTTCTCGTGCAAAATATGACCAGTATGACTTTTAAAGTGTGTTTCACGGCGAAAAGGTGACGCAGATATAAAGGACATACTCGATACTCACCCAATTTTTTTCTCGTTTTTCAAAATGAAACTTGATCTCATTTGAGCAAACGAGATGTGGTATATTTAACAATTATTCCACAAGTGCGCGTTGGATATGATTTGGCTATAATCATCTCATATCCAACAAGCGCGAGTGGAATAATTGTTTAATTAAAAACGCCCACAAAATATCGAGAATTCTTCCCGACTTTATTTGTAAAAGCAACCGATTTTCAGCTTGTTTTCAATTTTGAACAGACGCTTACAGTTACCATATTTGGAGAACATGGTATAGTGCCTCATATATACCATGATGGCTGAGCCAATCGGAGCTCTAGAAGTGCACAATCCTATGATTTAGTTTTTAATAAAGTATTATAGCTCATAACTTGCTTTGTATGCGCAAGGGGAGCGAGTGGGGGATGGGGGGGGGGGGGGGGGGGGTTACTCTGGATTTCAGGTGACGTGGATATTCGAAGGATTTTTTGGGGTTTGAAATTTTCGATTGCAGGCATTTTCGGGGTAGGAAAATTTAGCAAGTATTTTTTTGGGCGTCTTGATTTACGTAGGAATTTTTTGCGTACTTTAAACAATCTGAAGTTGTCATTCTGCATGATGTTACTGATAACACAGAAGATGTTCTTGGGTAGGCTTAGCCACAATTTGCCTATAAAAGTGTGTAAAAGTTGCTAAAAAGTTGCTATTTTATTTTTAAAGTTGACGAAAAGTTGATATTTTTTTTTCACTTGATTGCACTTGAAGTTGGTTTTATTGCGGTTTTCACGTCCGGATTCGTCTGTATTTTTCTTTCTCTAGCTATTTTAGCTTTTTTCGGCGGTAGCGAGATTTGCCCTCAGCCTTTTACCTTCCTCAATAGGATTAATCGGGCCTTCATCTGTACGTTCTTCTCAGCTGGAATCTTAATTACCGACATTGTTGTCCGCCATCATGAAAAACTTGTAACGTGATCCCGCTGACCTCATTGACAGGCGTGCAACACCAAGCTGGCATTGGTAATTGGGCCAATCCTGGAGTCCATGCACACACTCACACAGTAGCATTAACCAGTTGAATTTAGCTGACGTTTCCTTCGAAAGCTAATAAATGTCACGAAAAAGTAAAAAATAATTTAAAAAATGCTAAAAAAATCAAAAGTTGCCGAAAAGTTGCCGAGCTACTTGTGGCTAAGCCTATTCTTGGGTGTCTCGAGTGTTGTTAGAATCCAATGCAAAAGGCTCAGAAATTCGGCATGGGATTTTTTGGGGGGGTTATTTTTGGTCCAGGGATTTTTTTGGGCTTTGTTTGAAACCCTAGGGATTTTGGGGGCTTTTGATTTTTGCCCCCATTCGATAATCCCCGTCACTTGAAATTCGGAGTACTCCGCTTGGGTTTGTTTGTCTTTTGTCAAGTCAGTAGTTGTTAACCTTTTTTTCAAACAGGTTTTCATCGTAAAATTGCATCGGAAAACAGCAAGTGCTGAAACCAATGCCCACAGCCCAAAATAAACTACTCACTCATGGATTTTTATTTTCACGCTTTACAAAACGAAACTTGGTCTTCTTTGATCAAACGCGACATTTATGGTTTATTGTATTTTCAGTCATAACTTATTTTTTCAGTCTTTTATGAAGCTATTTGTCAATGTTTCTTTCAAACAGGTTTTCATCGTAAATTGCATCGGAAAACAGTAAAAGCTGAAACCAACGCTGACAGTCCAAGTATGTTACTTTGCTAAGATACTTAATTCATAAAGGCCGGGGGTTCAGGGCCCACGTTTGCGAACCAAACATCTTGCGCTCTTGGCTGCTCTATCACCGGAAACAAAAAGTAACAAACAAGACGCCGCGACGGTCTTTCATACCCTGTGTGGCAGGCGTATAAAGGAGGGGGAAAGAAAGCTCGATGAAGACCGCCTGCCCCCAACACGCGTGCTGTATTTCAAGCCAACTTGTTGGAGGCCTATGGCTCTTGAATGTGTTCTTTTTTCTCTAAAATCCCCTTAATCTCCTTGTCGTGATAATGTCAATGTGTGCAAATTGAAACCATCTAATTCAATTGTTTTTTATCGTTATTCTGGTTGCTGACAAAATTAATCAATTTCTTGTCACGTATTAAGGTTTTTTTTAATGTTTCCGAATCGAATGAAACCAATAAAGAGTTATCGGGGCTGATATTCATTTTAAGGTGACTCATTTTAAGGGTCAATACCTCCCAAGTTTGGGCATAAAGTACGTCGCTATAAACAAAGATTTGGAAAAACTGCCACCACACCGATGTCATTGCAACCCTGATCATAACAAATTTTCGTCTTTATCTAATACAACTGTGCTGGCAATTTTTCCAAATCTTTGTTTATGGCAACGTAGTTTATGCTCGTGGGAGGTATAGGCCCTAAACGACTGTTTCTAGCCACCTTAAAGGCTTAAGTGACTAAATTGACGCCTTACCCAAAATATTTAAACTTTAAGCTTTCTGTTCCTACCTCTACTAAACGTTAGTAGGGGAGACTGGTTATGAAAGCCGGCAAACATCAAACTTGAAAACAACGGTGCTGCGTTGTATGGTCGAAGCTCCCTGACCATGCACAATCGTTTGTTTTTTGTTCACAAATTATGACTGAATAAATTAATGCGATGTTTCGATTGGTCAGTAAGTTTAAAATGATAGGAATGCTATTGAACGTCGTGCACGGCCAGGTCCAAAAAAGCTTACAACACATACAACAAAGGAGTGTAACGGGTTTCATAACCATTCCACTTTAATAACTATGCTCTAATTATTTACTACAGCCGTCACTGTAACTAGTGGATGTGCCAGTGTACAGCTCGGCCAGGCTTCCTACAGTGGTAATCCAACAATTCCTGAAAAGAAATGGATACAAACACCCTCTGTAGTTCACATGGACGACAGTGAGTATTTAGTTATGTCTTCAACTCGTGCCGGTCGAGTGTTTCACTAGAATCTAGATACACCAAAAGATAGATTGTAAAAAAGTGGTCTAGATGAGACCTCTCTGCAGCGGCCACCTCTCCACGACGGCAACGGCCATTACAGCGAGTCCCCAATCTTCAAAATAACTTCTAGACAACGTCCATTTTTTTCAGCGACTGACGAAAAAGTCTGCAATGGTGGCAAAATTTGATCCTTATGGCGCGTTGATGATTAATCGCAGCAATTGTATTTTGATTGAGTTCCATTTATTCTGCTACAGTTAGCACACACAGGAAAAAATAACGGATGCCCATTTTTGGATATTTTAGGGTATTTAAAGAATACCCATAAAAATCCCAAATTTGGCAAAGTGAGACAAGTCCCAACCAGGGAATTCCCAACCAAGTTCCCTGATTGGGACTTGTCTCACTCTTCCAAATTTGGGATTTTTGTGGGTATTCTTTAAATACCCTAAAATATCCAAAAATGGGAATCTGTCATTTTTTCCTGTGACAAATTATCCACAATACTTACTGCGAATGTTCCAAGCCTTGCTCGTTTTGTCATGTTAACATTTTGATTCAAAACGTTATTTAAGAGGCAGTCTCAATAAAAACCGCCCACTCAATTTCGTGTGAAAAATAATTTTGCCTGAAACTCTGGCGAGTGAAAGGCTTTATCGAGACTGTAACTGAAATAGGTTTGCTTTGATTCACAATAATTTTCTGGCCACGCTGGGGGGCGCTAAGTATCTTGTTCGGCAACGGCCAATTTGTACGTCTTGAAAACTGAAAATTAGGCATTTTTGCGGCCCTGTAAAATGTTCAAAGATCAGACTAGTGCGCTCCCTAGTTATTTCAGTACTATTGTACGCCTGCGAAACCTGGACATTGACAGCGGACATCCTGAAGAAATTGTAGGCCACTGAGATGAGAAGCTTTAGGAAACTGCTTGGCATCCCACACAGAGATCGCCCTATGATGATATCTTAACCACAGTAAAGAAACGCAAGTTAAAGTGTTTGGACATGTATCAAGATCATCAGGGCTTGCCAAGACAATTTTACAAGAAACAGTGCAAGGAGGGAGAAGAAGGGGCCGAAAAAATAAGCGTTGGGATAATAACATCTCTGAGTGGACAGGGTTGAAGTTTTGCAACGCCCTAAGAGAAGCTGAAAACAAAATCAAATGGAGGGAGGGGGTAACTATGTCCGTGGCGCCCCAACGGTCAACTTGACTATGGGATAGGTGCAAGGTGCAAGGTGCAAAATGTTTGACTGATTTGCACCATCTGCCAATGAATATTTTGTCCATTTATAGGTGAACACCTCTAGTTTTACGTAAAAGTCTTAGTTATTCGCTAAATTTAGCAGAACAGACGAAATCAAGAAGAATATGACCAAAATATATCACACCCCTACCTCCCCATAAAGGCCACCTCTCCACAACGGCTACTTTGTTCTGTCCCCAAGGCGGCCGATATGAAGAGGTTCGACTGTATTTCCATAAATACCTTTTATTCCAGATAACTATCGTGTCCTTGGTCGCGTTATTCATATGAATTACTTGAAAGAACAGCTAGAGACTCAATACAGCTTGAATTTTGCCGATGTGCGAAAGGAGATTATTCTATTCAATCTGGATGTTTATGCAGACCTGGTGTACATTGAGGTTAGACTTCACAAACAATCTTAATGATGACTTTTTTATTTTGAATTTATTACTGTTTCTAGAGTGATTTTGTAGATTCGCTATCTTTGTAGGGTGCTATAAACTTCCCTGGAGTCGAAAGATTGAAAATATACTCGCGCAACTTGGTGGGGTCGACAGGAAGTAGCATAGATTTGTCTGCCCCGAATTGGAACCAAGCCTTCACGAGCGGAGTTGCGCCTGGGAGTAATGGAGAAAATGGCAACAACGGCGTAAATGGTCCAACGGGTGGGTAAAATTCTGCTCTCTATGACGACATCAGATGAACAGCTGTATGTCTACATATTGATAATTAAATCTACATCTTTTCATTAGTTGAGATTTACGCTAGCACGGTTCAAGGTAGTTTTACTGTGATAGCCAGTGGAGGTGATGGACATCAAGGACAGGACGGTAAACCTGGAGAGGACGCGCCAGACAGAAGAGATCAAGTAGGTTCCTTCAAGGGACAGTGTCCCAGGGCGGATAAAGGTTTATCCGCCCTGCTGTGTCCCGTTTATGCGCACGCGCGAGCGTCATCTGTTTTTTCTTCAAAAGACAATAGAACTGTCATATTGACTCGACATGATTTCCTTCCGGACCGCACCGCCGAAGGAGATTTGTTGTTTACGTTCTCAAGTAATATTTTAGACTTTCGAAGAAGTCTTTCGTCTTATTTAAAATTTGGCTCGTGGCACGAAGACTCATCGCGATTTTATCGTCAGCAGGGCCGCCTCGTGAACCGAAAATCTCGTTCCGCTCGCTTTAAAAACAGCTTTTCTAATGTGAAACTCGTGTCAGAGGTCAATTGTTGGAAGTCCAGTAATATTTGCCTGATTTGCTCGCATTTTAGCATCAAACGTTTGAAAGATATAAACAAAAATCACAGGTAACCTATCGTTTCCGTAACCTACGAAAATGAAAGGATTTCAATAAAAAACAGCTTACCTTACTTAAAATGTGTGTTACGTCTCTCCTGTGTGGTCCACGGGCCGATTTATGGCCGTTTTATGGGTTTTTATGTAAACCGTTTTCTCGATTGGAGCAGTTGGAGCGAATTTCCGGCCGTTTTCCTTTGGTGGATCGCTCGAGCCGCTTCGCTGGAGTGCCCAACCTTGGTAAACTTTTATATAGAGAGAAAACCGTTTACGTATTCCTTTCACAATTATCTGAGCTTGTATGGAAGCTGGCAGAAGAAATAAGCCTTCAATCGGCATCAAAGCGTTTCCCATCCTTTGGTCCTCCGGCCAACGGCAATAAAAGTAACGCCAAAAAATCCTGATTTCGTCCAAATCGAAACTTAACGGGAACAATATATCATTGATCTGTAGTCCTGAGAAGTTTTAGTTAGTATTGAACTCGGCCAAGCGCGATGCAAACGGATTTTTCAAGGTTCTCTTACTCTCCTCGCATGTTTTGATTTCGCGACATCTTGTCCGAAAATGAAAGTTTGATGCATGCGCAGTAACGGGATACTGTTCCTTTAATTAACAGCTAAACAGATTTTTCTATGCATTCTCCAGCTTAAATAGCAATAGAACCAATGCGCGTCTTTCCAATACGTTTCTTTAAGTAAAGCCCGCTTTTTCAAAAATCATATGTTCAACCGGATAGTTTTATCAGTCTGACATTGTACTAAGCTATGTGAGTCCTGAAAAACCCTGGTGAGGAACCGGGAGCTGTGGTATAAGAGCACATGCTTAATTCCCGATTAATGTGTTCGCAGGAATTTTGAATCCTTAGCGATAACGAAATTATCGACTGTTTTCTCCGCACGAGAATGTAATAGTTACCTTTGTCACCGCGTTAAACTCAAACAGGGGCAGCGGTAACGTTATCGCTTTTTTTCAAATGAGTGTGCAGGATCAATGAACTTGTTTTCCCTGATTCGATAAAACAGTTGCGCAGGAATACATTAACGTCGATGATGTCCCAGCCTTCTGTCTTTATGTCATGAATAAATGGTAGAGGAATCTAATTAAGATTAGGTCATGTGCTTTTTTCAGTTTTTAGTCAATCATTCCTTAAGCAAGGCATTCATTGACCTAACAATATTTAGAAAACTTATTCAATGGGTTAACCACCTAAAAAATGCATATGACCTTATCTCCGTAGTTTATTTATGAGATAAAGACAAACATATGTGACGTCATCGGCGTTAATGTATTCTCCGCGAGTGAATGACATTCCCCGGCAAAAAGAGGTCTAACCGGTCCCTACTATATTACTTTTATACTCGTAAGTACTTCCTTTTAAAGTCATTTTTCTACCAAACAGGAACTTTCAAAGACGCGAACCGACTGCGACAACCAAGAATCATCATTAACGTGTATTAATGTTCCCGGAGTACAGGGCCAGAAAGGAAAAACCGGAGGGAAGGGAGGAGATGCTGGGACTCCAGGTACATCCCATTTTATCAAATTCAATTCCTTATATGCCAGGGCAGAATTCTTTCATTCATTGTAAAACTTTCAGTCGATCGAAATCTCCGTTGTATTTAGGAGAATCTGAGGCACTCTTCGTCCTCATTCTCGTACTGCAAAGAACCTTGAGGAATCAATGCAAGTGCCTCGCGAGCATGGGTAAAAATGTTTTTTCTCTTGCCATCCTAGTGTTTTCTCTCTCTGTCTCACTCCATGAATGTTTAATTCTAATATCTTTACCTTTTTTGGCCGCTGCTTATTATTGCATGTTAATTCCTTCTTTACAGGCATTGGGGGAAACGCCGGTCGGATAATTTTTTATGTGCAGAACTTTGATGGGAGAGTGGACGTGAGGTCGTGTAGAGGGGCTGGAGCAGAACCTGCTAATAATGGAGCTGGAGGGAAAGGTTGGTAAAGTTAATTATATGATAACTGCAAGTTCGTGAATCGAATTGTGAATAGTTTCAGACGGCTTTAGTAAGGCAATCAGCAATAGTTTCTAACGAAGTTTCCATATTAGTGCCATGTTTCTGTGTAGTGTGTAACGTTGAACGAGAAGTAGTTTTCCGAAATATTCCAACCCTAACCAACTCCACACCACTAATCGTTAAAATTTGTAATTTACAATCATTACACTATTTTGTGCGAAAAATTCAAAAAATAGGAGTTTTGATATTTTGTTCGAGCTCGTTTGCGTTCATTATCTTCATCTGCTGATTTGCGGCACTATAAAATTGCTTTTTGTTTTGCTATGTTAAGCCGTAGCTAGAAGTCAGCTTCGTTCAGGGATATAACTTGTTACGTCTTATATAACGCTTTATTGATAGGTGGTTTAGGCTCTTATGGTGGTGAAGGCAGGGTCTGTGAAGGGAGTGGATGGGGACCTGCCGTTGGAATTGGATCAAGTCAGTTTTCATGTAAAGATAAAGGTACCGACCATACACGGGGAAGACGTGGAGAACGAGGTGATACAGGACAGTCAGGAACAAGTATGAAACTCTATTTTATTGTAGGGGAAAGAAAGGTTTCTTCCATAAATACTGTACCTTCTTGAAAAGCTCCTCTTATTTCACTGCCGTAAAAAGAATTTGTGATGTTATGCTTTTTCTTCCCCTCTCTCGCTTCAATAAGCCACGGGCAATGTTTAATGACCGGCCACAAAGTCTTAAGATCAATTAATTGATTAACGAGCGACGAAGTCAAAGTGCTGAAAGTGCAAGGGAAAGAACGAATACTCAATCAGTCAATCAACCAGTCAATAAATAAGTGAAATAATGAAAACCCGAATGAGGAAAAGAAGTGAAAATGTTTATTTTTAGCTCCAATAAACGGTGGCGCAGATGGATCAGTTGATAAATCGTCAATACAACCAGGAGAGCTAGACCAGACTGGCAAACACAGTTACCCAATAGTACTTCTCAGAGTCATTAAGAGACAAGCTGAAGATTTGCTTTGGAAAGGTGAAGTTACACAAGGCCGTGCGGCTCTCCACTTTCTAAAATCGGTGACAGAGGAAAGGACTGATTCTGACGCCGTTGCCATAAACAAAGGTATTGTTTAGACGGACTCGTAAGACAACTGTTGTGGACAAACAAGTAGATTTAAGCCGCCTCTTTTTCAAAATACGAAAGTCTTCTTACTCAAATAATTTTCGTTAAAACTCCAGGCCACCAACTCGGGTTAGCCTGTGTACAGCTGCCTCCTCCCCTCAGAAAAGGGGAGGGGGCGGCTGTACACAGGCTACCTGTGGTAAGAGAGTGTGGTGACCTTCTATTGCGATCAGTCTGGTATCAAAGATGCTACATCACGGTTTCTGGTTTGAATTCCAAAATGTCCTCGATCCTAAATAATTTTTAATCCCGTTATAGTTCGCTGTTACCTACTTGGCGTTCCAGTTCTAACCCGTGGTTAGCAATGGCTGTTTAGCTATAGATCCAATCCTAAAGAAAACACAGTATAAACAGGGTAGTGTCGTATGGCCGTGTTACCATTTTTCTGTATTTATTGCCAAACAGTTTTGCTCCCACGCTGACGTTTTGGGGCTTTGTCATGTGGGTAGGAGGCCACCATACAGCTAGCTCTTGATATCGCTGATGTAGGACATAAGCCACATATGAACTTAATAAATGGCTATGCCTTCAATGAGTCTGTACAGTAGGTCAGTGCCGAGATATCTAGCGTCTGCCCGCTGTTTGGGAAGTTGTAGTCTCAATTCCTGTCGATAAGGCGTCTATTTTTCTTTCTTTGTTCCACACTTGTAACACGACCCTCTTATTATGGAGTGTACAGTTCTGACAACAGGTCTAAAGCGTTACCTTTCCAGCCAATAATCACCGAAATTGATCATTGTTCCTTAGGGAAACTTTTGAACCAAAACAAGAGGCTCATGTTAAACAATACCAGGCTCCAGTTTGTAGTAACCTGTTAAGGTGCTATGGCTTAAAAGAACTGTAACAGATAACCACTTACGCTTGATTATGTAGTTGCTTCGGCACTAAAACCGTCATAATACACGTCCACTTTCAAGCGTTTTGAGAAAACTAAAAATCGGGCCAATAATAAGTCTCTCTGCCATATTTGTTTTTCAGCTGTTTCACGAAAGCTTGGTTTTCTAGAAGTAGAAGGTTACGACATCTTTGGAAAGAATGAGTTGTTTGCTCCTCGAATTAAGTGGGAAGCGCTCAAGACGGTCGTGGAGGGCATCAAGAACACAGCCTCCGAGTACGAACGAGGTTACAATGACATCAAGGAATCTATCGAAAGCAAATCAGACTTTCAGCAGGTTGATATATGACCATTATATTTATTTATCATTTGTCACCTTAAAGTACGGAAATAATCTGTGGAGTTTATGAATGTGTACCCGCCCAATGTTACCATGTGTTCATGTATTCAGATATTCATTATATTAATCCAGTCTCATAGCTTTTCCCTTGATTATACATTATATTGTTGTTGTGTTAGGATAAAAAATTAATGTTAGTCACTCTTGAGACTTAAATGGGTTAAGTAGCTTAAGTCGATTGACTATATTTTAAGTAAAAGTACATGTTAGGAATACCTAGTGTGAAAATTGGAATTGGCAGAAAGCTTAGTGATATTTGGTTAACCCTAACCTACTCAAACGAGTTCACCGCTCAGTCAAGATTTTGTGTTTTCTGTTTTTTTTCGTTCTCTTTTGTGTAAACAGATATCTCTCAAGATGTCTACATTGGCACACTCACAGGTCAAGGCAGAAAAAGATCGCTTAATCGAGGCCAAAAAAATCGCCGAGAGCGAGAAAAGGCTCTATGTTAAGGTTTGTATACAAAAGTCTCAAATGTCCCCTAAAATCATGTTTTTGTCTTGCAGTGTCGTTGCTTTTCTGGTGGATAACTGGTTTCAGTGCAATTAATTGAGGACTTGAGCCTTTAGAACATCAAAGAAACATGTGTCCTAAATAACGTGAAAAAAAAAACCGCTTTAGTTAAGGCATATATTCCGCTTTTGTTTTCGAGATAGAAAATTACTACACGCATCTGGCACTAAACACTTACTCGGTATAGCAATAGGGCTTATGATATTCGTTATAGTACTAAACCATCCCTCGTGTTGTGCTGTCTCACTTAGACAAGTTTCAACGACTCGACTTATTCTGATGTGACCAATAAAAAGAGGCCCTGATTAAAGTCTAAACAAGAATCGCCGAAAGGTGATTTTTAACTGGGCTGCCATAGGGCTATTAGGGAGTTTAAGATGCCCCTACGGCGACGGCAACGAGAACGTCAAAAAGCAATTGGTTAAGATTAGCAAAACAACAACTCTGCACGTGCATCGCGCTTTTTTGTACATTTCTTTGCTGTCACTGCACGACTACAACGTGAATTGCCTAATTTCACGTTTTATCGACAACGTGAACATACGACGACGAATCTCTCTTACTCTTTGTATACCTGGATATTTTTCATAAGAATTCAACTCTGGGAGAGTTCGCGTACATAAAACGTAGTGACCGAGTTGGGGTAATCGCGCTAAAGTTTCATAGATCGAGGAGCCACTTTTTAAGCGATGTTTTTGCCGCCGTCGCCGTCGTGGTATCTTAAACTCCCTGTTTTCTCTGAAGGGAGGGGGCCGCTATACGCATTCAGGCTACCATAAAAACCTGTCGCCGACCATTGCGTGAGACATAATCTCATGTGAGACTGAAACATAAACTCACGCAGAACATTGTACCCTTTTGAAAGACTTTCGTAACAAAAAAATGAGTACCATTTTTAACTGGGAACTGAAAAATAACTTTTAAATTCCACCATTTTGAATAAAAATAAACAAGTTGGCCATTAATTCTAAGAAGGAAACGATTTGCATTATTTTCACGCACCCCTCCCCTAATCCCTCTGTCTCCCAAAATATAGCGTGACAGCATAACGTGACTAATTTGATGTAACCGGAAATTCCCAAAATTATTGTTGTTCTACGAGTATAAAATGCGACAGGGTCAGCTACTCGCCACTGGACTGATTTGCACTAGACAGACAGGGGCCTCACTGACTGCACTGAGACTTTACTATAGACGATCCTAATTTGCGGTCCACGGTCTACATGAAAACGCACTATTTTTTCCACAAGATAAGACTATTAAGTTTTAAGATTTTCCTCTTGGTATTTTTCTCTAACTTAAGGGAATAACACCCTTTGCATTTTGTGACCTAAAAAAGCTCGCATGTTGCTTTCATCAGCACGCACTTTAAACAATATAAACAGATGAAAAGATCGATAACATATACCGATATGAGTTAAAATTCGCTTGAGTTCGCTGTTTGTCTCACGGCACCCATGACCAACTTTTCTTCATGGCAGATAACTATGCCGCTTTATAACTCCTCCGAAGTTTTTGTGCCAGCTAAATAATATGGAAACACTATTCACAGTCCTTGGATATCAAAAAGACTGAACGTGACGCACTTTTGTGCCGTTGTTTACTTCTGATCACATCTTCAAGCGAAGTCTCTCTTTTCAAGCGATTCATCTCAATGCACAATAATTGACCCTTAGGGGCCGACCATTTAACTCTTGGGGGGGGGGGGGGGGGTGGGAGATTTCTGGTCATCAAGAATTTTTTTCTAGCAATCTGGTGGGCAGGATATTTTTTTCCCTTTTTTCCCATAAGCTTTCTATTACATTTGTGCTGCATGCAATTTTTTCCTTCCGACAAGCGCTTGCAGGAAATTTTTTTTCAAAATCACTCACCCTCAAGAGTTAAATGGTCGGTCCCTTGTATTAATTAAAACCCTATGGTTCATTCATATTAATGCTGTTTTTTCCCCTCACATTCACGGTGTTCGTTCGTTTACAAAACACCTTCAGGAAAATAAAGGTCGTATAAATCATGTGTATTGTGTTTCGAAATAAATGGATTATACGCTTTTTTAAGTTTCCATTTTGCGGTGACTTCAGTTTACATCTCCATAAAATCAAGAAACAATACGAGAGCTGAAAATTTTCAAAGGCATGTTTCTGAAACTCGCTAATGTTGACATTCATCGGCAACTGAGTTGTTCGCTGCACTGAGTACGACAGCTTACAATCAAGTCTTCAGCCATAGTGTCGTCAACTGATGAAATAATTTGCTCATAAATTGTGCTTATTAATTGCTCATGTACTACATCGATCGATAATTCTCTCTTTGAGTTCACGAAGAGGCTCCAGCGTTCCAAACCTGACGCTCACAGTCATCTTTTAGTGTGAACCTCCCGTGAATGGCGTGTGGTTTTGTATGCAACGTGAGCATTTCTCTGAGTTTCCCAGCGCCAACATCATCAACTGACTTAAACTCGAACAATAAAAAAATTATAGAGTTACTCCTATGATCAAATCGCTTCGAACATCGCAAATAACCTTCTTCAGGTTCGCAACGCCTTCTGGGTTTCTGGGGGGCGGAGACGAGGTACAAAAAGTACTCGTGCAACGGTCCGTGCAAGAGAAAATCCTATGAAACCATTTGTGAGAACATCGTTTCTCGGTACCAGAACCTCGTGTCTTCCCTCCCCCGGGAGGCCGTTTTTCTGCACTGGCGACCGAAAACCGAATTTATAACTGGGCCGCACAGGCAGCCCAGTAATAACGGCTAAATGCTTCGGTAAAATACACTAAAATCATCTTTATTAATCAGTGACAGAGCCATGTATTGTCTTTGTGTTTTGTGCTTGTGTTTGAACCTACAGACCGAATTTAACTGTTAACGTATTTAGCAGCGCTTTTATTTTCACAGTTCCATGAACCGAGAATAAATTGACTTGTCGCGCTAGTAATCGAAAAGTTGTTTTTCATCTAAGAAAACGTAATCCCGCCAATATCTCCCTCTAGGCCATCGGAGAGCTGGAAAGCGAAATGAGAGGTATAACACAACAGATAAGAGGGATTCTACCTGAAGCATTAAGTGCTGCTGAATTTAACGAAGACGATTTTCTGGCAGTTCTTCAAGGTATTGTGGGTTTTGCAGGAGCAATCATAGATAAAAATCCTTTGGATTTCATCACCAGTGCTGTTACACTTGCACAAGATCTAGCAGGGAAAAGATGCCCTTTGGGGACACTTGAAGACAATCTTGATAAACTGAAGAAATGGCTGACATTTGGCAAAGATTATGAGGCCCTAGAAAATCCAAGCGATCTGAACTTTGACCGTGTTGACATCTCTGCTATCCCAGAAGTCATGCAGGCAAGGGAAAACATAATTTTCATATAATATATGAAATTTATTTCTTCAGAAATAAATGGCTTAATGCTTAATGTGACTGATTAATGTGTCATTTCTCCCCCTACCAGTGAGGGGGCGTTCCTGCCATCCGGAAAAAGAGTTTTTTCTCTGCTCACTGAAACAAGAAAGTTGGAAAACATTTTTGGAATTATAATTATTTGGTATCCCAGCAAACAGAGCTCACCCAGAGCAAGACTCCGTCAACAGCAATCACCGACTCAATAATTACTATCTAAAGGAACATGAAGCATAAAATAAATAATGCCTTCTATTGTATTTTTTTGCTGGGTGTTAATGTTTTATTCAATGATATTCATTTTGAGAAGTATATATGAAATAATTCATTTTGAACTGCGGTTGTAGATGAAAGTGAAGAATGATCATTGCAGTAAATTTTCCAATTTAAGCAATTGGAAAGAAGAAGCCTAAAAAAAAAATCAGGGCTTCAACGGGATTCGAACCGGTGACCTCCGCGTTACTGGTGCGTTGCTCTACCAACTGAGCTATGAAGCCACACATTGGGAGCGAGGTCAATTTATTGAGTTCATATCTCCCGTGAGGAGTTATTCCATGTATTGTACTATATCTGATCGCATGTATTGTCTTTATCCTAAAAGGCGGATCTTGAAAAGAACAGTCAAGGTTTTGCTGCTGACATGGTCTGCCTGCTAGAGGAAGCAACGAGACCACGTGACGTAGCACTGTTTAAACAAATGATGGAGTCATTTTTCACCGTAGGAGCGTCTCGCATTGATCTTATAGGAAAGGTGATGGATTTGGATAATGAAATTGGTGGTTACAATTTTGATATTCCTCTCCTTGAGAACACAGAAGAGGCTATTACGAATGTAGGACAAGCCGGAGGTAAACGCAGATATATTTTGACGATTCTTCATCGACATGTTTTCTTTGTCAAGTTCTATCAGACATTGTCAGACGTAGGTGATAACGCCAAAAATAAGCTTCAAGATTAACGCTTTGCATTGTTTGCGAGCACGGCATCTGTTTGCTGTTCATTATGATAAAAACGTTTCTTTACACGGACTAGGAAGAGTCTTTGATTATGGCCGGCGCTTACATTTCAAGGTGCGTCATTCTTCCCATGCTCAAAGTAGTTGGTCATAGCTTTTCAACTTTTAGTATGATAAATCCGGTTTAAAATGTAATGCTGACTACGAACTGTGTTAGTAGCTTGCGTAAAAAGGCGTTGGTTTTTCTTCCACCGCTGTTTTTTTTTTTTTTGGTGCTGGTCTTCTCGCCATACCAATACGTTACGTTGGCTGGAGTTACTCAACTAGACTTCGCAATTATTTCCTATCAAAGGTGCTGAAATAAGCAAAGATCTCCAGGTCAAGTTCCTAGACAACCTTCTCAGCACATATCAAGAACTGGAAACATCGCTTATGAGAGAGGTTTATGAGCTGCACAAAGCGTTCAGGTTCCGCACGCTCTGGGAAGGTACAAACCCTCTGTCTTTATACCAACGTGTAGCTGTGGAAAGTGCTCATGGAGTAGGTCGACTTAATGGTATCTTAGAAATTACAAATGTTCTGCGAAATATCGAACAAACCGAAACGAAAGCTGTCAAGTGCTTTACTAACAACGTTTATACCACTGACATTCAGAAATGGAGTTTTGACAGCAGCCACAACAAAGGGGTAAACATTAGTTTTTCTTACATTTTTTTGTTTTGTATTTAGCTATTTGCTACTGGTATTTTTTCGCTGTTAGTATATGATGAAAGTAGAGTAAAGTGTACGTACGTTTTGTGCATCGGTAATGGCTTATCATTGGGGATCTGTACTGATAATTATTATCTATCGCGTTGTACTGGTTTTCTCGGACACATTCCAAATATTACGCTTTCAAATGGAACGGTGGCGTTCCTTGTCAATAACAACTTTAAACCTGGTTTTCAAATAATTGTCTGGATCCTCTTGGGACGCTCGTTGGTAAAGATTCGAATGATTACCTGCAAACCATATGTATATAGAGCTTTGTTCCATTTTGGGGTCAAGAAACCTATTACAAGTGTACTTTACAAGTGTCTAGCTATTGTTTTTAGACTCCAAAACAATGGGCGCACTTGTACATAACACTTGTTAAAATTTTATTAAATTGACCCCTGGCGTCTGTATTGTGCAGAACGGCCCTGACCATCCCAGTAGTCCCGCATGGCAGGCCTTGCATCAGAGGTGTTTCCAAAGTGATCGTCTCCATCACACGAACACACTTGAAAGTACTCAGGGGATAGCGGAGATCCAAATTTAAAAAAACAGTTTGTTTTGATTGAGTCGTTTATCATGAAGGAAAGCGACTTTTCCGCGCTTCGCACTCGTTTTCGCGACTTCGTCGGTCGTTTTAGCGACTTTGTGGCTCAAAAAAGTCGACATAGCCAAGTCTATATGGAAACCAATCTTCATTAAACCCTGAACAGACAGGTCATTTATCTACCTGTTTGTATTACACAAAATGCATCTGTTAGAAATAAGGCCCTACAGTGCCACAAAATCCCACATAAAGATTTCTTGGACAACTGACGATGGTCTGGTTTTGACTGTTAAACGATTTTTTTGGGCAGATGTTTGCGGATCTCCAGCAAGGATCTACTCGGTTTCCCATCAAAGTTAGCCAAAGCTGCTCCTCGTGTTACAATGTTCGACTTCTAAAGGTAGAGTCTTTTATTCTAATACGTTGTAATGATGCCTTGATTCACGGCAGAAAGGAGTCAGATGTGGGCTAACCTAGCGGAGGCAACGTGTTAGCGATAGATCAAGCAGTAAAAATTATCTTACTAGGGAGAAAAGAAAGAGCGGGGAAAAAGAGTAGTTTAATCTGTCTGAGTTAATTATCCGGTACTTGCTATTGAACTAAATCATTTTCCCATTTCTCAGCTGTATGTTGAGTTGACTGGTACCGAAGAACAACCCGCCAATGTGCCTGCCACAGTTCATTTAAGGATCCGACATCTTAGTGGTTCTTACTTTCGGGCTGGAGATGACACGATCAAGAAATTTCGACAACCCCTTGGATCCTTCAGGAAAATAAAATTCAGAAGAACAGCTATCAGCGATGAAACAAGATGCGGTGAAGAGGAAAGACGAGGAAACAGTATGTTCAAAAGAAAATTTCCAGCATATATAGCAACATAAACCCAAATGTATTATTTTCCCTACTCCATGTTAGACCTGAAGTGCGGCCTTTTTAGTTAAAATGTTGGTGCAGGTTCGTTGCTTTATATCAAAAGACCTGTACTCCATTTATTAATTATTTTCATCGTGAAAGTGGTAGTGTAATTGCGTATTAAGAAACCGTCGGTAACTCTGCTTTATACTACATCCTTTCCAGACCCTGGTTGCAGGGAGCATAAAAGCTCACCTAATCTTTCTTACCCAAACGGTTATAATGCATTCCTAATTTCACACCAAAAGGGGTAAAAAACGATCCATTTTGGCACCGCCCATACCCATAGAGGTAATATATGGAAGTGCCCCCTGGGAGAAAACCCACAAACCAACTCAGTTAATAGCAAATATTGACAAATATTATAACGGGATTTAACTGAAGAGCTAGATTGAATTGGTATTGACCAAAGATATTTTGGCAAATCTGCCTTTTTCGCGTGCTGACGACAAAATGTTTTTTGGATTTAGCATGACTATCATCTTGGGTGAGACACCACGTTTGCTGGCCACCAAAATATTTGCCGGAAGGCATCCATGGAAGCATTTTCTTTCCATGCACCCAGAAACTGACAAAGGACACCTCTATTGAAATCCTGTGTTCTATTTATATCATTAGGATAATGACCGAGTTCCGAGGCCTCCTTAAAAATGATGACCAAGCGCGTAGAGCGAGATCATTATTTTCAAGATGTCAAAGGGCCATCATCATGGTAGTTCATGATCTTTGGCTAACCTAGGCTTTTTCTCTTCTTTCTCTTCTTTTTCCACTCTTGTGACGTTACCAATGTCTTGTATCATTAGAGAACTCCATATTTTGCGTCACCAACAATGATTACCGCTGGCATTCAATGTGCAGCCACCCACTGAGTCAAGGTGCTTGTGTGGACCGTCTCCTGGGAGAGGAAGAGTGTAGAAGTCCTTTCGGGACTTATGAGCTGACCATACCAAAGGACAATTCTCTGTCTTGCGATCAACCGGGCATCAGGAATAAAAACTGCAAGGATTTAGATGTAAGTGGAGGGTAACGTCCTGAGTGAGGGCTATTGTATGTAAGTTCCATTACGTTCTAGGGAAATAAAAGGTTTTCGAAGTTTGTATTCATTGATTAAAATGGAGCGTGTCTTACTGAAACCTCACACTTACAGTCAAGGCGGGTTAATGAATCGATTATTTGAAAAATGCATCCGTTAGTAGCTGCCGCAACCAGTCTCAAATTCAAATCTGCACTGATTCCTGCATACGTACTGAGCAGTGACTTACCAGAAAACTGAGAAAAAAACTGAGCCAGCAGAAATTTCATGACTACCTTGCGTGTGAATTAACTGCTCGTATGTAGGAGTGCAGAGATGAAACCGAAATGTACAACTACCGACGGGTTCAAACCTTCGAATAATGAATTCATTAATGCCGTCTTGGGGGGTATGCTTGACCTACCCTGACCGTAACTAGAAATACGTTATTGTAAATTCTCTAGCGGCCTACTACGGCACAATAAACCACAAATGTTGTTAGTTGTTTTTTGTGTGTTGTTGGGAAGCCTGTTATTGAGAACAGAATCGCAATATCCTCGCGAAGCCTTAAAGGATCAGCAGTGAGAATAATGGGAAACAAGCCAGAGGGAAAAAATGATCAAAAAACTAAAAAGGAAAAAATGTACAAAGTTTAAAAGTATGGCTTCGCCGGAATTTGAACTCGCTCTCCCCGAATCTCCTGTAAGTGACGGTCGATTCTTATACTTAAAGCATTTTTCTCCGACGTGAACGCTGTTTGAAGTTGGTGGAGCTGTATGAATTCAAGGTCACATTTCAAGAAAATTAGCTTAAAGTCGTATTTCAAAGCCATTTTGCATTATATCGGTCATAATTCACTCTCGGGTGCAACGGAAACCAGTTTTGATCACTGAATCGGTCACATCGATCGGCGGGAAAAGAACCAATTCATTGTTGGTTTACCTCGGTGTTACATGAATTCAAAGGTACTGATTTTGGGAAAAGCAAGGTTTTGACGGTAAAAAGCCGAAGTGACAACGCACTTTTGAATAAAACATGATAGTGCACTTAAAGTACCCTAAAATGCACCCTGACGTCACAGCTGGATGACGTCAACTGCGGACGCCCGAGAGATACATAGAAATATCTGCAACTCGAATTTCTGCCTCGCTGTGTGATCAACGCGCGACAAGTTTATAAACCTCGCTTCGTTCGGAAATTTAACTCGAATTCGAGTTCAAAAATAGTGGAACGCACCGCCACAATACCTTCACCCGACCGTTCATTCAAATAAGCAAGGTTTCGAAAGTTGGCGACGCACACCCCGGGAAGCTGCCATATTCTGTCCTAGTAACTCCAATAAATATACGATGCAGTCTATTTTTTTCACTGCCAGTTTATATTCTAACGTGTGTCTTTCTTTAGGCTTATTAAAAGATCTACGTCGTTTAAACAAAATGGTTTTTAACCCTATCACTCCCCACAAATCAGCTTCAATTTTGCTTAATTGGGTCTTGATATACTGAATACATTTATATACCTTCAATTTAGGTTGACGTAGTGTACTTGTAAGGATAAGAAAGTAACGCAATCAGGCGAGGTTTAAAATGGCCTACAGAATTTTCTGTAAAAATATTTTTTTCTATTTTCAGCTAACCAAGTTCACAAAAATGAACGTGTGGGCGCTGTTCTTGTATTGGTCAGAGGATTACCCCCAAGGGCCAAATGATCGTATATGTAGGACACCCTGGAAAAAGGAACCTGAGAACGAACCTGAGGAAGAAGGGTCTGCAAATCCCCCTCGGAACTAATATTTTAAAGTCGTCGAAACCAAAACGGTACAACTAGCCTATAACACTGGATATATATGTACTAATGTTTGTAACTTAACTTAATACAGCAATAAACGACGAAATAAAGCAAATGAACATGTTGGGTGTCCTAAATTTGAGTCTTGTCTGCTGTAGTTAAAACATGAGGTAAATAATTTCAACACCATGAAATATTTGTCACAAGTTTCATGCCGTGGCAAAAAAGACCAAGGGCCACCGGATGAGACTCTAGATATTCCGCTTGTTACTTGTTGTCTGATTTTGATTTATTAAGCAAATCTTCGCGTTGGGCCACGTTCATTTTAGCGGGGCTCCCGCGCGCGCGAAGCGCGCGTGGGACAGAGCCCCATACTCATGGAATATGGTCAACCTCTTTTCGTTTGGTTGTCACGTGATTGACCGAGCGTACGTACGTACGTACGTACGTACGCGTCTACAGATTGTATGGGTGGGGTAGGGGAGACTATCAAAAGGAAGGGAGGGGTGTCTCAGGCGTGTCTTGGCAAGTCCACATCTTTAATATAGGACATTAACAATATGGTCAATTGACAGCTGTCCAAACAGGATAGCCACTGACCAGTATCCCATGACCATATCGCGGGCTCATGTGTCAACTCATCGAGGTGACGTGATTTATTTGGAAGCTGTCCGCTGACCAGTTAACTGTTTTACTAGATCGCGAACAACGTTCAATCTCATACTTTTACTAGTTTGGGAGCACAGGAAAACTGATAATGCACACATATTGGACATCAATGTTTTGATCAATTGACAGCTGTCAAAACAGAGTACCCGCTGACCAGTATCACTTGACCGTATCGCGGGCTCAGGTGTCGACCCGTCGAGGTCAAGTATTTTTTGAAGTTATCCGCTGACAAGTAAACTAGTTTTCAAGTGATCGCAGGCTCAAGTTCAATTTTTTTTCTTAATTCATATGAAATATGTTGTGTTTATGTGCTGCACAATTAAAATTTTGATTGCAAACTGACCTCGGACGTGAAAATTCAGCCAGCTGTTACAGGCAGGGAAGACAGTTGCTTTTGTTTTTTCTCACAATGGTCACGCGTTGGTCACGCTCTACGTCCAATTTTTATGCTCTGATTGGTCAAAATTTGACAGGTGAGTTCATGCGCAAAATTTATGCAGCATCTTGAATCTTGTTTACTTTAACAGCTGAAGCTGACAGAGTTTTGTGTCAACTTGTGATGTTTTTAACTGTCTTTTTCCACTGGATGTACAAAATGAAATTCAGCTGCTATCAGGAGTCTTCTGTTACTCATGGCTAGTTTGTTTATTGGGTTTTTGGTTGAGAAAACGTCGCTTGTCAAAGTCGGAAATCCGATTTCGGATGGCATCGTTTTCGTTTTCACCTTGCTTGATGCGTAAGAGGATTGCAAAGTCTGAAGCGATACTGGCTTTACCTGATAACTTTCAGGAGCTGCATCTCGAATGGTAAGCCAGAGAAATTATTGTATTTCATGTTTGTTTTTTGTATCTAATTTAATGAAGTGGAGCGTAGTTTATGCGGGAATTTAGTTTATGCGCGTTTGTAAGATTTGAGACAACGATCTCACCGAGTATCTGGTTTGATATAATCTTACAGAACTTTAAAAAGCCTTTAGACAGTTTCTCACCGCAAATAGAAAGAAAATGTTCCAAAGAATCTTTAGTTATAATTCTAGCCGGAAAAGAAAGCTTTGAGCGATTTTCTTGCCTCGAGTTCGTCTTTGAAAAAACAAACACCGGGAAGCTGGCTTAAAACATAAACTTCAGCAAACTTAAGCTTGAAGATTCAGGATATTTAGGGACACTTTAATACTTGTCTTCCTGAATGAAAATTGTTGTCTCTGTTTATGTTTCACCGAATTATATTTCTTTTATTGATTGTTAGTAGTCTCTCTTGCAATTTTAATGGCTATGCCGATTGTTTTCAGTCGTTCAGTGAACATCGCTTGCAGGAGTTCTCAAAATGCCGCGCGTTAAACCATCAAATATAAAATAAACATGATAAATTCTTTATTATCTTGGAGCGTAACTCTGTTA
>OZ037787.1:23749986-23899986 GCA_964035525.1 Porites cylindrica | reverse complement strand
TCTTCTTGCATGTGTTCCTCATTCATTATAAGGGAGTGGTGGAAATGCTGGTCAGATATTGTTTCATGCGAAAAGCTTTAATGGAAGAGTAGACGTGAGGTCATGCAGGGGGGCTGGAGCACCACCGGCCAATAATGGACGTGGCGGGAATGGTAAGAGAAGTTGCCTGTCGACTGTTGATGCCAGTTTTACCGTAAATCTACAACAAAACTGAACGGGCAATCACCTCTATTGAGGAGGAACATTTGCTGTTCGACATGTCAAGTTGGCGTTTCATTCTTATACAACTCCATTTCATTACCAGGGAAACACAAAACAAAATTAACACGGCGAATAAGATAATTATTATGGTCATGGGATATACATTTCTACTGTCTCAAACCGATATCTTGTCGCAATAATGCCTTTAATTTCTAAACAGGTGGTCTGGGTAGCAATGGTGGATTTGGCAGGCGCTGCTATAGCACTCGGATGGAACCAGCTGCCCCCCTTCCTTATAAATGCCGAGATAGGGGAAGCGATGGTAGACGTGCTAAACGTGGAAAAAGGGGTAACAAGGGACAGCCAGGAACAAGTAAGGGAAAGCGCTATTTGTATTTAACTAAAACTTTCAGACCGTGAATAACTTTTTCTTGTGTGGGAAGCAGTTTCCTTTTGGCAAAAAGCATTCCTCTCAAAACAGCTGCCACTTTCATTTTTCAGTAAAGAGCTTTCGCTTAACTTTGATCTCAATAACGTTTTTGACACTAACACTTCAAATTTTTCTCTGTTTAGCGTCGTCCGACCGACCCAAATTTTTGGCATTTTGAAAAAAAAAGTAGCGACGTAGTTAAACCATTTTTCACTTGAAATAATTCTTTTAATCTGAAAAATGAGCATAGTAACAGCATAGAGAAAAACAGGAACAAAAACAGGACCATTTTTTACAGTATATTGTGCATTTTGTTAATCCAAATATGTGAATGTTAACTTTTAACGTCATCCTGGGGTACAAGGGCCTCCTATTCCGAGACTTCTTGTGATTTTATTTGACGCTAAACGAAAGAAAAAAAAAGGGATGGCCATAGTTCTAATTAAGAGGAGGATGTTTTCTTTTAAGCCGGGTTAAAACAAAAGGAACAAGAAAAATCAATTATTTATAAACCAGCAAACTTTCATCCACTGGTTAATAAAGAATAACTTTTTAAATATGTTTTCATGATTTGTAGCTCCAACTAAGCCTGGCAGAGATGGCACGGTAGATACGTCATCGATACAACCAGGAGAACTAGACCAGGCTGGCAAACACAGTTACCCAATAGTACTTCTCAGAGTCATTAAGAGACAAGCTGAAGATTTGCTTTGGAAAGGAGAGGTTACCCAAGGCCGTGCGGCTCTCGAATTTCTTAAATGGGTGACAGGGGAAAACACTGATCCTGATGCGGCTGCTATAAACAAAGGTACGAGTTACTGAACGTTTATCTTTAAGGACTCACTTTTTATTACAGAGGGTTCACTCGGTTCGAAAGATAGAGGCCCTGTCATATAGTTCATTGGGTCTAGCACATTATTGTCCGTGTTATGGACGTTGGTTATTGTTTTTCTGACCCTCCTGTTACACGAAAGCTTGGTTTTCTAGAAGTAGAAGGGTACGACATTTTTGGAAAGAATGAGTTGTTTGCTCCTCGAATTAAGTGGGAAGCGCTCAAGACGATAGCGGAAGGCATCAAGAACACAGCCTCTGAGTACGAACGAGCTTATAATGACATCAAGGAGTCTATTGAAAGCAAATCAAACTTTCAGCAGGTGAATGATGATGATTATATTTAAAATGATCATGAAATTTAATCGCCATTTGAAAGAGTCTAAGAGTCATGAAAATAGAGATGGTAATCTATGAAGTAAATAAATGTGTGGGCAACCCTTATTTCCGTAGTTATCTTAATTACTTTGGAGAGTAGCAAACGTCGATCGTGACTATATCTTAAGTAAAAGGACATGTTTGTATACTTTTGGTCAAAAGTTAAATAATATTTGGTCGACCCTAACCCTAGTCCGACCGTCTCTTCTCCATTTTTTTTCCCTTTCATTCAAATGGTACTTTTTGTAAAACAGATTTCTGTCAAGATGTCGACATTAGCCCAATCACAAGTTAAGGCAGAAAAAGATCGCTTAATCGAAGCCAAAAATATCGCCGAGAGTGAGAAGAGGCTCTATGTTAAGGTTTGTATTGAAGCGTCCAAATTTATCAGGTGAACACAATCTTAGCTAAACTCACTATTTTTGTCTTGCGGTGTTACTAGTGCGGTCCCGTAGTATAATTGGTTTTATTTTTCAAGTCAATAGAGGACTTCTCCTGGTATGGCCCATATTCTGCTTCTGTTGTCGATACTAAAAATCACTTCCAACACACCAAGGGCTTACACGGTCTAAGGATGGTGTAGTCGAGAGGCATAAGAACGTCTGCGTATGACGTATGTCGTAAGGCTAATGATAGTGGTTGCACGACTACAACCATCCGCACTGACGTAGAGTTTTTCGTGAGCTTGCGTTTGATTAAAAAGATTTATAGCTGTCAACTTATTTATCTTGTTTTGGTAAATTAGTCATGTCAGCTTTTTGACAATCGAGGGAACAGAATCTTATCAAGTGACGTTATGCAAGTAATCGATAAGTTGGTTATCATCCAATGCAAACCAAGTTAATGTTTCTTCCAGGCCATCAAAGAGCTGGAGAACGAAATGACAGGTATAACCGAACAGATACGATCGATTCTACCTGAAGCGGTAAGAGCTGCTAAGTTTAACGAAGATGATTTTCTGGCAGTTCTTCAAGGCATTGTGGGTTTTGCAGGAGCAATCAAAGATAAAAATCCTTTGGATTTCATCGGAAGTGCTGTTGGACTTGCACAAGATTTATCAGGCAAAAGATGCCCCTTGGGGACCCTTGAAGACAATCTTGACAAACTCGAGAAATGGCTGACATTTGGGAAAGCTTATGAAGCCTTACAAGACTCAAGCGATTTGGACTTTGACCGTGTTGACATTTCTGCTGTTCCAGAAGTGATGCAGGTAGTAGAAAATTGAATCTAGTAGTATAGTACGCACCGAATCATCCCTTTTTGTTGCGGAGGAATACACTAACGCCTGTGACTTTATAGCCTTTCGTCATGGGTTGGAATCTCATTATTTTAGGAGGCTTAACCGGTTGGACAGGTTTCTTGGCTATTATTAGGTCGATAAATATCTACGTTTTTGATTGGTTGACTAAAACTAACAAAAGGATTCACTGATTTGTTGATTCATGTTTTCGAACGAATAAGCACTAATTCGCCGGTGACTTCAAAATTAACAACCTCTTCAACCGGTTAATAGCACATGAGCTTATCCTAAAGAGATTCCACCGCATTTTATTCATACGATTAATACAAAAGGCTATGACGTCATCATCGTCAATGTATTCTTCCGCATAGGATCATCCAGTGCGCCCTGTATTACAGAAGTTTGATTTAACATGATAAACTAAGACTTCCTTTTTTTATAATGGTGGTATTCAGTTTAATTCATAAATTTAACCAGTTGTGCTCACATGTTCTCTCTTTTCCATATTAGGCGGATCTGGAAAAGAACAGTCAAGGCTTTGCTACTGACATGGTCTGCCTCCTGGAAGAGGCATCGAGACCACGTGACGTGGTAATTTTTGAACAAATGATGGAGTCATTTTTCACCGTAGGAGCGTCTCGCATTGATCTTATAGGAAAGGTCGTGGATTTAGATAATGAAATTGGTGGTTACAATTTTGATATTCCTCTCCTCGAGGACACAGAAGAGGCCATTACACAATTAGGACGAGCGGAAGGTAAACGCAGACATGTTTTGACGATTTTTCAAGCGCCACCGTGGAAACGAAAGAGAACTGGAACCGCAATTGTTTCTCACAAAAAATGAGGTTCACGAATGATGCATTGTACTCTTTGCGAGCATGTGTCTGTTGTCAGTTATGATAAAATATATTTTTAAAAGAACTAGTACGTATCTTAATTATGAACGGCTCTAAAATTTTAGGGCACGTCATTGTTCGCAAGCTTGAGAGTTAGGTGTGTCCTTGCCGGACGCGTAAAGCCTTGTTAGTTTTATTTTTCCCTACCACCACTAGATGTGTTTGTTTGTGTGCTAGCCTTCTCAGCGCCATGACTAACGTTACACAACTTGATTTATTTACAATTTCCTTTTTCCAAGGTGGTGAAATTAGTAAAGACCTCCAAGTTGAGTTCTTAGACAATCTTCTCAGCACATATCAAGAACTGGAGACGTCTTTTATGAGAGAGGTTTATGAGCTGCACAAAGCGTTCAGGTTCCGCACGCTCTGGGAAGGCACAAACCCTCTGTCTTTATACCAACGTGTAGCTGTGGAAAGTGCTCATGGAGTAGGCCGACTTAATGGTATCTTAGAAATTACAAATGTCCTGCGAAATATTGAACAGACCGAAACGAAAGCTGTCAAGTGCTTTACTAACAACGTCTATACTACTGATATTCAGAAATGGAGTTTTGACAAAACTCGCAACAAAGGGGTAAATATTAGTTCATCTTACAGTTATTATATTTAGCGGTTTTCTGTTGGTATTTAAAATGCTCTTTGCTCTTACGAAAGGATAATATCTAGTAAGCGTGTGTGTAAGATTTATTTATGGCTTATTATTGGGGATCTTTACACTGATAGCTATTATATATCGCCTTTTTAAATTAAATTGAATTAAATAGTTAATTGTCCTCTCTACTAATGGAGCTTTTCAGGGATAATGAAACAAATAATTTTAATGGAACATAACAAGGTTACGAATCCCAGCTGGTAGGAGGCGAAGTCCCATTGGCTGTTATACGAGCGTGGAGAAGGATTTGAATTCGGGACTAACAAGAACAAATCCAGCAAGCGGCGGTCAGAGCTGGATTAGACTCGGAGCCTCCGGATTATAATTCCAGCCCTCTAACCGCTCATCCACTTCCTCCTTCTACAAACCTCCACGAAAACTCTCTATTATTGGTGGGAAGTGATTGCTCTCTACGGTGCCACCCTTGCTCTCCTTTATCGTCTGATTTTTTTTGTTTTATGATTTGTTTGCGTAGATGTTTGCCGATCTCGAGCGAGGCTCAACTCGGTTTACCATCAAAGTTAGTCAAAGCTGCACTTCCTGTTACAACGTTCGACTTCTAAAGGTACGTTCTCTGTAAATTCATAAGTTCATAAGTTCTTAAGACGGTTTATTGACGGTGGCAGAGAGAGAGGAATCAGAAGTGTAGGCTAACCTAGTGAAGGCAATGAATCAGCGGAAGATCAAGCAGAAAAAATTCTCTTACTTGAGTGGAAAGAAATAAAGATCATAAATTAGTCGTTTAAGCCTCTTGAGTTAATTGTCCGATCCATCCTATTGAAATATGTTATCATATTCTTAATTTCTCAGCTGTATGTTGAGTTGACTGGTACCGAAGAACAACCCACCAATGTGCCCGCTACAGTTCATTTAAGGATCCGCCATCTTAGTGGTTCTTACTTTCGGGCTGGAGACGACGAGATAAAGGAATTTCGACAACCGCTTGGGTCCTTCAGGAAAATTAAATTCAGAAGAACAGCTATCAGTGATGAAACAAGATGCACAGAAGAAGAAAGAAAAGGAAACAGTATGTTCAAAGAAATTTCTGGCATATATTTCTGAAAATTTTTGGGTAGAGCTGAGCGGCATGTCTCCTGAAACCCCCAAAGTCTTTGGCGACTCCATATTAGACCTGAAATGCCGCCATTTTGGTTTTAATGATGATTTAGGCTCTCTGTCACATATTAATAGGACTGTTGATTATTGGTGGAATGTTGTTATTGGGAAAGATTTAGTGTAGTTATGTTTTAACAAAACTTAGAGGGAGATCCTTACTTTCAAGATGTCCGTGGAGCATTATCATACTAGCTAATACTCTTTGCATAACATAGACAATTTCACTTCATCTTCTTCTTTCCCTCTTTTTATGAAGTGACCAATGCTTTCTATCATTAGAGAACTCCATATTTTGCGTCACCAACAACGATTACCGCTGGCATCCGATGTGCAGCCACCCATTGAGTCAAGGTTCTTGTGTGGACCGGCTACTGGGAGAGGAAGAGTGTAGGAGTCCTTTCGGGACTTACGAGTTGATCATTCCCAAGGACAATACTCTATCTTGCGATCAACCGGGCATCAGGAACAAAAACTGCAAGGATTTAGATGTAAGTGGTCGTATATAACATCCTCAACAAAGCATTTTGTATACGTCAGGTCTATTATTACCACTACCAGAGGCGAATCCAGACCTTCAGATAAGGGGGGAGGGGGGGGGGGGGGGGCTGGTCCTCCAGACCCTGAGATAAGGGGGCCCCTGCCGCAAAAAAATTTTTTTTACGGCCCTTCGGGCCTCATTTTGGTCTAAAAATAAGGGGGTGGGGGCGGGCCCCCCGGGCCCCTCCCCTGGATCCGCCACTTACTACTAAGTTGGCCACAGCCCAGCCTTGACACGAGTAGTGCCTCTAACTCCTGACTAGAGTCTGCATCAGCGTCTCTAAATAAGATATCATCATCTAATGTTGATTTTGGTCTTCCTCTACTTCTATGGCCGTGGGTTGCCTCCCAAAGGACGAGGTAGGGATGTCTTTGACAGTGCCCAGAGGGTCTCATCCTTCTTGCTGCTACTTTATCTCCAACTCTCGGTCTATCAGTTTGTAAGAAATAAGACGATTTCGAAGTTTTCATTTATTTAGTAGATGGAAGAGTTTTTAATGAAGAGCCATTCTTAATTAACCTCGGGGAAACCTAGTTCGTTGTGCTTTAATGCTGGGCTGCGCTTAGCACCCAGCTACTATTATACGGCTCAAGAAAAGTTCAAGCTGAATTGTGGGAAGGGATAAGCCATTGATTTACCCGAAGCTCATTATGCAAATTTTGGTCGTCTGATAAATCTGTAAGATCATACAGTTGTTAGGACAAAAAAGTAACGCAATCGGAGGCGATTTAGCATGGTTCACCGAATTCCTTTTTAATACCATGGTTCTTATTTTCAGCTAACGAGGTTCACCAAAATGCATGTGTGGGCGCAATTCTTGTACTGGTCAGAGGATTACCCCACTGGGCCAAATGATCGTATATGTAGGACACCCTGGAAAAAGGAAGTGGAAAACGAACCTGAGAAATAATTGGCTCCAAATACGCCTCCGGGCACAAACGTATTTGCAAACCTTGAGTAGAGGCCAAAAACGGTACACTTGTCCTATAACACAGGTTATATATTTACTGATGTCTGTAACAAACTCAATACAACAATAAATGACAAGGTAAAGCAGATGAACATTTTGTGTGTCTTGATCTGATAGATACAAAGGTCCTATTGACTCATGATCAGGCACATTTGCATCTACTCAATTGTGTTTTCCCTATCCGACCACTTTTTTGGTTGACTTAAGACAAACATGACTGAGCATTGACACATGGGAGTCAATTTTCAGTATCTTGTGCCAGTACGATGTTGTGTTGTATCAGTTCAATATCATGTGCCTGTAAGATCTGAAATTTTTTACATCTTGTGCCAGTTAAATGTTGTGTTTTAAGGCACCTTGTTCAAGTAAGTATGTCTTGCCAATAAGACGTGTCTAGTCGTAGTATACCAATTTTCAACTTCTTGTGCCAGCACAGAGGGATCTACATACATACAACTCTGTTCAATGATCAAGTAAGTCGGATTCCTTTTTCATTTCATCTATTTGTTCTTTGAAATGTTCTTTGTTAAGATTTGCTTTTTTACCACAATTTTCTTTAAAAAGTAAAGCAGTAGCCACATATGACTACCTTTTATTTTTGTTTTGGTTTAAAGTTAAGGACGTTAGTTTATATCTATCACTTATTCTGCCGACTGGATATGACCACAGGTGATATTTTTGATAATTTCACTCGTACATTAATTTTTATAAGTTTTTTTATGGCTTAAATTTTAGTTAAATATAGTTTATAATGCTTACTGATCTCATCTCTAGATGGGGAGTAAATCTTTAGCTCTCTTGTCTACTAAAATATAAGTTTAATGATTTTCTTATGATATGTGGCTCTTAAACTTAAGTGTAATTCCTTCAGTTTTTTCCCAGGTTTACAAGAGGTTCATATTGTCACTTTTCTTTAGTATGTGCTTCCGTTGTTAATTCAATAGACTCTGCTTACTTGAAATTCTATGGTAACAGAAGGTGTACTAAATACACTATTAAGTTTAACCATCTTCTCACTTAAACGTAGTAAATAATTAATTATGTTTGGAAAAATGAAGTCGATGATTGGCCGAGGAATATAATTTAGAATAACTGTTTTCTCCAGAAAAGCTTTCCAAAATTAATTCCCTGTGGTGACTGCGGTCTCAAAGTCGATCAACTTCTTCATCAAATGAAACACATCGTGATGAAATGCTGATCAGTAAGGTTCAAATCGGTACATTTTTTCCTTTTAAACAAAGCTGTTATTTCTTCAAACGAAGAACCATCCCAATATCCTCTCACTTGTCCCAAAGTTATTGCTGAATGATGCTCTTTTAAAGTTGTTTTTTGTTTCATCAATTGTGATCATGCCTAAACGTGGAAGCAAGAAACGTTCTTCTCGAAAGAAAGCCAAGTTTAGCTACGAGTCCGCAGAGCCAGGAAACTGTAAGTGATACTTCGGCTTCAACTCGTGGAGACATCTTTGACATGTCTCATTTATTTGACAGCTTTGCTGTCATCATAGAACACATCTGAGTTAAAGATTGTGCGTGTTTGCAACATCCGTAATGAATTTGGAAAATGAATTTCGTTGTGTCAGTTGATTTCAAGTTTTTTTGCTCACAGTATTTCAAAAGAAACTGAGGGATAGACATAAAAATGATGACAATTAAAACATGCAGACGGGATTAAAACTGCCCACCTTTTTTGCTATTTACGTCAATGAAATATACACCAACATGTCATATAATTGCACATAACCGGCAATTCCATAAAATATTAACAAAGCATCATCAAGGCAGCCAAGGTTACTCGACTGTTTTTAGCGTGTTTGAGAGCTTTCACTTTAGTCGTGGCCGGTCGTGGCCCCCAAAAGTGAATTTAAGTAAGGAAAAAGAGTTAGCAGAAGTGATATGGGTTTTTAAAAACCAAATGATAACACTCGTTACATGCTGAGAATGCAGTATTGGACGGATATGACGTTTAACTTGGCTGATGGTAAGAAGATTTTTCGGCATTTTCCGTTTTAATTGCTGTTAAGGATATACAATATCTTTCCAGTGACTTGTATATGGACTTGACATGCTTGAAGACTTTTTTCACTTTTTTACTCTTCGAAAAGTGATTTGGCTTTCTGGTACCTTAATTATTCCAAAATTCGCCCATAATGAGTTCATATATATTCCATACTGCGAGCCTTTCCTGCTGACAGCCGATTAAGATCAGCGAGTTTGTGAATAATATCACAATAATATTAACCTAGAAACATGATAAAATAACCCCAATAAAGATTTAGTTACCCCTTCAAGGCATACTTTTTCAATGCTTTTTTCTGGGCCCCATTACTTTATATCACAGGTAGCCCAAGCTCGAAATATGAGCATCGGCGAGCATCGGCATCGTTGCGTAACATTCAAAATATCAGGATTTGTATGGGAAAAAAACCTATCGTTTCTGTGACCTACGAAAATGAAAGGATTTCAGTAAAAAACAGCTTACCTTACTTACAATGTGTGATACGTCTCTCCTGTGTGGTCCACGGGCCGATTTATGGCCGTTTTATGGGTTTTTAGGTAAACGGTTTTCTCTCTATATAAAGGTTTACCAAGGTGGATCAGTCGAGCCGCTTCGCTGGAGTGCCCAACCTTGGTAAACCTTTATATAGAGAGAAAACCGTTTACATAAAAACCCATAAAACGGCCATAAATCGGCCTGTGGACCACACAGGAGAGACGTAACACACATTGTAAGTAAGGTAAGCTGTTTTTTATTGAAATCCTTTCATTTTCGTAGGTTACAGAAACGATAGGTTTTTTTCCCATACAATTCCTTATATTTTGAATGTTACGCAACAATGTCGATGCTCGCCGATGCTCATATTTCGAGCTTGGGCTACCTGTGTTCATATTGGTTGGAGTGACCTCCCACGGGCAGATTCTACCTGTATTGCGTTATTAAATTCCGCTTAAACGCGCCTTAAAAGATTTTAAAAGACTTGTGACTACAGGGATTTTCTGGAGACTTAAATTACCATAGCGCATATTAGGAAGAGCTTATACTGAAAAGTTTACAGAAATATTTCTTCTTTACAAACAATAAAACATACCGAAATATAACTGATTATAGTTACAAAAGTGTGCTGCAGTTTAATAGTACAGTATCAGTAAGTGACTGTTATGACGTTCCAGTCCTTTTGTCTGTCCATTTAAAGTGACCTCAGGCCATATAATGAATAAGAAAAAGTGTACAGTATTAGAGGGTGAGAACTTTGAAAGGCCGAAACAAAAAATTAGCAATGAGGATTCTGCAAACTTTCCGGTGTTTCCTACAGGCGAGGGGTCTGGGTCCCAATTTGAATTACAAACCAGGTGCCGCGAAATAGGGAATTTTTACGGTGAATGTTGTTCAACTTCTTCAATATGACGGTGTTTTATTATGGATTAAGATTAATCGATTCGTAATATGGAAGATATCATGGTCTACTGCACCTCTTTATTGTTTAAAAATAGCCTCAAGGAAAGCGTAGTGTTGCATGCTAGTGAAGCATGATGCAGACTCGGGAGACTGATAGAGAACGAGAACTAACTGCGTTCATATTCATACATGCGTAGCTCAGAAGAGATAAGATATCTCGAAGATGCAGTCTTCTACAATAAGAAAAGACAAAACTATCGTGTTCTTTATTAGCTGTTAAATCTAAAGTCATGGTTGGTTTCTCGTTCAGCCGGCAAGAACAGTTGTATGGTAAGATTACATTTTAGCGATGGTGTAGGGCTAACTCAAAGCCGGTTTTCAAGTTTCAATGCTATTAATTTTTCTAGCAATGATGGGGAAAAAGGCTGACAGCCTAAAGGAGCTCAGTACGCCAGATGATTGGGAGTTAGTTGAAAGCATCGGCGAAGGAACGTATGGTGAAGTATACAAGGCAAGGAACAAGGTTACTGAAGAGATTGCCGCAGCGAAGGTCATCGATTCTATCCACGAGAAAATCGAAGAAGTTCTACCCGAGCTGGAGATTCTGAAAAGATATTCTACGCATCCAAATTTAGCTGGTTTTCATGGAGCTTTCATCAATGTGGACACTAAACATGATCAGCTCTGGCTCGTTATGGAGGTGAGATATTAAAACTGATAGTCGCTTACGTCTGTCGCTTACGCTTGCGACGATTTTTTTTAACCATTTAATAGCGATTTTAGCTTCTTTGGGTATGAAATAAACCCGCTAATGACAAAACAAATGTCCCGAACCCAACTGTTACAATTAGTGTAGAATAAAAATAAGCTCTTAATTACCAAGAATCGTCAGTGTGTGTTAATTACTTAACTTTGATTGCAATTGCCTCAAGATGGTACATTTTTAAAGTTTACTTAACATTTCCTTGCCGACCTGAAAGTAAAATTTGACGTAACAAATCTCATATGATTCTTTGTTGGGAAAGTTCCAGCAAATTATTGAAAACTTAAATAATGCTCCAGTTGACAAATCACACATTAAACGTGATTCCTATTTGCATTTAAAAACAGAACTGTCTTATTTTGCAAATAGTCTTTTTTTGTTGGAGAGATTTGTCATATCTGTGCGTGAAACATGTAAAATTAAGACAACAAAATTTGTGATAATTTTGCACTTTTATGACACATTTTATTAGTGAAAATCTATAATATACTGGTGGGATAAATATTCATGCAGTAACGAACAGGTGGTATTGGAATGCACAAATATTAACTAATGAGGATAGGGTGGGTTAAGATTTATAGGTCGTGGTCATACGTGTTGAATGTAACACAGGGTAAGTGACATTCAAGGGTAACAGAAAATGTTGACAAGTAGATAATGTCAGGGAAAATAACCTCACTCCCTTCTCTAATTAACAAATACATATTCATAAAAAAATGAAAAATGTTTCTTTCTCCCCCAAGCCCTCATCCTTTTATGAGAGCTTCTGTTTGTAATAAACAGAGTAGCCTTAGATGCAGAAATGTACTGTAGCACAGGAATACCAACATTTGTAAAACTGTCTCTTTTTCTTATTAACTGTTTTGCTTAAGCTTTGTCGTGGTGGATCAGTAACCAATCTCGTGAAGAGCTTGAGAAAGAGAGGAAAATACCTTGATGAAGACCTTATTGCCTACATCCTTTATGAGACACTAAAGGTAGATACTGCAGAAGATTTCAATTTTTCAGTCTTTGACCCCAGCACTGGTTATGATTTTGATGAAAAGGAAAGACACAAAATGTTTATTGTTTTAAATTTTTTAGTTTCACGTAAATGGTATTTCTGTGAGCTTCAAAATGTGTTCTCCTTACACGCGCATAGTTGAACATGTGAAAGAAAATCTGTTATGTTCTAGAGAAATCTACACCATTTGGGACAGCAGCATCAGTTTTACTTTTATAATCATAACCATGTCAAAGTCCAATAATAATTTTATCCTCGTTTGAAATTTTATTTCTGTTTGTTCCATATCATTGTCATAGACATACATCAATATACCCAAAAACAAAGAAAAATCAACTTTGAACCATGGAACCAGCATACATCATGTTTATTTTGTTTGATGTACTGTAGGGAATTGAGCATCTTCACAGGCACAATGTTATGCACAGAGACATAAAAGGTCCAAATGTCATGCTAACAAACACAGCAGAAATCAGATTAATTGATTTTGGTAAGTCGTCATGTCATCAAAGACTTCAAAGAGGCATAGGTATCTTGTTCAAACAGTGGACATTTTTTAAACTCATTAGGACAGTTTGAAGCACATTAATTTACCAAGAAAGGTAAACTGTGTTTTTTAATTTGATACTTTTGTATTATCAGTAATGTTATTTATTATTATTTTTTATTGTACAGTTGTTAAAAATATTAATATTACCATAATGAATTTTGCTCTAAAAGCATAGTGCATAATTCATCAAATGTTGCAAATCTTTGTGCTGAATTTCATTTGGTTGTAACATTGTTATTAATTTGATTAAGGTACAAAATGTAAGTTATATTTAGTGAACATTTAGGTAGCATTGTTGGCCGTTGCATTACGGTCATTCATTATCTGTCTGTGAGCCAGTTGTCAATTATTCAGGCAGTCACTCCAACATTTGTTTAGTCTTTAAAAGAACCTAAAAAAAATACTACAGCCATAAAGAAATGGCAAAATAAATACAGTTTTATATTTATAGATTTAAGTAACAAGTTTAAACAATCCTTATTTATTAAATAATTTCTTAATCTTTTCTTTGATATTAGGTGTTTCAGCAGAGTTGTCAAACATCTTAATGCGACGTAACTCATCAGTGGGAACACCATTTTGGATGGCTCCAGAAGTCATTGCCTGTGAACAGCAGCTAGACTACAGTTATGATATTCGTTGTGACATTTGGTCCCTGGGTATAACTGCAATTGAACTTGCTGATGGTGCCACACCGCTTTCAGATCAACATCCAATGAGAGCTCTGTTTAAAATTCCCAGGTCAGACTTCATTCCTGTGTATTTTGGACAAAGATATGTTTCATCAGTCTTGCTTGCCTATTCAGTTCCCATCAAGGAGGTCCAGTGTCACACTAAATTTTATTTTCTTTTACATTGTTATTACATAGTTATCTCATAGTTTAAATACCGCTTAATGTTAGTCCTCTACCAGTTCATTCATTTGCCCATCTGTCCATCCATCTGTTCATCCGTTTATCTGGTCACAAGTTCATATCTTACGGTATTTCATTACACATTTAATTGCAAATGAGACAATTTAAGAGAGATCAACTACACAGCAGTGAAGTGGGATTCTAATGATCAAAGTACCAAAGAATTAAAAGAATATCTAACAAGAACAAATGCATAATTATAATTTCAGGAGCAAGCCTCCCTCCATGAAGAATCCAGAAAGGTGGTCTCATGAATACAGAGATTTTATTGCTAAGTGAGTAATAATATTGTATTATTGTATTTCCTTTATATCTTCAAACGATGCATGTACATCCCAATAGTGGCATTGCACAATTTTAGAAGCCCCTTTATGGGAAAGCAAACAAAGTTTACTTTTTCTGCACTTAAGATAGACTTAAGTATCTTTTGGAATATACTTGTTTTTTTAGGTGCCTCGTCAAAGATTTTGAGACACGACCACATGCAAGTGAAATGTTGAAGCATATGTTTGTATGTTGGGTGGCATCTAAAAGAGAAACTGTAAGTCATTGCTTTTTTATTATTTTTGTTTTTGTACTTATAAAAGACTATCAGCCAGCAACAATTCATAGAAAACTGCAGTTATAATGATTATCTTAATAATTATTATAAATATGATAAAAAAATTATGTTATATAAATATAAATATTATTATTAATAATAATTACAGTGATGAGGATTATGATCATGATCCCTTATGGCATTTTCAGTTACTAGACGGTCCATGACTTTAACAAATAAATAGTTTACCTCTCACTAATAACACTCTCATGTCACTATCATCCGAGATGGGGTCAAAAGAAGGTCTCCCAAGTTTTTCATGAAATGTTAACAGATTGGGTGGTCTTCACTGTTTAGAGATAAGTATCATGGACATGATTAATCTCTGACCAAATCTAGGTTCTTTGTGAATGTCTTCTGTCAAAAATATGAGTGGTATTTTTCATCAATTTTGAATGAAACGTCATTGTCTTGGTGAAAATAGAAAATCATTGTTATTGAATCTCTAACAAAATATTTGCAAGCATAGGAGAATAATTTAATGTATATAGACATTACTTTGAAGGTGTCACAAACTACATAATGGGGTGGCAAGAAGAAAGCAAAACCACTTGCAACTATTGCCATCTATGTTGTGGAAAGTTTTTGTTGGTGAATCATGTTTGTAGTGGCTGGCAACACTTTATCCATAATCAATATCTGTGGAAGATTGTAAAATAATGGTCATACAAAGAAATGATTTATATCACACATTCAACCTTGAATAAAGGTTGCATGACGTGTAATGTAAATTAATTGACAAAAAATGTTGCAGCTTCGCCGAAAGTTGATGACATTAATGGAACTTCAGTATGAAGGAAGAGACGGTATCATGGATGAAGCTAGTAGGGAGAAGGATGACAAAATCCTGAGGTTGGTGTAACATAAATAATGGTGTTAAACTTATTAATTATTAACAATAAATGACTACCCTTCAAAAATACTTTTTAAAATGAGTGCTTAAAGCTTGAATTTATTTGTTTTGCACCTTTGACAATTTATAATTATATTTTCTAAGATTTTTGTTGAGCTGTTTGTATAGTCTCAGATGTTTACTCACACTTGACTATCATGATGTATAAAAATAATTGTGTGAATGAAAGTTTGATTGAAAGTGTCATAACCATGACCAGTGTCATAATTTATATATATATATAGTACTCTTTATCATTGTTGGTGGTCAAATTATTTTTGTGGATAGCAAATTCTTGAAAATCATTTTTTTAATAACTGCAATCAAACGCTTTAAAATCCAAACTCTGTGCTGAAGCAAGTTCTATTTTAGCATACATGATGTATAATTTTATATGTATTATATACAAAGTTTGCTTTTTCATTATTTTGGGCGAAAGAGGCTTTTTTCCTAAATAAAATAAAGAAAGAAAGAACACAGAAACACAGAATTCCAAAAAATCTTAGTGCGAAAATTAACTAAATCATCTTACTGATTTTTATCTTTTATTGCCGAGCATTTCCTCTTTGTAAAAGCTCTTTGTAGTAGATTCGAGCAAAGTAATAACAAGGTTACTCATTGAAATATTTTGCATGAAAATGTTAATTTATGTACAAAAATCGTTGCTGAGATTTTGGGTTTTTGTATGGGGATCAAAATATTAAGATAATGTTAACTATCTTTCATTTTTTTGTAGTCCTTTGCATGTGCCAAACAAAAATCCACTGCGCAACGATCAAATGCATCATGTAGACAACTTAGCAGAACTTGGAAGCCTTACAGAGGTATGTTGGTAAATGGTACCTTGTTTGATTGAAATTAATCCATATTTGGGAGAAATTTTACTTAGAATATAAGGTGCACTGAGTCTTGAAATGTCCCAGAATTTTGTAGCGTGAATCTTCCAAAATGCTTCCACCCTGCAAATCTTATGAAACTATTTCCTTTGGGTTTGAATTGAGTAGCGCATACAAAACTTTAACGTGGTGCAGTTGATAACCATGCAATGATGATTGTCTTTTCTATGGCACAGGATATTATACTGAGTCATCTCCTGGAAAGATATCTTGCTAACCAAATCTACACCTACATTGGTGACATTTTAATTGCTGTTAATCCACTGAAAACATTGAACTTGTATGGCCCAGAGGTGAGTTTGCATGCAGTTATCAAGATGCAAAATGTTACAGAATGCTGCCACAAATTGATACACAGAATTTCTTCCTTGTATTACTTACATGTATATTAGAGATGTAATGTGAGTCCGAGTTCTCCTTGTTCAATGCTGTTGCTGAGGCTTGTCAGTGCAAAGGTCATAGTGACTTTTATAATTTTCATGACAAACTTGTTAACTTAGGGGTTTCAAGCCTATAAGAAAGGACAGAAACATTGTAGGCCTCAAAAGTCCCTAAATTTTTGACATGAAAATCTTCAGTTGCACTTTTGTGGACCAAATACATTAACGTAAGCACTGGGCTTCCAAACAGAGTTATATTCTCCTTATACCAAAAATAATTTAAAATGGATAGTTATGGTTTCTATCTCATCATCACCCAGGTCTTTTTTTCTCCTTTCTAAAGCATGCAAACAGATACAAAAATTCTCAAAAGAGTTCTTTACCACCTCACATTTACATGATAGCAGACATGACACATCAGGCGATGGTACACAACAAAAACCCACAGGTAAGGAAATACATGTAAGAAATTAGGAGGAAAACGTGGCTTTTTGAAGATTTTGAGCTGTGGTAGACTGTGAAAAGACTTCCTTTTTGGAGTATAGGTTGGAGAAAAAGTGAGAGATTAAGAGTAAGCCAAACGTCATCTTTGGGAGAGGCTCTGTCTGTCACTGAGTTTTAACTTTATATGTAACTTATCTTCTTGTGTCTGCCCCAGCTCGCACCTGCATGTAAACTATTGGGGCTAAAAACATTAATTGTAATATTACATTAATTGATATGAATAATGTTGCTGTTGCACATGTTTATAAACATAGCATAATTTATAGTTTACATTTGAACCATTTTATCCAGTGTAGTGTTATTTGCATTGGCTTTCAAGATTAGCATATTTTCATTCCTTTCTCTTGGGAATTTTTTAAAAGATTTCAACTGTTTTGCCTGAGAAAATAGAGACAACATTAAGTTGTTCCTTTTCAGTGCTGCCTCATTAGTGGAGAGAGTGGAGCTGGAAAAACAGTATCTGCAGACTACCTAGTGCGGCATTTGGCTGAACTAGGAAAGGTACAGTATACTGATGCATGCTTGTGTAACAAATAATTGTCTTTTGACATCAAAGCATGGCAGTTTGGTATTCAGATCTCTTTGTAAAGTTAGTGTCACACAATTTTTTGTGTTCATATTGTTGTTAATTAGCTCTTTGGATTGACAACATTAATTACACATTCAACTTTTACTCTGACATACATTAAATTGCTATTATATTTCTTTTACATCAGGCTGGAAACAGAACATTGGAGGAAAAAATATTACAGGTGGGCAAAAAGATTTAGCAAGTGATATGTTTTTCTAATGCATTTTTTTCTGGCCTGTTTGACTCTGTTGCGTCCATTCAGATTTCATGAAAAAGATCTCTTCCCCCTAGCTTCCCAAGCTAAAGTTTGGAGTACAATTCAGAGTGTCATAGGAAAGTACTGTTACTCTGAAAGGAATTGTGATTTGGGACTCTTTGATTGACAGGTGAACCCCTTGATGGAAGCTTTGGGAAATGCACAGACTATAATCAATGACAACTCCAGCAGATTTGGCAAATACTTGGAACTCCATTTTACACCAAATGGTGCCCTCACTGGAGGTAAGGAGAGAATCTTGGTACATTATCAATGTTTTTGTCCCAATTTTTGTAGCCTTAGGTTCCATACTTAGTTAATCTTACATGTAAAATAAACAAAGGATAGTCAAAATATCGCAAGTGAAGCTATTAACTGTCAGTATGCTGTTACATTTGAAATGCACTTGTCAGCTAATCTTAGTTTGGTGTTTTTAAGGGATGCTTTCAGAATATTTGTTGGAGAAATCCAGAGTTGTTTCACAATCACAGTAAGTTTATATTTTTTTATATTTTTATGTTAGTGTCACTTATTGAATAAACAGTAAATAATGTTATCATAAGTTAGAGTTAAAAAACTCATCTCACGTGTCATCTCTATGATAACTGCATGTATAGATACTGGTGAGTAAGAAGATATTTTTTTGGTTACCATTATGGCTATTACAATTTGTTAGTGCGTGGTCACTTGTTTGACAGTTTTAAAGATTGTTTTTGTCGCTTGTCATTTATAAGTTAAATAAATAGATAAATAAAGAAATGATAATTAAACTGTAGTGTTTCTGCCTGGTTTTTGTATCTGTAGGGGGGAAAGAAATTTCCATATATTTTATTACATGATTGCTGGACTGGCTTACAACAAGAAACTGGAGAAATATTCATTCAAGCTCTATGCACAGCACAAGTAAGTATGATTACATTTGTGTATGACAAAATCAGTTAAAGCCAAAGGTTCTTATATACACTGTATATTCTTCCTTCATTGTAAGAATGCTTCATGCTCAGGAATGTAATACTACACATACTTCTGTGGTCTGGTTACAAGAAATACTAATGTTATAAGTGATTAAACAAGTTTCTTTTGCAGAAAGCATGTGCTTAAAATTAATTGTTTGATCTGTTTTCCGACATAAAACAATGTTGTAAAGCAGTTTCATTCATTTTTCTATCTCATTACTTGTTACCTTTAGTTACCTTCAGTCAGGAGGCAAGACTCTACAGGATATGGTTTGTACCCTGGGTAACAGACGTAAGTTTGAGGAAGTTCAAAGATGTCTTGATGTTATTGGTTTCAGTCATGAGGTAACTGAAACTATGTTAAGTGTAACAATGTTAAGGCACACTATGATCTTAACTGTGCAGTAGAACCTCAATAACTTGAACTCGGATGACACGAAATCCCGGCTAACTTGAACTAAATTTCCTTTCCCTTGATCACAATATTTTCACAGAAATTTACCCCGATTACCCGAATTCCTCACTAACTCGAACTGTTTTTTCCCTTCAGAGTTCGAGTTACCGGGGTTCTACTGTATTTAATAAACAAAATGAGTTTAGAGTGGATGAGAGCCTGGGAATACGGCTGCCACTCATCACTCCTTGTTGCTGGATGTTTTGTAGATGTTATAGGTCAAAATTAAATTCAGGTTAAATTGTTTGAACCTAAGTTGTTTCTCAATTTCCTTTGTCTCCTAGGCCTAAATAGTTCATGAATAATTAGGGCTAGGAAACAAAGCAAATTGAGAGTCAACCTAGGTTCAAAATTTTAACCTGAATATAGTTTTGACCTGTAACATAGACATTAAAGGGATCTTCCATCCTCATTTAAAAATGAAATTGATGTTAGTGTCAAAGTAAAAATCAATGAAATACATCTGATACATGACAACTTAATTTGGCTGTTGTTTTATAGGAAGTTTCACAGCTGTTTTCCATTCTGGCTGCCATCATTCACCTGGGAGATATTCATTTCACTGAGGATGAATCAGTTTCACATCTGAGTGACAAAAGCATGGTCACCAATCCACAAGCTCTGCGTATAGGTTTGTACAACTCAAATTTTCCCTTCACCCTTGCTGTTGAAAAAAACCCCAGACCCAGATTTTCTATTCTTTAAAGATGTATTTTTTTTCTTGAATCAGTCTTCACCTCTGTCCACATCTTGCCCCATGTATATAAAAGGGTAATCCAAGACAGTCTTAAATTCTGGATTCCATGTTGTGAATTTCGGACCTAGGTACTCGATTCCAGTCTTTGTCAGTGGAATTTGGATTCCAGTTTCCAATTGTTAGTGGGAGTCCAGTGTCCTTGAGCTGTATTCCCGATTCCACAAGCAAAACATTTCCTTATTCTGGAATCCGGATTCCCTTACATGAGGCATCGTCAAAATTATGCAAATACAAGTAAGCTGAAGACTCCATGAGTGAAGAAGGAGGAGGAGGGGGAGGGGAGAGCTCCTTATCGTTACCCTCCCCCAACTGGCCTTGTAACTGGCCATGTCAAATGCCACTGTAAGGGAATCTTTGATTTGGAAGACGTTAGGTAGAAAAGAAAAATTCAGTTCTCACATGACCAGCTTGCGTGTCCGCATTGTCAAGGTCTTCTTTGTACTCAACGTTGACTGACTGAAAAGCAAATTATGTTAATGTGTTATTCTTACTTATTCATTCTTCACCTAAATGTTGAATTTGAAAATAAAGCTATCCTTGGTGGAGGATTTTTATTTGTATTTCTTTCTTTCAGTTTCATCACTTTTGAGCATTAATGCAGTAGAACTAAGGGATGCACTGACCACAAACAGCAACGTGACTAGAGGTAGGGAAAAAAAAAAACAAGCAAGAGTCTCATGAAATTTTCTACCCTTTTCTTCATCTTTTTATAATTCAGGTTTGACCATTAATTTTGTGGAAAAATTTACTTGTGAATGAAAGTGTTACATGAGCAGAAGAAATTTACTCTTAACAGTTGCGTTAGTCCATAGCCCATAAAAAAGAAGGTATCTGCTTAGTGGTTCTGCAGCTGAACAGACAACACAACAGAATAAAAAGCAAAACTTCAGTTTCGCAGACGAGTAAGGTATTCATTGGTTTTTCTGTAGCTTGTCATTCATTTCAGTGGTGAGCTGCCAAGCCAGTAACCAGTCAATAAGTCTACGTGTGTATTCGCTTACCTCTTTGGTTAACTTGTCCACTACAGTAGTTAATGATATGGAATGTCCGACTAGAATAGATAACTGATTGAGTATTCCACACCCTTAATCAAGGATTTATGTGCTCTAGTTGACATATCTTTTGCTATGTACTGCTCGAAGAATGAGACGTGTTAAACATAGGCACATTGGCCTTCATTCACCCAGCTGGGTAGGAAGTATACATGTCCTAACCTAGAAAGTGAATGTTTATATTTTGTTATTTCAGGTGAGACTATAGTGAGAAACAATTCTGTTGATCAAGCTGTTGATTACCGTGATGGAATGGCCAAGGTATATCATGTGCTATTTGTTATTTTCCTCAACTTTACCTTGCATTTAACTGGGTGGGTGTTCCTTGTGGTTCTTTCTGTAAAACTTTGCTGATGCATCTTTCCACCCAAATTGAATCCAAATTCATCAGAACTTCGACTGTTGTTTTTTTTGCAGGCACTCTATGGAAATCTCTTCAGCTGGATTGTTCACCGGATTAATGCTTTGCTGCGGATCGACCAAAGACGTTTGACATCGTATGTTTAATAAAAAAACTTCTCCCTTACCTGATCGTACATTCAGAAGTGAAGATACTGTCCTGTAGAAGAGACTTTTCAAGTGCAATGTTTTTGTTAACTGTAATGACTGCAAATACCATCTTAAGTTCAGACAAACAGACAGTAGAAGGAAGTCTACCCCCATTAGCCTTGATTACAGACCTAGTTTGTAATTGAGTTGTAGAGGAAAATTTTCTATTTTCCCCAAAGGTGTTGGAAAGTATTCAAATGTTATAGTGAGGGTGTGGTCTATATCAAATTCTCCCCAAAGAAAAGAAGAGAACAGTTTTAGGAATTCTTAAGAGTTTTTAATGGCAAGTGTTTCAGTTGAGATGAGTAAGGAATGACCAGACAAAACTTCATGTTTGTGAACTGTGTTATGCGGTGTTTAAGACAAAAAGTTTCTTTCAGGGAGAATGACTACAGAATTGGGATTCTGGATATTTTCGGCTTTGAAAATTTCAAGCGCAATTCATTTGAACAGCTTTGTATAAACATTGCAAATGAACAGATCCAGTACTACTTCAACCAGCAAATCTTCTCTTGGGAAATGGTGAGTGCTTGGACCAAATGTTAGTTTCTAGCTAGATCCTTTTAATCTACATAGTTGCTGGTGATAAAGGCATTGGAATTGAAGTCCAGCAGTCTTGGGTTCAAGTGCCGTTTTTACCACGATGCCCTATTTCTTATTGTGCCGTAAATTCTACTACAAGTAAATGAAAATTATTCTAGTCGGTACTTTTTTTTTTCTCACCATTAAAATACCCATTCTGTCGTTTTTTGTTTTATTTAGGAAGAGTATCGTTCTGAGGGAATTTCTCTTGAGCAGGTTGTATTTACCGACAATAGACCTGTTCTGGATATGTTTCTTCAGGTAAAGCAGACTTATTTTCATGTAATACAATTCTTAGTTTGCTCTTATGCTGAGGGGGAAGGGAAAACAAAATGGTAAGGCTGAGCTCAAGAAGTAAATATTATTATTGATTTTTTCTTGTTTTAAAACACTCGTAAAATTTCGAGAGAAAAGGGGTCTTCGAAGCAATTAAAAACGTTTCTGCGTTCGAGTATTGCCGTTTCTTTTGCTTTACAGTTCTTAACTCTAAACTGTTATTTTGTTAACATGCTAGAAACCGATCGGCCTACTTGCTTTACTAGATGAGGAAAGCCGTTTCCCCAAAGCAACTGACTTCACTCTTGTGGGTATGTATGTTTCAATTCATCATTCAAGTCCTCTTTACGTTGTTACTTTCCTTATTACTATGTCTATTCCAGTGTTGTTACATTCACACTTAATCCAATCATCTGCAGAGAAGTTTCACAAGAATATTGAGGGTCCACATTATGAGCGATCTAAAGAGAAGGACATGTATCCATCATTTGTCATTGTACACTATGCTGGACGGGTATGTACTGGTTTCACTACTTTTAATTGCTTCTTTTGTGTTCTCTTCTATTGCTCTTCAATTGTATTCACTCCCCTTGTTTCCAGGGTTATTACGTGTAACTCGGCTTTTATCTTACACGGCGAGTGTGGTTTTATGGGAATGCTAACACTGTACCAAGTGAGGGCCGAGTACAACCTTGTCCCCAGGCTCCACTGTTATTAAGAAGACATAGAACGCAGGGCATTATGGGTAGGAATACAGTGCAAACCTCCCGTCACACCACTCAAGCCATTCAGTTGATTCTTTTCCATCTCTATCCTGTCTTCTCTCAGTCAATAGTTCACTGAACTGTAGTCTGCGCAGGCCTATTAAGCATTGTCTATTATTGTTTGCCCACTTCCTAGGTAAAATATAATGCAACCAACTTTCTAGCAAAGAACCGCGACACTCTGTCCACTGACATCATACATGTACTTCGATCTAGTGGTAAGGACAAAACTTAGGTATCTAAAGTATTAAATAGCACCAAAAGCAGCGCTGGTTGGTATCTTTTCACTTCAATAGCTTCATTCACTTAAGTACCATGAAGTACCTCGTCAGATTTAAACAATCAGATTGATGAGGGGTCAGCAGCATAAATCGTAACGCCCTAGTTAACAGAATCAGATTCACTATTTCTTAAGGGGTATTTTGCATTTTCATCTATATTGTATTTAATGTCGTAGCTGTTAGCCTGTGTGGGACCTGGACAGCAACCTGCTTACACGGGTGGCTCAAACGCGTTGCACGTTTAAAAACAACTGCACATTCATAGTTTATGCTTTCGTCAACAGATAATCGTCTTGTAAGAACCCTGATGCAGCATCCATTGTCCAGAACAGGTCAGTTGTTATGTAAAATGCAAACGTTTGCAAAGTTTTCTTTCACGCTTGAGTCTGGTATATTGGTACAATGCCGAGTCAAACTCCAATAACCCATTTCTAATTGCCTCAAGCCTCTGTTTCAAAGCGAAGTTATGTGCAAAGCTATTGATATGAAAATTATTTTTTATTTTCATGCAAATAAAACTCATTTTCCCAAGTAAAGTTTTTTCTCTTAACCTCTTTTTGGAACTCGGAAATGACCCATTGCTTAAAAGGATTGCTAATCTTCTGAGCCTTTTCTCACGTGACACTCCTAACTGTGCTCCCCTGATTCAGTCCCATGGGACACTTAGGCTCCTTTTCTTGGCATTTCCCTTTTGCTGTTTCCTCGACGTTGTGAACAGAGTTCTTGTGCAGTAAGCTGTACTTCACTATTCTTAACTACTCTTTTATCTGTGTTCTGTCGTTGTTTCTTTACTCTGTTATTGTGTTCTCTCTCTGTCACCCTCTGGCTCAGATCTTACTCATCACGTAAATGATGATGTCACTCATACACTGAATCCCAATTGGTGGAGGGTGAACAAGCCCTTCCCAGAAGCCACCAAAGCCGTAACAGACTACAAAGCTAAGGAGAGCTGGCTTAGGGGTGTGCTTAGGAAGAGGAAGAGTCTTGGTAAGACGGCATGGAAGCAGAAAAGTAGCAATAAGCAGAGTTCTTGGTTGAAAATCTGGAGTGGAACTAACAACACTTCTTCTAGTTTGGCTTATTTCCCTGTCGTAAGGATTAAATGAGCACGTTACCCTCGCCTTTGTAGCAAACATAAATCAGATTGTCAGCTACTCACTCGGATTATCAGTCATTTATTGTCTTGTATGCAAAACTAAAATAACGGAGGCTAAAACTAGTTTTAACTTGCCTCCTTCTCCGCCGTTCTTGGCGTGTTCGGATGTGACATCACGCTTGAATTTTAACCACTGCCTTCAGTAACTATGTATCGCGGAGATTTCACATCAAAAATGTCTTATTCTTGGTAAAACCCTCATTTTGCTTAAAGTCGTTAAAACTGATTTTTGCTGTTCATTATGAAATCTTCTGTATGTTTTGCATTTTTAATGACTCGAAAGATGAGTTTAGGGATGGGGGCTGTTAAAAATTTTGACTGTTGTAAGTATTCCCAGAAATGTTGCTATCCCCCATGATGACGTCATCGCTGATCTCTCTGATGGTTGAAGCTTTATTTAAAGTAGCATTTAATCGTGATGTGTTTGCTGTACAGGGGTGACAACGAAGAAGAACAGTTCTCAGCCTCCAGCGACGAATATCGATAAAGACAAGGTACAGAGGACAGTTCATTAGAGTTATGCGTGTTATTTGTTCTACAGTAGTTAACGATTCAGTCATCATTGGATGGTAAAACTTGCATTTTAGTACTACTCTTACGAACACGTCATCACTGGTATTGGCTTTATTCTGACTGGCTAGAAAGTGGTGTGAGAACGTACCATTGCTTCCACCCATAACTGATATAGCGGTCGTACAGTTTTTACCACTGAGCATCTTATGTTGTGTTTTTACCATAAACAACTGAAGACAGCACAGTACTTCTTTTTTTCCTGTAGAAAATCAATGGCCTGTTGAGTTTGCCAGAGATCAAGCTTCCCTTCTCCTCTGCCTCAACCTCCAGATGGCAGCAAACCGTTTCTGTTCACTTCAGGGTAAGTATGACAGTCGCCATTATGAATGTAAGGTTGTCTTGCATAAGCTCGCAGAAGTGAAACCAATTACTTATCAGCTGCTTCTTTCCTAGGCGCTTAGTACTTTCTGTCAGAAAGTAGAGAGCGCGGGTGATATCATGGAAGGGTGTACTGCATCATTCCCATGAACCCACGCGTGCTGCGTTTGAGCGAGAAAGCTGTTTGAGGCTGAACAAGTTGTTAAAGAGAGGACGTTTTAAGAAAAGATGTGAGCTTATAGGAACTGGTGTAAGATTTAAGGTTCTCTCTGAAAGGTCTTCGTTCCTCTTTTAACTGTTTTTTTTTCCTTTGCTGTTTGTAGTGTTCTTTACGAGATCTTTTGGCTAAGTTACTCCCGACAGAATCTCATTTTGTGAGGTAAGTTGTGTGAATCCCTGCTGTAAAAGTGTGATCGCTCAGTGTACCTCCTTGACACATTTAAAATCGAATTATTTTTTAAAGGTGCATTCGACCAAATGAGCAGATGATTCCTGGTAAATTTGACCAGGAAAAAGTTCAGACTCAGCTTAAATATACAGGAGTGCTGGAAACGACAAGAATCCGTAGGCAGGTCAGTGACATACATCACAACTTAGCTTGAGTTTTTAGCCTTAGAAAACTGCCGACATTTCACGACGTTACCACTGGTTTCCCTGAGAAATGACGTCTGAGAAACAGCTGCAGAAATTCCATGCTAATGACGCGTCACTACCCAGATCTGGGTAGTGCTTCCTATTGGTTGAATCAAAATTCCTCTCGCTGCACAACCAATCATAGCACTACTCATATCTGGGTAGTGACAAGCCATCGGTATGGAATTTCTGCCCTCGTTGCTCAGACGTCATTTCGCGGGGAAACCAGTGGTGGCGTCCCAAAATGTCGGCTTGTTTCTCTTAACACGCATGCGGCATAGAGTGTCTATTGACCCCGGCTGGACCATGGTTGGTAGTTGCTAACTAGTACAACCTGCAGGCCTTCTCTAACACGCGATGACCTTCATGAGCTTCATCCGCTGGTCAGTCGCAAGATTTATGTAGTGATTTTGAACTTGCTCCGTCTAAATATTGTCATCTTTTTAACTTGTTTTCAGGGATACTCGGAGAGAATAACGTTTGCGGAGTTTGTTAAAAGGTTTGTTTATTTCTGAATGTCAAGGGGAAAGGTGGGGGAAGTTTCAATGAACCACTAACTGAGGATTCGCGGTAGTTAATTCTTATCACGTTAACCTGTTCCGAGCGTTCAGCTTCATGTAAGAGATATAGAAGTGTGGCGCGAAGTCCGACTCCTTGCGCGTGCTGTCCCTACAATCTAAACGCTTGAAACAGGCTATTGTATGTTTCTGATATCATTATGGCAAACTAAATTGGCCATTTCCGAGTTTTAGAAACTCTCACCTTTAAAACGAGGCTAAGAGCAAACCTCTTCTAGTGGAAATGAGTTTTATCTGCATGAGAATAAACAATCATTTTTATATCTATGGCTGCGCACTTAGCCTCGCTTTGAAACAGAGGCTTAAGGCAACTCTGAACTGGCCTATCCCTGCACCCTCAATGGACAAAGTCACACATGTCTTAATCGTTTTTTATCTTTATTTCTCGCAGATACCAAGTGCTTGTATACCCTCTTTACAAGAAAATCCTCAGTGATGCTACGTCTTGTCGTGTAATTTTAAAACACTGCAAGCTAAAAAACTGGCTCATAGGAAGAACCAAGGTTTTTCTCAAGTATTATCACGTAGAAGAACTCGCTCATCGTCTCGAAATGTATCGAAGGAAGATCATCATTCTGCAGAAAGGTATGTGTTATAAACCGTTTCATCAATTAATTTAGCTTCATCATATGTTCACACTCAGTTGCCCACGCTTCAAGAGTAGGATGCTCACCAGGTAACAATGTGAACACATCATTTATGTATCCATAGTTACATATTGGACCAGTTTTTGCCGATGATCGGCAGTAAGTGTGAACATAGCCTAATTAAGTCACCACATCAGTGATCACATTAGTTTACTTGATCCAAGGAATAGCAAAAGAAGTGGCGGTGCATATTGCCTTCAACTTCAAACAGACAAGGGGCATTGACAGATCTTAGATTTTCTTTCCCTAGCTTTTACATGGGAACTTTGCATCCACAAGTGTACCTTTGTAAACCTAGTCTGGTCACCACTAAAAGTTCGAACAATTGCCGTCTGCTTCCCCTTTATAAAGAACTAATAAAAAGAAATATCATACACACAGTCAGCTGCTAGTTTTACTCTCTGTGCAGTCTAACGATAGATTTGTTCTTTTTAGTCATCAGAGCCTGGATAGTACGAAGAAGATTTGAAAAATTAAAGATGAAAAGACGTCATGCTTCAACTGTTATTCAGAAATGTAAGTGTAATTTTTCCAGTGAACATTTCTAACACTCAAACTATAAACGGAGGAAAGTTCGTTTTGCACGCCTCCTCTAAGAGGCCTAGGGCAGCTACTTTTCACTTAATTTTGTCGTCAAAGTTGCCCCAGAAGGTTATGAGCAAAATGCGTTTTCTGCTTTCCGATTTATTGGTGTAACTTTAGGATTTCATTCACAGGTGGAGTTAAAATGAATATCTCATTTTTGTACTGCTCAGTAATAAGAATATGGACGAAGTACATGTGGTAGCATTTTGAATGCAGGATGAAATTCCCAGGCAGAGTGTGAATGTTTGTCAGCAATAAAACATGTTGTGGCGTTGTTTTTTTGCAGACGCCCGCGGTTACCTCGCCCGAAAACAGTATCTGCTGGAATTGAAAGAGAGAACATCAGCCGCCTTGGTTATTCAAAGAGGTAAGCGATAGTGAAAAGTTTGGACAATCAACCTGGCAAATGAGTTAAAGCATGAAGGCAGTTGGTGCTAAGCGCTTGCGGAGAAACCGGCCTTGAGTCAAATCGCCAGTAACTTTTATCTTTTCTACGAAGCGGAAAATATTTTTTTAAAGAATGGTTAGTTAATTCCATGAAGAGTTCAAGTTTTAATCAGATTCCTGAAGGAAGTTCTCTCCTTTGCTCGCTGCCTCCAAGAATCTAGTAAAATGTTCTTCCGCTTCAGGATTCTTTTCACGATGTCCTCCTCTTCACATGGCCGAGCCATCTCAGGTTCATCTGAATTCAAATATACCTTACATTTAGTCCTGATAGTAACATGAAGGGCTTTGACGTCACATATCGTCAGTGTCGATGACGTCACTCAGGGGTAATTAGTCCCCAGTCTCCACTCCAGTTTCTTTTCAGCATTTTAATCTTATCATGTGCTACAAGAAGGTACAAAAAAATGCGTCCTAATTTACAGGGCCCTGTTACCATATTTTTTAGTTTGAGCCAGTTTTATGTTTTGCAGCTTACCGCCGACTTGTTCAACGAAGAAAGTACATGTGGTGGGTGAAATGGTACCACATTCAGCAGAAAAGAAAGTCGAGGAGTGTTGTCAAAATACAGGCTGGTAAGAACTTTCGTTCTTTTTCCTTTTGTTTCTTAGTTTGTTTTTCCTTTCTTAAAAAGTCTTTCGTTTAATTTATTCGGCAGTCTTTCGTTTAATTTATTCGGCTTTATCGCGTAATTGAGTGGAACATTTTAAATAATTGGTTGCCCAGGGTATTTCGTACGTATTTTTATTCGTATTTTCATTGGCTCGTGTAATTTATGCAGCTCTATAATCGGCCAGAAGTGGAAGTTCCGCGATCATCACTTAAGATGCAGTGCATTGAGGTTTAAGTAAGAAAACATCTATTGTATATTTGATTTGCTGGTGACTCAGTGGCTGACTGTCTGTCTTGCAGTGGTGCGTGGATGCCTTGCAAGGAAACATTACTTACGCCAGCGTCATCTTAGGAACAAGAGTGCTGCAATCATTCAAGCAGGTAAATGCATATTACGTTATTACAGATAAATGTGGCTGTTTGCAAGGGAACAGGTCAGAAAGAATATATCACAAGCGAAAAACGCGAACCAGACTGAATTTTCAGAGGTATCTTGAACCAAACATTAGCAGATTAAAATGATCATTTAGGAAGTTTACAGTGAATAGCCACGCGAAAAGGTTGTATCTTAAGATACAGTGATATACAAGTTGTGGTTTAAATGTCAAAAAGAAAAAGATTAAATTCTAGCAGACGTCATTCTGCCGCTAGGCAAGGTTGCACGAAACATTCATGTTGCTCATAGTACATAAGGTTTTCTAACTCTTACTACGGTAGTTTTTTGTTTATACAGAGTTTTCTAGAAATTTTGTCATCGGAGGAAAACACCGTAAGACTTTTTTACGGACTCAAGTTTGTAATCCGAAACTCGCTTGTTTTGAACAATATAATCGAAGATTTATATCTGGTGGAAACTTTAAAACTGCGAGAAAGGCCAACGGCAGATCTACATGGTACCTCTTGGTCTTTTTCTTTTACGCTGCTAGTTTTGAGAGTTAAAAAGAAAAGAATGTTTTTGTTAATTCGTCCGTGAAACACGTCCCTTCCGAATGAGTCTCGCATGTCGAGAGGGCTAACTGGATCTGCTGACCTACCCAGTAGAACGCTATACGAAGTGCATACAGTTGCGAGAAAATCCGATACTGATGAGAAAATTTCTTGATATATGTTACTCCTTTGGTCGAGGATTATTCGTAGTGGCAAGTGCATTGAGGCTGAACCAAGGGCAAAACAGCCAGTCATTCTCTGACATACTATATCAGATTTTCACTATCCAAACAGTGAACGAAAACCTTTCTGCAATGCAGTAACGGGACAATGCTACGGAAACAAGAACTTTACTCAGTCTAAAATGAGCTGTAACTCCCGAACGACTTTGAGCATAGCGGAAGCAAATAAACCTTGTCACAACAGAACAATCTAGATACCTCGCAGTTTTATATTTACATTCATAAGGTGTGGCTGTGAGAGAAAGCAGAGTTGATAGAAAACAAGGTAGCAGCAGGCTGAAATAATTTGTTTGAAGTCAAAGATTTTCTGTCACCTAAATGAGAACACGAACTTGTTTAGGTAATTTTATCCTGTGAGAGATAGAAAATAACTTTCCGTTTATTTTTGTTAGTTTGTTGTTTTGTTACGGTTCAGTACATTGTTCTACCATTGTACAAGGGAATCTGTTCAGTCAGACGTGCTCCTTAAAGTCATGTTTTGTTTATTTTTTAGCTTATCGTGGACACAACGTCAGACGAAATTTGTCTGCCATCAAAAGGGAACAGAAAATGTCAGTCGAGAGAAAAAGTAAGATATAAAGAAGTTCAGGAAGTAAAAATTAATGTCACGTGACTTTTTGGGCATCATTTTTTTGACGTAGTTGCTTTCTCTCAATTCCTCGGTTATTTTTTGAGTTGTTGCATTTGTTTGGTTCTTAACAGAAGCCAAAGAAGGAGCAGCCCTTACGATTCAGTCTGGTAAGAGAATTAACTTTTTATGACTCCTGTCCAAAGTGGTAATTAATAAGTTGACCAGTTAGCCAATCGTCATTTAGCTTGGCTGCCATTTGGTCAGTCAGTCTGTCTGTCTGTCTGTCTGTCAGTCAGTCAGTCAGTCAGTCAATCGTTTAATTTAGCTTTTTCTTAGACATATGATCTGATCTTTCAGACGGGCAAGTAATTTAACCTCATAAACTTCCATTTACTGTGAGTCAGTTAGAGAGTTTATGGACATGTCACTATTTTCATTGTCACTGTGTTTTATAACTGTCACCCATCTTTCCTAAATCCGCATCTGTGTCCCCAAATGCTGTATCTATGACTGAGCACTGAAATTAGCTCAGAATGTGTTATTTACAAATTATATTTGTTCCTGTAAAATTTTACAGCTTATCGCGGTTACAAAGAACGCCAGGATGTTGCAAAGCTGAAGCTAAAGGCAGAGAAAATGGAAACAAAAATGATTTACTTTTTGCAGCAGGCAAGAAACGTTTCTCCACCTATCTTTTTAGTTATTATTCTATCTTAAAAATTATTATTATTATTATTTGTTATTGTTATTCTCGACCTATCTTATTAATTTCACTGTCTCGCCTCGAATAGCCTTGCCAGCTGCGGGCACTGCTTCTGTTGTATTATCTGATCATTAATAAAGTTTATTGTTGTTGTTGTTTTGTCATTTTTCACGAATGACGAAAGGTTTTAATATTCTTTTTTTTGTTTGCAGGTCCAGGATTCGTCAGATTCAATGCTGAGGGCACAAAAGGGACACAAAAGTGTACGAGTTGTTTTTATTGATGTAGCTGTGTAGTTTTGTGTTATCTTCGTGGAAAAAGTAAAGAGTTTTTGCGGTTATCTTCCAAAAACTCCCAACAACATGCAACAGGGTGTGCAAACGGACGCAACATGTTTAGAGTTGTTGGCCAACAATGTTGCATCCGTTTGCAGGGGCCTTTAAGGTACATGACTCTTATTATGGAATAGTATTTCAAGAGTTTTGATTTCTAACCGTCACTATTCTATCTCTTTACATTTTCCAGGTGGATCTCAAAATGAATCGTATCGTTATCAGAGGTTTGTGTACTTTGTATTTTCGTTTCTTCTTCAGGATTAAAAGCTGCCTTTTCTCTTAAAGTTCATTCTAAGTTATGTTTTCTCTTTTGTAGAAGGGAGACGATACGAACGGGAAGACTTCTGGCCAGCAGCCAAACAAAAAATTTTAACAAGACAAGAAGAGGAAGCCCTTGCTTCACAACAAGAAACACAAATGATTTACTTTATTCAACAGGTGGGCAGCACCGACTCCGTCCCCTCCACAACTACCCCTAACCCTACCTCCAGCCCCCCACCCCACCCCAATCCCCTCCACCCATGAGGACCCAATTAAAATGTCTGCCCTATTAGAGAGGTTAGAAGCAAAGTTAATGCAGGGTTGTCAAAAAGATTTTAAGTAGCAGGAGAATAAGAGAAGGTAGCCGGCATGTGTTTCCCGGCAGGGCCAGTAGGGGAAGACATATCACTATTGATATAAACAGTTCAATCCAGGTTAGTAGCAGCTGTCAAACATGATAGCATCGATACTGTGTCTGAATTAGTAAGTGAAACTTTGGTGGAAGCATGCAAAGAAGCCGGATTGAAAGCGAGAAGCAGCAAAATTAAATGCAAATCACAAAACAAATGGCTCGATCACGAATGCGGGAACACGTATCACTAGGGATATGTGTTTCCCAGCTAGGGAACACATACCACTAGAGATACATGTTTCCCAGGTGAGGGAACACATCACCAGGGATACAAGTTTCCCAGGTAGGGGAACACATATCACTAGGGATACGTGTTTCCGAGGTAGGGGTACACATATCACTAGGGATATGTGTTTCCCAGATGGGGGAGCACATATCACTAGGGATATGTGTTTCCCAGGTGGGGAAACACATATCACTAGGGATATGTGTTTCCTAGGTGGGGGAACACATATCACTAGGGATATGTTTTTCCCAGGTGGGGGAACACATATCACTAGGGATATGTGTTTCCCAGGTAGGGGAACACATATCACTAGGGATATGTTTTTCCCAGGTGGGGGAACACATATCACTAGGGATACGTATTTCCCAGGTGGGGGAACACGTATCACTAGGGATATGTTTCCCAGGCGGGGGAACACATATCACTAGGGATACGTGTTTCCCATGTAGGGGAACACATGTCACTAGGGATACGTGTTTCCCAGGTGGGGGAACACATATCATTAGGGATATGTGTTTCCCCGGTGGGGGAACACATATCACTAGGGATACGTGTTTCCCAGGTGGGGGAACACATATCACTAGGGATACGTGTTTCCCCACCGGGGAAACACATATCACTAGGGATAGGTGTTTTCCAGGTGGGGGAACACATATCACTAGGGATACGTGTTTCCCAGGTGGGAGAACACATATCACTAGGGATACATGTTTCCCCGATGGGGGAACACATATCACTAGGGATACATGTTTCCCCGGTGGGGGAACACATATCACTAGGGATACGTGTTTCCCAGGTGGGGGAACACATATCACTAGGGATATGTGTTTCCCAGCTAGGGGAATACATATCACTTGGGATATGTGTTTCCCTGGTAGGGGAACACATATCACTTGGGATATGTCTTTCCCAGGTGGGGGAACACATATCACTAGGGATGTGTGTTTCCCAGGTGGGGGAACACATATCACTAGGGATATGTGTTTCCCAGGTAGGGGAACACACATCACTAGGGATATGTGTTTCCCATGTGGGGGAACACATATCACTAGGGATATGTGTTTCCCAGGTAGGGGAACACACATCACTAGGGATATGTGTTTCCCAGGTGGGGGAACACATATCACTAGGGATATGTGTTTCCCAGGTGGGGGAACACATATCACTAGGGATATGTGTTTCCCAGGTAGGGGAACACACATCACTAGGGATATGTGTTTCCCGGGTGGGGGAACACATATCACTAGGGATATGTGTTTCCCAGGTAGGGGAACACATATCACTGGGGATTTGGTTTCCCAGGTGGGGGAACACATATCACTAGGGATATGTGTTAACCAGGTGGGGGAACACATATCACTGGGGATGTGTTTCCCAGGTAGGGGAACACATACAACTAGGAATATGTGTTTCGCAGGGAGATAAGGTGCTGCGCAAAAAAGAATATATAGATCATGATTAAAACAATTTCTTTTTTTTTTGTATAACTGTTTCAATGGTCCATTTTTTGGGCTTCTCTCCAAGAATTTGCAGGGGGCAAAAACCCTTATAGTAACCGGTGATAGCGCCGGTTGCCGTTGCATTTTGACAACCCTGTAATGTATATCTATTGTTTATCATTTAAACTTGTCATTAACATGATCAACGAGGACTATGCGTCGAGGGTAGCAAGGATGGCGTAGTGATGACAGCACTCATCTCTCACCAATGTGGCTCGGGTTCAAATCCTGGCGTGTATTCTGGGTACTCCGATTTCCCACTCCCCACAACTCCAATATTTTTACTTTCAAATTCGAACTGGTACACACGGACACGTTTAAATGAGTTCTCAAGAAATCCTAAATGCTTTACAGTTTGCGGTCACACCCATCTGCGTTAGATTAAAACATGTTTGTCTCAGGGAGGTTGGTACATTTCTGTTAAGGATGATGTTCATGCGCTCAATAATTGTCAGTATTTGGCTTATATTGGTTGACCATGGTTTTGTTGTTCTTAGGTGAACTCGTCATGGCATGAGTTGTTAGAACACACCAAATCACATCAGTATCAGACGTCTGATGACCAAACTCAGGTAAGGGATGCACTTTTGATTCTTGATATTATAAAAGTGGCCAAATTTTAAGTTCCTTCATCTTCCTGACACTGTTTCTTTCTCGATGTTGACGTTGTCAGTGTTTATAACGGTAAGCAAATACAAGGTCATAAATTCAATGACAGACAGACTTTCAGCAATTCACAGCCATCAATCAGAAAACGAGCGTTCATTACTGCCAACTGACGATACACACACGGGTAGAAAGAAGCAGAGTTAAGTCGGTTTTCAAACAAGGTTCTAGATAAAGAGGTGTAACGCTTTTTCACTGTATTTTCCTAACCTACCCTTCTGGTTATCACAGAATCCATCAACCAGAGTACAAGTACTTCCTACTTCCCCTCAAAAAGGACAACTACAAAAGGACACACAACCTGCTAATGAAGTTCCCGCCGCTGTGAGCAGCTTTGAAGTTCGTCCTAGTAAGTTAATAGGCAGAATTTTCAACAGGACGAGAACGTCAGTTGACGACGGGAAAGCGCACGGAAAGGACTAAACACGACTTCCGGTGCTAAATTTGCCGCTCTGCCATTGGCCAGTTGTTTGATTTGCCCGCGTGGTCGTCAACTGACGTTCCCGTATTGTTGGTAAATCAGCCTAATAATGAGCTCAAGAAAAGGCGTCAACCGGAAGTGGATTTTTTTATTCTTGAGCGGTGGTTTTGCCCAAATTGTTGGGCAAATCGTCTCTATGTCAGAGTGAAGACTCTAAGCAATACAAAACCTTGACTCTACCAATAAAAATGAGGTAGCTTCAAGGTTTTTTAAAATGACCTCACTTCCGGTGGACGTGCATTGCTCAGAAACGCTTTGCTATAGTTCTCTAGTATCTTTACTACATGCGATTTTCTGGTGGAGGGGGGATTTTTGCTCCGTAGAGGAAAGATTTTCATTTGTACGGGTCGGGAAGGGGGCACGCTATGAATGAGGTTGACCTAGGGAGTTCACCCTGAAGAAACAACGGGTAGTAACGTAATAAACCATGTTCGGGTGATCGATTGTGAACTAAGACTAGCTTGCAATTGAGGCTAATATGTAGAATATCATTGAGAATACTAAAGCGAAGTGTACGAAACTTGCGATCACACGATCTCGAAACATGGACGATTTCTTGAACTGAATAAACGTAATATCTGGAGATATTCACATAAGAGCTCAGCACGGCCGCTAAACTCTCAAGTCCCGTCCCGTCTCTTCCCGTCCCTGCCTTCCATCTTTTAAGTCTTTTCTCTCAAAAGTGTGCTCCATCAGTTTTCAAGAATCCCCAATTTAATTTTGTAAGATATTGAAAAATAAATGGTGCCATACAAAAGTACTGCCAAGGTTTTTTGTTTAAATGTCAGACACCGGGGTGTCTCGCTCGCTAACACGTTGTTACCCTTCTTTAGGAGAGATTGTTTTAGCTGAGATACACAGTAGAGTTTCACCTCGCAAAGACCGCAGCTACAGGTCTGTAGATATAATATTTTTTTCTCTCACTTTCCAGGGCCTCTTTTCTTGTCCTTAAAACCAGGTCTCTTCAGATCTGCTTTTCATGTTTGCGCGGGTTCCAATCATTGATTTAAATTATAACGACTTGAATCCGAGGTCAGGGGCAGTTGTCATATATCCTGTCCTCCTTTCTGAAAAAAAGAATATCACCATAGCCTGCATTAGCTTGCAAAACAGCCATCTGTCTTCGCTCCTCGCCATTTGGGACGTTTCGTCAGGAGGGATGTCTGCGCCTCAGCGACAGAAATTCCTTATTGATGACGTAAAATTTGTCCGGAATCTGGTCGGGAGCTCTGAATGGTCGACGTAGTGTTTTATTGTTTGGCTCTCTTTTAACACTGATCTATAATTTTATTTCACAGGAAGGAAATCTGGTCTGCGGGCGACGAAACGTACTTAAAACATTTCACAGTAAGTTTTATCCTCATTTTGCTAAAAACAAAAAGAATTCTCCGCAACAAAAGGATGGTCTTTCGCATCAGCCAGTATATGGCGCGTCACGCAACGCTCTTCCCATATTCCTCAATGTATCTTCCCATGTCACGCATCACTCCTACACAGTAATAACAGTAACAGTAAAAACAGTACAACTCTGAACATTTTAACATATTCTGACACTGTTGTTTACATTTGTAGGACGCTGACAGACTGAAAAAAGAATCGAAAGGTAAAGTGTTGATATTAGAATCTAATTACCTGAAATATAACTTCAGATAAGTAGTCTCTCAGTCTGCATTTTAAACGGACACCTTTTCAGTTTTATACGGTTTGATATATTTAAAACCTCCGAAAAAAGACCAATAAAAACTTTTCCGTTGTCAAACCTTTCTTGTTTGAAAACCGACGTGTTCTTGCTTTTCAACGCTACATCTCAAGAAAGTTGTCCAAAACTACGTGGATGGTAACCTGTAGGACTCGACCTCTTTACCAACACATGTCATTGAGACACCAGTTGATTTCATAATTGTTAAATATATGGAAAAGCCCATCGATGAATCGATGACCACTGATTTTTTTTCACTAAAGAAATCTTTTGTTGCTACATTGCCTTTTTTAGATCAAGAACGCCGTATTCGAGAAATGTTATCTATTGTTGAAGGAAATACAGATGAAGTGAGAAATTCTGAAGGAGGCGAGGAAAAAGCAACACCTTCAGTAGCAAAGGCCAGGTAAAAAAAAAAACAAACAAAGATCTGTATAAAATTAATGGTCATAAAACTGCACTGAAGATCTATTAATACAATAATGTTCCATTGCTCGTAGGAATTTTTTTGAGAATCAAGAAAAACCACAACAACCAAAGCCTTTATTAAAAAAGAAAAACAGCAGCGAGTGGAAACCAAAAATAGTAACAGAGGAAATCCCACACAAGCCTCCAGCAGCAACGATTTTATCTCCAAAACCAGTTCCATCCAAACAAAAGGAACCTCAGAATCAGGCTGATCTGGTTAGACTGGCTTTGGCTGCTCAAAAAGATGACGGGCCAGTTAAACCTGAAACAGCGACGATACCTGCTAAATTAGATCCTTCGTCGCAGTTGGTAAGTATCTGAGTACCTTGAAAGCAGAAGAGAATGGAGTGGTAGCAATTTCAGTAGTGTCTTCATCTTATGATTGAACTTTCGTTAGGATGGGGTAATGGTTCATTTGATCTGTTGACTGAAATAAGAAGGTCATTTATATTGGTTCACTCGTCAAGATAAAGAGGTTTGGTTACTTCCAACACCGTAGTATGATAGTGAAAGTAACAAATGCTTAATTTAACCGTCTTAGTTCCAGTTTCATGGTGTTATATTTCTACTGATGAAGAGTAAAACTCAATATACTTCAACACTTTTTTATGATTCTGTGATTCTTTTTCAGCCTTACATCCCCCCACCAGACTATAAACTTCCTGCTGAGAAACGCGGCTACTTACGTCACGTGACCCCAAAACCAAAACAATTGCTACCAGAAAACTTTCACGTGGAAAATGTTCATCTGAGACACCAGTTCCTTAAGGACAACCGCCGCACCCAATCACGTGAGCAACCACAGGGATACTCTCACTTGCTACGAAAGACCGGAAGAAGAGGAGAACTGGGGATACAAGATGACGATGACAGTGACGTCACTCGAATATCATTTAACGTGCCCTTGATGGGTGTGTCATGATACGCTGACTGCTGGCCAGTTAAAAATTGACTGTGGATAGTTTATTTTGTATAATCGTGTTTTGCAGGCCACTCATTTATGCCATACTTTTACGTATCTCACGCCGTGAGTTTTTCAGAAGCCTTCGTGACCGGTGAAAGCATTTACGAGCGCAAAGGCTTGGTAGAAAAGCTGCACGGAGAATGAAGAGGAGACCGCGAGGATGATTGCATCACCTTCAAAACTCTGACATGTGCACTAAAACCATTTCAGAAAACTCTCTTTTAAGCCTCAGTACTGGCCTGGAAAACTTTACACCTAAACTCAAATCCTGTGATGCGACAGTTCAAATAGCTTTAAAAACACATATTAAAGAGTTATGGAAAGCTTCGCTCGATAAAAAATGAAACAGTTCCACAATATTTGTTGCATAAGTAGTTGAGGAGGCATAGAATCGTTAACTACAGCATTTTAACCACAGGAAACCTAAGCAGACTCGGTGTGAAGACTGCACAGCACTTTTGCAGGTTTGTGCAGGATTTATCTATCAAATTCTCAAGTTATTCTAGTACCCAGAAGTCCCACTTAACCAGTGCGCTTTGCTCACTGTGTGTTAAATTTTTCAAATCAGATGTAAAAGCAGTATATAGATATATAGGCCTTTGTATATACAACAGGATATGTACCAACCATTTCCAAACAATAATTCAGATATGAAATAGTCATTTATTGCGAGAAATTTTTTCTACCAAACACTGTAATTAAAATTTACAAATTCAAAAGTCATCAGTCACTGATCTATGTTCACGTTCAAAATGAATGTTAAATGTTAATCATATGTTAACACATCTGAAAAGCTTGTTTCCTAGCTAGAACATCACTAAACATTACTTCAACGCCTGCTTTGCTCAAAATCAAACTAGAAAAAAATCTTGTTTTTTTTTTTACCGAAACCATGGTTTGAGCTCTTTGAAAAATACCCAATTTTTGGCCTTTATAGCGAATAATCCAAGGATGGTCCACGGTTCCAACTCGTCTTTATTACAGTTATAACGAATTACGATTACGGTTGCTAAAAGCAAAACAAAAAATACAAATTACTAAGGAATACAAATTACAGCTATGAAACGACGAAAATACAGGAAACGGAAAGAAACTAAGCGAAAATACTTACAAACGTTGTGTGACTAGAAAGTTGAACGGAAAAAAGGTACGATGGCTAACAAGACTGGACGAAAAAACTGCAATGATGTTGCCGTGAACGCTAAAGCGAAATGAATTAGAATAAACGATGAAACTTGCAAAATGATCTAAGAACGAAGAAAATTATGCAGATAAATCTAACAGAATATGAATAGCGATAACTGAAAAGAATGTGAAAGGAATGTGCAACTATACAAAGAACTAAACGCTAAACATATTGACGTGGAATGCGGCCGTAACATCTGGCTCCCCTAAGAGTTAGGAAAAACTCTTATGTCCTTAATTCTTAATTAAGCATTAAAGTTCATTGAACATCTCTAAATCTCCATGGCTCCTCTGGCTGGGATATACCCCTGGTCCTCAGTTTTCTTCATTCTCAAGTATTAGCACGAGCTTCTGAATTGGCCTCTCCAACGTTGTCGTTGCCGTTGCAACCTTCACCGATCGGACCTGTCCCTTTGAATCTGGGCGTGAGTCGACAACTCGAGCCATATTCCATTGATTTCTTGGCACTCTATCATCGGCGATCAATACAAGGTCCCCTCTTTGAAGGTTTCTCCTCAGGTTGTTCCATTTCACTCTCTCTTGTAGGGTCTGGACGTACTCCTTTCTCCATCTCGACCAAAAGACGTTGGACAAATATTGAACCCGTTTCCATCTTCGACGGAGATAAACGTCGGCCTTCTGGAAGTTACCCGGGGGCGGCATTACGATCTTTGATTTCATCGTCAATAGGTGACTCGGCGTTAAAGGATCCAAATCTCCGGGATCACTTGACGGGACGGTAAGCGAACGGCTGTTGATGATGCATTCTACCTCAGCCATCAAGGTTTTAAGAGACTCATCGTCAAGGACGTGCCCATATTCTCGCATCAGCGCAGACAAGATGGATCGAACAGATCGTATCTGACGTTCCCAGACGCCACCCATATGAGACGCAGCTGGGGGATTCCTTTTCCATTTGATAACCCAATCAGAGTTGAAGTCTTTGCTGAGGCGTCTTTGGATGTCATCATGATCCATCTCCTCTAGGGCTTTCTTAAGCTCTGTCTGAAAAAATACATTTTTATCGTCTTGAAAAGCTTCTTTTCTTTCTAGACCATAGCTTAACATTAGTTCTAGAACTATTTTACTCAAAAACAAACCAGAAAAATTTTTGGACTTTTTGACCGAAACCATGGGTAAACCCCTTTGGAAAATACCCATTTTTTGGACATTACAAAATTGACATTTTTATCGTCCTAAAAAGCTTCTTTTCTTTCAAGACCATAGCTTAACATTATTTAAAGGCCAATTTCACTCAAAAACAAACTAGAAAAAATTTTGGATTTTTTGACCGAAACTATGGGTTAACCCTTTGGAAAATACCCATTTTTTGGACTTTACAAAACTGACATTTTTATCATCATGAAAAGTTTCTTTTCTTTCCAGACTAGAGCTTAACATTATTTCTAGGCTTATTGTACTAAAAAACAAGCTAGCAAAAATTTTGGAGTTTTTTGACCGAAACGATGCGTTAACCCCTTTGCAAAACACCCATTTTTTTGACTTAACAAAATTGACATTTTTTACTGTTCTAAAAGGCTTTGTTTCTCTTTAAACCAAAGCTTAACATTATTTCTAAGTCTATTTTTAAAAAAAAGAGTAGAAACATTTTTGGATTTTTTGACGGAAAATACCCATTTTTTTCGGACTTAACAAAGTTTAGATTTTATCATCATAAAAAGCTTCTTTTCTTTCTAAACCATAGCTCAACATTATTTTTAGAACAATTTTACGAAAAAATAACCTAGAAAAAATTTTGGACTTTTTGGCCGAAACCATCGGTTAACCCCTATGGAAAATACCCATTTTTTGAACTTTCCAAAATTAACATTTTTACTCTTCTAAAAGGCTTAGCTTCTCTCTAGACCAGAGTTTAACATTATTTCTAAGCCTATTTTACTGAAAAAGAAACACGAAAAAATTTTGGATTTTTTTAACCAAAACCAGGGGCTAAACCCCTTGGAAAAATCTCAATTTTTCGACTTTTTGAACTTGTTGTTTTTATAGCCTAGAAAGGCGTTTTTTCGTTGTAGAATATCATAAAACACATTTTCCTGGCCTATATTGCCTAAAAAAAAAGTTGGAAAAATGGCCATTTTTGGACCAAAACCATGGGTTAACCCCTTCGGAAAAATCTCAATTTTTCGACTTTTTGAACTTGTTCTTTTTATAGCCTAGACAGGCGTTTTTTCCTTCTAGAATATCCTAAAACACATTTTTCTGGCCTATATTGCCTAAAAAAAAAATTGGAAAAATGGCCATTTTTGGACCAAAACCATGGGTTAACCCCTTCGGAAAAATCTCAATTTTTCGACTTTTTGAACTCTTCCTTTTTATAGCCTAGAAAGGCAATTTTTCGTTCTAGAATATAGTAAAACACATCTTTCTGGCCTATATTGCCTAAAAAAAATAGCTGGAAAAATGGCCATTTTTGGACCAAAAGCATGGGTTAACCCCTTCGGAAAAATCTAGATTTTTCGACTTTTTGAACTTGTTGTTTTTATAGCCTAGACAGGCGTTTTTACGTTCTAGAATATCGTAAAACACATTTTTCTGCCCTATATTGCCTAAAAAAAAAAGTTGGAAAAATGGCGATTTTTGGACCAAAAGCATGGGTTAACCCCTTTGGAAAAATCTCAATTTTTCGACTTTTTGAACTCTTCGTTTTTATAGCCTAGACAGGCGTTTTTTCGTTCTAGAATATCGTAAAACACATTTTCCTGGCCTATATTGCCTAAAAAAAAAATTGGAAAAATGGCGATTTTTGGACCAAAACCATGGGTTAACCCCTTCGGAAAAATCTCAATTTTTCGACTTTTTGAACTCTTCGTTTTTATAGCCTAGACAGGCGTTTTTTCCTTCTAGAATATAGTAAGACACATTTTTCTGGCCTATATTGTCTAAAAAAAATAGTTGGAAAAATGGCCATTTTTGGACCAAAAGCATGGGTTAACCCCTTCGGAAAAATCTAGATTTTTCGACTTTTTAAACTCTTCGTTTTTATAGCCTAGACAGGCGTTTTTTCGTTCTAGAATATCGTGAAACACATTTTTCTGCCCTATATTGCCTAAAAAAAAAAGTTGGAAAAATGGCCATTTTTGGACCAAAAGCATGGGTTAACCCCTTTGGAAAAATCTCAATTTTTCGACTTTTTGAACTCTTCGTTTTTATAGCCTGGACAGGCGTTTTTTCGTTCTAGAATATCGTAAAACACATTTTCCTGGCCTATATTGCCTAAAAAAAAAAATTGGAAAAATGGCGATTTTTGGACCAAAACCATGGGTTAACCCCTTGGGAAAAATCTCAATTTTTCGACTTTTTGAACTGTTCGTTTTTATAGCCTAGACAGGCGTTTTTTCGTCTTAGGATATCGTAAAACACATTTTCCTGGCCTATATTGCCTAAAAAAAAAGTTGGAAATATGGCCATTTTTGGACCAAAAGCATAGGTTAACCCCTTCGGAAAAATCTCAATTTTTCGACTTTTTGAACTTGTTGTTTTTATAGCCTAGAAAGGCGTTTATTCGTTCTAGAATATCGTAAAACACATATTCCTGGCCTATATTGCCTAAAAAAAAAGTTGGAAAAATGGCCATTTTTGGACCAAAACCATGGGTTAACCCCTTTAAAAAAATCTCAATTTTTCGACTTTTTGAACTCTTCGTTTTTATAGCCTAGACAGGCGTTTTTTCGTTCTAGAATATCGCAAAACACATTTTCCTGGCCTATATTGCCTAAAAAAAAAATTGGAAAAATGGCGATTTTTGGACCAAAACCATGGGTTAGGCCCTTGGGAAAAATCTCAATTTTTCGACTTTTTGAACTCTTCGTTTTTATAGCCTAGACAGGCGTTTTTCCGTCCTAGGATATCGTAAAACACATTTTCCTGGCCTATATTGCCTGAAAAAAAAAAAGTTGGAAATATGGCCATTTTTGGACCAAAAGCATGGGTTAACCTCTTCGGAAAAATCTCAATTTTTCGACTTTTTGAACTTGTTGTTTTTATAGCCTAGACAGGCGTTTTTTCCTTCTAGAATATAGTAAAACACATTTCTCGGGCCTATATTGCCTAAAAAAAAATATTTGGAAAAATGGCCATTTTTGGACCAAAAGCATGGGTTAACCCCTTTGGAAAAATCTCAATTTTTCGACTTTTTGAACTTGTTGTTTTTATAGCCTAAACAGGCGTTTCTAGAAACGCTGGTCACTGAGGTCTAGCCCAACACAAGACGTCATCAAACCAAACTAAGCTCAATAAGTTACTTTTATTTCACGTTTGTACAAAATTGGAACGGACCCTATATTTTAATAAATAACTGTGCAATATCTGCATCATAACCGATCGCTAGGATCATAGCCTCTTATGCAGCCGTTCTCTGTGTTGTTAAGCGAAGCGTTTCGTGACGAGACCGAAAACGACTGCTTATGAGACAGGTAAGACCACACTGTGTCTTTAAATAACATTTTAAACGTAAATGGCAATTGAAAATACAAATGGCAAAAGTATTAACGACAGTGTACTCCAAATCAAAGTCCTTTAATAAAAATCAAAATGATAAGTAATGGTAACAGGACTGAGTGGAGTCCAATTCGGTCTGTAATCATAGGAGTGATTAACAAAACCGGACGACCGCGTAGCGGGAGTCCGATTTGTTTAATCACGAGTATGATTACAGACTGAATTGGACGACACGAAGTTCTGTTACCAATTAATCATAACTTTAACAAAATTTGTGATACAATAGGCTATTTTTTAAACCAAAACACAAGAAATTCAGAATCCTGTTTTGCTAGCAATGAAAAAAAAAAGCCATTTAAGCGCGCGCGTGATGGTGCTTACTGTCCAATTACTTAGGCATGACGCGTACTGTCGTATTAAACTGTCCAATTAAGGCTGAAATCAGGGCAGTTGAGAGCCAATCAGATTTGACAATTTTGTTATAGTTATGATTACCTTGCAAACGAAGCGCAAATTTTGCCAGGAGCTTTCAATTTTTTTAAAAATGACCTTTTATAGTGACAATGGTTCAGAAATAATCAGCGCTACCTAGAAAAAGAAGATCAGCCTGAAGCAATCTCAGTTAAATAAATCGAGAAAAATGTAAAAAATAACAGCACGCTATAAGGTCACGCACACAACAAAACCGTGAGTGTGTGACTAATTCAAAAAACGTGAATTCTATGGCTAGCTAAATACTGGAACGCTGCTAAATTTGGCAAGATTGCAGATTACAACTTCAATAAAATTGAAACAAACGTTATAACAACTCCACTTCTACTTTTCCCATTCCCATGGACCAACGAAAAATTATCCACAAAAAGGGTACATAGCTCGATAACTCTGATCAATAACTGATTGCCTTTAAATTAGAAAATTCTACCTGAAGTAGGTATACGATAAGTGCACCCAAATATAAACAGGGCACTACTTTCGTGAATTCATTTGGCGTGGAATATTATAATTTTAAATAGAAATGACCACACCTAATTGTGCACAGGACACCCAAGTAGAGGCACCTGATATATTCATTGTTAGTCATCAACTGAAAACAACTCTAAAAACTTATCCCATGACAGGGAACAATTATAACTGAACACTCCCCAACTGCAAGGAACAATGCCTTTGAACACAAGAATATTTCTCCCACGAAAAGAAAACTTGCTGACTACAAAATAATTTGCAATCCTAGAAAACTGTTGTGCAGCCGCAATACTTGGCTAGTACCGAAAAGGAAACTGGGCCGAGTTAAGTTTCGCAAAGACGTCTGGGACTTTTACAAGGGACAGGAAAAAATTGGCCAATAGCTGACCGGCGCTACGCCATCAACTATCCCAGAAACTATTGCGGGGCGGAAGTCGGCTCCAGTTCCCTTCTTGTTTTTATAGTGGCGCAGGCTTACATTAACGTTTTGGTGTATTAATTTAGTGTATACCCTTTCACTGTTCACCCTCAGTCTTGCATTCAGTCAAAGACTAGAATACTTAAAATGGCCTAACCCGTCAGTAGTACTTTAAAACGCATTATTAGTTTTTTTTTCGGGTATTTTACAGACCAAAATGTGAAATTGTCATCAAATGTTGACTTGAGCACTTGCGGGAGTAGAAGGGTACACACGTACGATATAAGAAGTTACAGAAGACTATAGAACTTTTCACACAAACGTAACGTAAATTAGTCGGAGAAGAGGCTTTTTCAAAGCTGTGCAGTGCTTGTTAATTTTTAAGTTACATTATTTTATCGCCGCAAAAGGCTCTCCATAATAAATATTAGTATGTTTAAATAAATCATACGGCTACTGAAGATGATAGTACGCGGCAAGAACATTATTAACATGGCCTACTACTAGGCTTAGAAACCAGATAAATTTAAGACTACACCTTTCTAATGGGATAGCCGAATTTCTCTTTTTTATATATCCGATCTCTCCAAGCAAAAACTTGTCAAGGAGATTTCTTTTTATACATACACACTATTATTGCTGCTTACTAACAATTTCCCTATTGCCCCATTCACACCAAAGCTAAAACACGTTTAAAACCTGCTTAGCTAAGCGCCGTTTTAAATAGGCCATTTCCGAGTCCCCCAGGCCTCTGTATCAAAACGAGGTTAAGTGCTCAGCCTTTGATCATAGTTATTAGAGGAGACTGGTTATGAAAAGCGGCAAACATCAATGATAAAAACAACAGTGCTGCAGTTTATGTTCAAAGCACCGTGAAAGTGCACAATCCTTTGTTTTCTGTTGGCAAATTGTTACGGAATAAATTAATGCAACGTTTTTATTGGTCAATACAATCAAAATGATAGGAATTCTTTTGAACGTTGTGCACTTTCAGGTCCACAAAAACATATAACAAAGGAGTCTGACGGGTTTCATAACCATTCCACTCAATTAACTATGCTTTGATATCGAAATAATTTTTCATTCTCATGCAAATAAAACTCATTTTCACAAGAAAGGTTGTGTACTTGGTCTCATGTTGAAAGTGAGGGATTTTGGAACTTGGAAGTGACCTACTGTTTTATTTGAAAGAGCTGCCTATCAATTTTTGTCAACTTCCATTTACCAGGAAGCACTACTGAAAGAACAAGTTTTAAATTTTAAATACCCTAAGTAAAAGCAGGTCTTTCAGTTTCCCGCGGACAGTTTTTTATCCTTTGCGCCTATCTTATTTATTTTTGTTCTGCTCGTGTGAATAAAACTATTATTAAACCACGAGGCTCATTTTCAAAGGCAAAAATTTTGTTGTCCCAGTTCAAGACAAAATGAAACAATTCATTAAAGTACCTTCAACATTGACTTTGTCTCTACGAAAATATTTTTCAGAGAACTTAATACAATTTTCAATTTCGAGTTTAGTATAAAATTTTGGCAACCCAAACTTCCGGTTATCTCAGTTAAAGTGATTTATGTAAAGGAACTCTATAACCGGTCGGTGCCATAATTAAACAAACCCACAACTGGATTTACATACAATAAAGAAGTTAAACAGGCAACTTTAAAAATTCCTGCTTGGTTTTTAATTACCAGGCTGGGACGTGACGTCACAGCACCCATGCTAGTGATCTCTTGGCTAGGGAAACTAACCGGGCTCTGTTTCATGTAAATTCTAAGTATAATATTTGTATTGTATTAAGCTGAACACCAACATAGCCGTGTCTTACCTATGTGGTTGCAAACAGGAGGGACTAGTGTCCTAACAACTAAGAGTTTCATTGCCTTGGTAACCCTACAGCTTAGTAACCTTGTCTCCATACAAAGACGCGTAAGTAATTTCCAGATCACAAACGGTAAGGTGTTTCAGCTTCGTTTCATGAAGTGTTCGAAGATCTCTTAAACTCTGCAGAGATAAAATCAAGAATATTAAATTAAACTTCAGTGGTTTGCTGCTTTTGGTGGCTTGCAAATGCAGATATATTCCACTGTTGTTTCTCTCCGAGAGATGCGGCTCGGTTCACAATATTTGCTTTAACGAAAGAACTCTGAAGGCAATAAAAACATAAATAAAATACTACCTTTTTCCTATCCTCGTCAAGAGTCTCAAAGAGTTTGTCATGTTCTTTCTCCAGCTCTTCTCTTTCTTTTTTGTGAAACTCAGTCATCTAAAAGAAGATAATACTTTTTACGAGTCAAACCTACACTCAAGAAACCAACAAGTTTGAAATTTCTAAGGCATCAATTTTCGTTTAAAAAAATCGTAAAACGTCCATATGTTGTCAACAGAGAATGAAACCAAACAAACCTTTTGTCTCTCCTTCACTGATTGCTCTATGTGCTTTTTGTTCTCTTCTCGTTTTCGTCTTAAGAGTGAAGAAGTCAACCAAAAATTAATGAGTATTCCAGACAAAAAGGCAAAAGTAAAAGGAAAGAGCATGGATGGGAACTCAATAAAATGTAGGGAAAAGATTAAGGTGATGAACAAGCATGCGGGCTTTACACAAGAACAGACTGGAAGGGTTGGAAAGGAGCAATAGCGATGAAACAGCAATGATGTCGATTTTCATGGTAATGATGAGGATGATGATGATACTGATGATGGTGATGATCCAAGGTAGAGCAGTCTAGTCCAGGACTAATAGCAGAGGATGGAGAAAGTAGACGAGAAATAGTACAGTGGCTTTTACAATTAATGGGACAAAGAATGGGGAAGACAAAGAGAAGAAGCAAAAAAAGAAATGCTGTAAAGAAAAATTGAGCAGTTGCGCTGTCGGAGGTACAGGAAAGAAAACAACAAACCTTTGTAGTTCATCTCTATTTGTATGGTACCGCGACAGAAGCTTTAATTCCTGTCGATTGTGATCATCTTGGCCTTTTCTCAAGTCATTCATTTGTCTTCAAGGTAATAAAAATATTTTATTACAGGAAATAAACTAAACTGTATGCTTATAAAAAAAAGGCGGCAAAGGGAGTATTTTGGTTGACATTTTTCCTCTTTTTCATGCAGAAAACAAGACTTAGAGAAACATTAAGACAACAAAACCATTTTCTTGGGCAAATCAGAGGATGAAAGAGTACAATAATGACTGAGGTCACTGGAAATACGGGAATTGAACAAAATTAAAAAAGCAGTTTTTACTTGGAATGCACATCCGCCAAAAGCTTCATCTTTTCTTCTTGCGACAGACGCATCAGTCTTTCCAGCTCTTCTTGTTTCTAGACATAATAAAAACAGAAGGATGCCATGTGAATGGGGTAGGGACATTTGCAGAAAGGAAGTATTCAAAAAAGACGTTCTGTAGCAAGGTAATATGGTATAATGACCATTATAGCGTTAACTATAGTTTTCAGCCAAAGTAAGCAAGGACGTTTTTGAGCAATGCACGTCAACTGGAAGTGGAATTTTTGCATCCTAGGGCGGAAGTTTTGCCCACATTTTCGGCAGATCGTCTCTATAAGAGAAAAGACATTAAGACATTCAAACTTCGACACTTCCGGAGGCTTCACTTCCGGTTGACGTGCTTCGCTCAAAAATGCTTTTGCCTGAGCGAATTCCTCTCCCCATTCCCTCTCCATCTTCGCCCTTTTCCCTTCTTACATCTCGTTACCCTGTCTCCACTCTCTAAACCCCTGAAACAGCATTAATTCTAAGGAAAGTGAAGGAGATCCCGCAGGTTGAAATCAGCATAGAGAGAAGACATTAAGAGGGAAATTTTGCTCACGAGACTCCGATGGACCAATTAAAAGCGAGACTTTTCGTATTGTAAGACAGAATCAATTGGCCATTTTCACGATGACGACATTTGACTCATCCTCGGAGACCCAGGGGCGGTCAGTCGGCCGGGAGAAAAGGCGCGACAAAAGTTTTCAAGCACAGGCCCGTCTGACTGCCCCTGGGTCTCCGAGGATACATTTGACCAAAACTACCGGATTTCTTTTCGCTTTTGCTTTCCTATTCAGATTTGTTAATCCCGGCGACGTTTGAAAAAAATAGCCTTAATTTTCTCAAGGACAACAAACTAAGGCATTCTGGTAGTCGTAGTAAAATGATGTCATCGTGCAATTGTCTTATAGCTAGACCGCAAACAGCAGGTTGCTAACTGGTTGCTCCTTACACCGACCCCTTTACTACATTAATAAAGGTTATTGAACATTTGGGGACGTTCCATGGCCGCTCTAAATACAAGAGTATAGTGATTGCCTATCCACCTACAGGATGTAGTTGTTTCTCTGCTAGCTCCAGTTGTTCGTTTAGTTGCTTTCTGAGGAGTTCAGTCATCGAGTCACGGTGTGTACGTTTCAGAGAATTAATCTGAAAGTCAAAGCAACACAAATAAACCAGTGAGGTCAATTTACGCTAATTCCACGTCAAGGCAAAAAGACGCCAAAATCATTTTAGGCGTAATTTTAAAAAGTGGAGATTAAGTTAGAAAAGTCTGTAGGATAAGCAAAGAGGAAGATTTTGCCTCTAGGATTCTGGGATACCCCACCCACCGCAAAGATCTTGAAAACAAGAAGCTCGGAAATGTTATTTTGAGTATTTTCTGTCATGCATATGTTAAGAAGTTATTAAGAAAAATAAACGCTTGTCCTTAGAATTTCAAAAAAAGAAAAAATCTTGGAATGTGAAATATAACAATAGAGGATTTAACCTCTAACTTCTTGTTTTATGGAATCCCATAAGTTATTTCTAACACGCAAGTGCGCATGCATTGGCGAACAGGTTGATACGTGTCTGAGTAGATTTTTTTTATATCTTAAAATACAAGAGGACAAAAGAGACAAAAGTAACACCAAGGCGTTTGATATATATCTTTTATAAAGAGTTTATAGACTGTGCGTCCATTTAGTCACATACGCCGTCGGCATTTTAACGTTTATTTGTTTGTCTGATGGTAGTTTAGGAAAAGAGGGTTTACCTGCTACAAATATTAGAACTTTATTAGTGCTCATGATCAGTTAAAGATTAATTACTACAAGCTCAGAATTGTAGGGAATGAAGCAAATGTATCAATATATATATATAGCTGTTCTGGACGCGTTTAAGGAACTTCATGCCCTCGTTTTGTGCTTTAACACCTTTCTTTGAGATGAAAGATTTTACACTCAATTACTATTAAACCTGCATCACCTCATTTCTCATCCTTACAACTCACGTCACAGAGTATATAGAAATATTTTAAATTAATCAGAGCAATCACAACTGACATCACCACAAATGATTTGCAGTTTCGGCGACGTTACAGGTTTGCGTCTTGTATTATTGTATAACAAACCGTTTGGCAATTCCTAAGTTAGTACACACTCTATGACTGGTCAAATAATGGAGATATTTCCATCTCGAAAAGATCCCAAACTGGTACTTTCAAACCCAGTTAACAATTTTAAACTTTACTACCATCAGTAACCCTCCTTCTTTCAAAAGATATATGTACTGTACTGCCTACATAACAAACATTCAGACTGAATAAAAATCTGAGTTTATGATTGTCACTGGGGAATCAGTAGTCTCAAGTTTACAAAAGTCATACACTAGCTAGTTACATTTATGTTCTTCAAAACTGATGTTTAGTTACCATTAATCCGTGAATGATGAATGGACGTTTTTATATGATGTACCTTGCTAAGGTATATTTCAACCTTTTAGGATATTTAACATAAATGATGACACTTCCCTTCACGAAGAACAACATTTTGCTTAATTCTGCTTGCTATATAACCAACATTTTCATGAAATTAAAAGTTGCTAAATTAGGTTATGCAGTAGAGCTTGAATTAATCAGTTTCTTGTATTCAATCAAAGAATTAGTTAAGCAGAAAATTGACAAATCCGAAAACTCTTGATTGTTGTTACCATGTTAAACCACGAATACTGTGATGAACTCCCCCCAAACCCTTCCCACAAAAAAAATCTGAAGTTTTTTTCGTTGTGCAAACAGTGTGAGCATGAACATCGTAATGCAAAAATACCGTGGCATATACTAACACTTATCTCTCCGTCTGGATCAATTGTCGGTACCTAAGGAGTTCCAAGAAAACAAACCAAACCAATTTTAAGCAAGATGTTCCGTTCACATTGATTTCACTTTTAGTGCAATGTTGTGCAGTTTATACTCTTTCACACCAATGCTTAAACATGTTCAAACGTGAACGGTTTTTGGCTCCGAAGCTCACGTTCTTTAAAGACGCTTTCACCGCTCAACAATGGTGATGTGTCCGTTCGAGACGTGAGTTTTTGTGATCTCTTAACGGCGGACAAATTTTTGCCTTGTTAAGCGCCTTTGATTTTCTTTATTCATTGTGGTAACTACATATACTGTTTATTTCATATTTATTCCAAATTTAAGGGAACATTCTGAACTTCATCTAAATATGATTAAGCAATGGAGTATACATATTGTACTTTAGTGGTGCAATACAAGGAGTTATGAGTGCTGCTCAACTCAACTGTCTGTCTGTTATCCTGGTGATTTACCTTTGACACAGTCATAGATTACAACACATCGTTAACACCATGCACGATACAAAACGAAAATACGGTATCAAATAGAAAAAGTGAGAACTGCTTTGATAAAAATGCAATAAATTATAGACACTGACTGAAAAAAAAAATCACGAAATTGCAAAAACGTCAAGAGATGGAAAATCATACTTCGTGCTAGAAACATACAAGGCATTATGTATGTAGCATGTAAATAAAAAATGTCAGATACATTGTTGGATTTTATTGAAGCAACTGCGAGAGATTACCAAAAACAGCCGGACAACAAAATGACTAATTCATGAAGAAAACATACGACACTGTGTACAATAACAACACGAGATATAATGTATTACAAAAAATTGGTCTAAATGTTATCATACACCGTGGCAACTAATTACATAAATCAAGTTAGATTCCTTTATCAAACCCCAATACTTTGTTGGACAAAAGCATTACAGACACAAAATGTCTGTACAATACGCTGCATGCTTGAGAAACAATATGACTAAAGGGAAGAACATAAATCATACCAAACAACACTGAATGAATTCAAGTGTTAAGGATCAGTCACATCATTTACAACCTGATTGTTCCTTTTTTGACACTTTTCTGCTGTCTTGTGCCACTGCTCGCGTTTTTTTGTCAGGTTTTTGTAATTAACCTAGCTCTTTTGCTCTGGTTACCCTACCTTGGTTTCATGGCCCCGGACTAAGTCGTTCATATCCCCCACTCCTTTACGGTAACTTTCTTCATAGTTTCTGCAGATGGAAAACACAACAAGCAAGGTAATTCTTCCATTGTCAGTGTTTAAAAGTCATTGACAAACCGAACGGTCGTCTTCTTTGAGGGACGAATGTCTGTGAAAGGTTATAACACTCAGAATACTGACTCTAGAATCCTAAGTAAGGTAAAACATCCCATAACTACCAAGATTTGACGGTCACTTACATACTGTGGTGATATAATCATCATCATCATCATCATCATCGTCCTCATCACCTACACTATATATAATTACCATCATTATTATTTTTCATCAGTGATACTTACCCTTTTTTCTCTGCCTTTTTAAGCTCCTTGTCATTCTTCTTCTTTGTTGAAAGTTTTTCCTTATCCAAGTCTTTGAGTAACTTATCTTGCGCTAGTAAGTGGCTCTTTTGCAGTTTGTCTTTCTCCTAATAGTTACCAAATGTATGCATTAGGGCATAATGAAAGACTAAAACTTTTTAAATACTTGACGTTTATTTTTCTTACCCACGTAGAACTGTGTTCACACTAAGTAACATGTTCAGCGCTACTTTGCTTTGTCATTTTGAGAGCAGTGAGATAATTTCACTACTTAAAGAAGCACTGAATTCTTACCTTCTCATGTCTTTTAACAATCACATCCATGTCTTTTTGATGCTTTTGATTCAGCTTCAAAAAGGCCTAATGGAATTACATAAAGAGAAGTACATTTACTAAAAACACTTTACCTGCGGTCAGTGATGTAATGGTTTAGGGAACACTGAGGATTTGGCACGTTTCTATTTTTCTTTTCTCTTGTCGTGTTCCTTTAGGACGATTTTTTAAAACCTTAGTGCCCCACTCTTACAAGTTATTTAACGTTAGCAGCAAATGACAATAATGTTTAATAAAACCTTGGCAACAACATAACAAAAGCCAACCTTCTGTTCCTTAAGTTCACTAACGGAAGCTGGTTCTACTTTTGTATCTGAAAAAAATAATGAAACGGGAAATCACTTATGTTGGGTCCACTGAAAACCTTCCATAACAAACTCTTCATTGGGGGAGGTTATGGGGATGACCATTAGACCCTGGGGGGGGGGGGAAGGGGTAATTCAGAATGAAGATCTATAGCATTCGCACATGATTATGATTGAGTGCTGGGCTTTTAATGCCATACAAGCAGGCTCTCACGTTGGGAATTGGCGCCAATTTTCGTGTTGAGTCGAGCAGGGGGGTTACTGGCCGACTTGTGTCTTGGATTCAGTGCTCTGATTCTGGCTACCTCTGCAGGCAATTTATTGCAAGAGGGGGTGGGGGAGGGCAAAGAGAGTGGGAGTTACATCACTCGCTTCTCTACAAGTAAGCATGCAAAAACATCAACCTCGTACCCAGGGCCTTTCCCTCAGACAAAGGGAGGGGAACAAGAGAAAAGCCCTGGGAAAGAGATTGCAAGAAGGTTAGATAATAAGTACGGTAATACATGATAAATGTATTTAATAGTAAGTTTTTTAAAAGGCTGATGTAGTTATCAGGATGAATTCTGTTGACATAAGAAAATTCAGCCCAGACAGTGAGTCATGAGTTTCCTGAGATGAAAGTGTGCATATCATAGCTGTGTGAAAGATCCTTTCCTGGAATTCGAAGAATTAATTCATCATTACTTATCTAATATTCTGACACACGTGCTTCATTACCCATTACCAGTACAAACAAAGTATTTAATATGCCAATGCACGCAGGAAAATACTCAACTTGTATTCTTACTTAGTGTGTTTATAACTGTTCCTCAAAAACAGAAATAGTGAATATACCTGGTGAAGTATTACATGATTTTAAGTACCAGTTATAATATAAATTTACATTTTTAACGAAATATAAAGCAAATTACAGAGAGACTAGGAAACAAAAGCAGCTTGTGTTTATAAGTTGTTAATTTAATGAACATGGAAAGCAAACCTACAAAAATGCTGGAATGCCATATGTTCTTCTTTAATACTACCTCCTAAAGAAAGGAAATGGCTTTTAATTTTAAAATATCTACATGCAACAGTTAAATTCACTGGAAGAAGAATGTAGGCACTTATTATTTTAGCCTTTAACTGAAATGTTAGAAATTTTATGAGGTTACGTTTAGCAGAAAGTATCGTTAAGAACTGAGTGATATTAGAACTTATTTGTTCTCATGGTATTAAGTTTGTTATCACGCAAATTAAGGCTGCGTTCGCAATGACAGAGTCAAAGAAGTAATCTGAAGGGCAGAATGGGCAGAGTTCGGTATTTTACCTGCTAACATGATTGTCGGAGTCACAAGTGGGAGTTTAAAGAAATTACAATCCACAGACATGAACACTGTGATTGGTTTACTGGTATTCTTTGGCTTCAGCTTACGACGCCGACAATCTTGTTTTCACTAGATTGTTATAAAATTGAGAGAGACTAAAATGGAGTCATAAGAAAATGGAAACCTTCTGATTCTTGTGACTCCAACTTCTTAAAGCTTAATAAATGTATGTAACACTCTGATTTTGGATTTTCTTTCTACTTCATTAGCCTTCTAACAAGTTTGCATTCTTTGCTTTTAAGATACACGATGTTAAATTTATTTGTCCCCCTAGTAGTAGGTTAATTATTAAGGACTAAAAATGACCTTCCTTTAGGTGAGTAATTTTGATAAAGGTTTATTAATGTTAAATTATTAAAACAACCTTGCAGCTGTTAGTATTGGTGTTAGATTACATTTATGTTACATTAAAATAAATTATTATTTTGTGACATCAATTTTCTCCCTAAAGCGAAAGTTCACAAATTACACATTAATTAAAGATGGATTATAATTAAACTTTTCTACAGTTTAAAACTAAAAGGTAAAAAGCTAATATTAATGATGAGAATTTAGACTATGTACTCACCTGATGGCTCCCATGTGGGCTTAAGACGTTAACTTTAACAATTTTATTTTACAAGCAGGAATTCTGATTAAAAAAATCACAGCACTCCAAATTTCAGCTTGCAATCTAATTCATATCATTAAATTAATGGTTTAGGCCTTTAAAGGTATATCTTAGGGAGTTAAAAGATGCTCCTTGCTTAACTAATTTTTTTACTCCTTTTTTTTTGTTTAAATACATATTGAATTCTGCATTTAATCCTCAAGCACAGCAATAATTTTGATGACTTTTAACCAAGTCTTTATTTCAGATTTAATGTCAATACAACACATTTCCCAAAAACTATTATCCTTTTTATACCTTCCTTTTAAAACATATATTTAACTTTTTTCCTTACTATTTTTCCCAGGATATTGTCAGTGGCTGAAGTTTGACATCTCACAAAATCGTTTGCTATCGTCAGATATGTTAAAAGATATTTCTTAGTATGTTTATAATCTGGCCCAAGAAATCAGCTACACAAAGACAGCACTTTCTTGCACTTAATGTTTTCAGTGGTTCAGAGAGCAATTTTTAAAAAAAGCAATTACAAAAATATTGAAAATAGAAAAGACACACGACAGGATAAGAAGTCTTTCCCACATGAGATCCTCCAGGCACTTACCTTCACTGCTAAAACAAATAAGAGAGTGCGTCTTGCCTTCTCGCCTTTTGGTGCTTCTGGCTCTTCTTGCGAGAGGATTTTTTTCCATTACTGGGGGAGCCTGGAGTGACAAAGAGCGTGACGTGATAGGATGAGACATGGGTGTTTTCATTCCTGAGATGCTGTCCCGAGAACTGTCTCGTCTCAAGCTCCAGCTTTCTCTGAACATAAAATCTGAGCCACGCCTCTGACTGAGATTGGGTATTTCAGCAGCAAGTGAAGCTGTGAAGTTAAAAAAGATTTCATAAATAAATGAATGAATAATGCATCCATTGTTGAGTTATATAAGCAAGTGGAAATTGTTTACTTATTGAACTCACTGTTTGTGTCATTTCTTTTAATTGATTTCCTCTTCTGTTCCTTTATTGGTAAGTTACTTCCTTGTTTTACTGCGTTCACTGGCTTTGATCCATCATCCTGGACCTTTTCAGTCTGAAAGGAATCGTGAAGAAATGACAGAGAACAATAACAAGAAAAGGATCAATTGAGGTCTCTGGGTAACTAACCACCTACCCCTCCCCAAGTCACAATTTTGCCCCTAAGTGAGAAGTAAGTGTTAATGATGACTTAGGGGAGGGGTAGTAGGTCAGTTATTTAGAAACCTCAATTACTGATCCAAAGAAAACAGCAGACATATTGAGATTTTTACTGAATTTCATTTATCACCATCATCATTATCATAATCACTGACTGTTAGCCAAACTGTTCAGCCTTGGGATCAAGCCATCTACATCAAAAGGATTACTGACTATTTGCTCCAGAGACTACAAGGGGTCAATATTATCACCATCATCATCATCATGACAAGCAGCAGCAGCATTGTTAAGTAGATAATCATCATTACAATGTGCCAGCTACATTTATATCCCCAGGCAAAGAGCCTTACAAATGTTACTAAAAGAACTAATGTACATTGTCATATAATTTCTTTTGTACCATTTTCCTGAAATATATGCTTAAAAACTTACATCTTCAAGGTCTTCCTCATCTAATAATGACTTTAACTGCTCTTGTCTTTTGTCAGCTTCTTGATGATAAGCAATAGGATCACAAAGAGCAGCAGCAAAATCTGTCGGCAAAAAGAACAGTAAACTGCATGCTAGACTCCAAAATTTGCACAAAGTTCACATGGTGATAGCATTCACTTTGAGGGTGCATTGCATTGATCATTTTTTGGAATAAGAATATGCAAAAATTTTGTAACAAATCTCTTCTAGTGTGTTTTCCTGGACTACTGGAATGCTAAATGCAACTTCTAATTTTATTTTTAGTTGGAGTTTTAGTTATCTCAAAGCAATGGATGCTGAAACAAGTAATTTCTAGAGTTTATTCTATCCATTTCTACTCCCATATACAGTCAATTGAACACACCCAAAGTGGTAAATTAGACACAACATTTCCACAAGGATACACAACCTACCTTCAAAGCCTGATGGAACATAGTCTTTGGTAACTATGTGTACAAACAGTGTTGGCAAACAAAGGGGCTGGTTTGACTCATTCCTGAGCTTGATGTGTCGATAACCTGCCAACAAAAGATCATAATCAAAACTGCCTTTGATCCAAGTATGCATATATTTCCTGTCAATGATTTTCATTGCATACAGCATTATGAACTTTTGCCAAGCATTATACCTGGCAAGTAGGATAGTGTGGATAGGATGTAAGACACTGTGTCTTAAGAATGATCACTACCATTTCAGGATTATAAAATTAAATGGGTACAGATGGTATACTCTAACTAGGGTGACCTTGTGATGAAGTAGCATCTATTCCAAAAAGATCAAAAATACTTTTTCAAATTACTTGCTTCATTCTCAAGAGACTGAGTTAAAAGCCAGCTGCATAACTCCAATGAATTTCTAGTGGAATCATCTTCAAAATGAAAATTTAAATTTTGAGACATTATAGTCTGGAGGCTAATAACTTAGACAGACATCAGTTGAAAAACAAAACTTCCTTTTTCAACCCACCTGGACTAAGACCATCAACTGGTAAAACTCTCTGGCCAATGAATTTGCCACTTTCTTCATAAACGGCTATTCTTAGAACTGCTAGACTTGGAAGAACCACCTGATAATATACAAAATACAGTTACATCTTAAATCAGAACATATGATGGCAGTACATGAAAGGAACAGAAGCAACATTGATGCCACCAAGCTATGCTTAAATTCAAAAAAGTGTCATGAACAAACTGAATTACATGTCAAGGCTTATCAAAAAATGCAGGGTTTTGATGGGGGGAAATTGCGGGGGAGAGAACAGGGCAAGCTTAGCGAACACCTGCAACTCTCTGGATCCACCCATGATATGGGTGATGTCATGACATAAAAATAGAAGATGATAACCAAGTGGCCCAATTCTCTAAACATTCAAGCCATGTTTACCTTTTTGAACACAAAAGGCTCTTCCTCGTAGACTGGATTGATACTATTATTTGGTATAACTTTTGTCTTGTACTTTCTTCTGACAGTGTCGGCAGGCAAGCCAAACATATCTACTTCAACATAGGTACCGACCTTCTTTTCTGATAACCACTGGCCAGAGATAACCTATTGAAAGATAAAAGGTAAGGTAAAGGCGACAACACAAGCCAAAGGCCCAAATGGCCGGAACTTATCCCAGTTTCCTTAGCCTGAAGGATGCTAAGGACAGGATGCTAGTCCATCCCAGGGTCCCCTCCCACTCAGCAGCATATCGCCCGTACCCATTTATACACCTGGGTGAGGAGATACAAAGTGGAGTAAAGTTCCTTGTCTGAGGAAACAATGTGACGGGCAAGGCGTGAACCCATGACCTCCCGATCTAGGTGTTAACTGCTGGGCCACACATGCCTCCACTAAAAATCACCAAAGGTATCGTTATCCTACAGAATCTTTGATCTCCCCACAACACTGTTCTTAAAGCAGAACCTACAATGAATTTCTCTGTTGTCCAAGCTAAGCAGATTAATATCATAACCCAGTTCTAATAATTCAAGAAGAATACTCAAAATTCAGAAACATGAATGCATAGGGCAAGCTTCCTGTTTACATTAAAATTTACCACTGAGTGATTAGTAAGCTCTCAAATACACGTCGAGAAATCTAATAGATGCAGGTCATTGTGCAATTACCTTTACTGTGACTGCACCAGCAATAATTCCATCCACTGTTGACTCAACAAAAGGGTCAAATGTTTTATCAGCACGGCACATAAAATTGGGCTTGAGGACATACCTGAAACAGTGGGAACTTTTCTCTTGACATGTGCATCTTTTTAGAGTGACATAAATTGCACACACAACGGCAATATTATTATAACTTCCCCTTTCAACAAAACTAAAGATGACCCAAAGTGACCTTTGCTTTTAATTAAGTGAAAAAAATTTGGCTTAATCCTATTTCAGTTCTAAGAAGACAATCTTACTTACTTACCCACAGCGCCCATTATATTCAAAAACTCCTTGATTTAACATCATTCCTAAGTCTTTAAAAGAAAAAAAAATTGCAAGTGATAAGGATGATGATACAACATTCACAACAAAAAAAGGATGTAAATGCCTTACCTAAAGTTTGATAATTGAGAGCAACTAATTGGCACCCAGCATTCCAGAAAACCTGTACAACACAATAAAAAATTGTTATAAAGCTTTCTTCCTCAAAGTAACAAGTGGTAATTTATGTAAGATATCTATATGCAGTGACTCTTATGCTACATAAATATTATTATTATTTAATACAATTTTTTAGCAGATAAAAGGCTGCTACATTTTCTTTTCTAAAATCCTTCTTTGGGTTGGTGACTTTGCAAAACTGTACAATCTTAACTCTGGACTCACCTGTGGCATGTAGTTTTCAGATCCAACTCGGGTTCCCTTGGGGTAAATTCTACTCAGCTGACGCTTGTTATAACTTTTTGTCATTAAGAAATATTAAATTTTATTTTACATGAGTTAATTAAGTTACAGTACATAATTGGTAGTAAAGGTCTCTCAACTAAACCAAAGATAGAATCAATGGAAATAAGGAGAGAGTGAAAAAAGAGAGGCAAAAATGGAGCTTAAAATAGCGGTTCAGAAATTGGCAAGGAATGGTAAGTACTCTCTACAATGTATCTTTCTCTTTTGACCTGTTTCTGTTCTGTTTCACATCTGAAAGGAGAAAACAGAAGGTGCAGTAAAGGATACTTGACAAATTCTACAGGTTCAACTTTTAGAACGGTTGTAGCCGTTGTTTCAACAAATGATGACATCTCAAAGCTTCTGTTAACAACTGTCAAGAAAAAGGAACAACAGTTGCTTATTTTGCTTGCAACAATTTAGACTGGCAGCTACAATCATAAGGAATGGGGGTAAGCCAACAGTCCAAACATCACACTTCACTGTGTTTATTTCAGAACCGTCTGAATATAAATTATTGGCATAGCCCAAAATAAGGCATCTAATGAGTCTCTGTTAAAACAAATAATGTTTAAACTATTTTAAGCATCAAATTGTAACTGAGTAAGATACTATCCATACGGCATCTACTCGCAGATATCACGCAACGATCTGTTCTCTTAGAAACCGTGGAGAACCACCATTAGATAATTTATAAATTCCATCTGCTTTATTATAAACATGGTACAATAATATCATTGATGGCCAACACTAGGCCATTGCTTGTGCATATTAACGAGTTTCCACAGATACCAAACAGATGACATGGCATTTAAACAACATAATATATGTATACTGACCAGCAGCAACTTCAAAGTTTTTAAAGTGAACAGGTTGGATGTAGTTTACAAGAGCAGAAAGTTCATTCTCTGGAGCTACCTCTTCTTCATCCTAAGTTTTACAAACAGAATAAGATTCAAACATTAGTATAAAATAGTGAAAGGTTTGAACTCAGGAGTAAATTCATAAGTAGGTGGGATATGACTGTCTGGGTGAGTGTGGTCCTGTGACTGACATTTCGAAAACCTGTGTTGTAGTCCTCTTGAGAGTCAAAGTGAAGTGTATCACGTCATCAGTTGATGATTATGAAACTCTGGATATCGACCTGATTGGTCAATAAAGTCACAATGTTATAGGTCGTCCATCAGGTAAGCCATGATGTTATTGGCTATGAAGACTCTAATAATGTCATTGGTGCGTTTTGATTCGTCTTTTGTCACTATTTAATAGTTGTTAAAACATCACTATTCTGCCTGTTTCTTATTCAGGGGCCTACAAATCTACAAATCCAACCTTTGAGCATCACAACGGTTTAATAAAAATATGATATCATTGGTCATGAGTTAAACACTTAAAGACTGGTCCCGGGAGAAACAGTTAATTTTGTTTCCCGAGAATCTGAAAGTAATTTGTTGTATAGCTTACCAGGAAAAGCTTTTAAGTGTACAAATTCATTCAGGTAACAGTGCACTGTTACTCTCTGACATCATAGATTTTGCAAAGTTGCCTGTTCAGAGATTTTTTGGGGGGAAGATTTTCATTGTTAGATGTCATGTGACCTCAACGTAACCGATGAAAGCATAAACGCTGTTGGGAAAAAATTTCAAGCTATAAAACAATGGCTGTCACTTTACTTACAATTCACTTACCTTATCATTATCAATAATTTGTTGTGGATTGTCAGTTGGTACTTCTCCATTGAGTGTGTCCACTTTGCTGTCAGAACTTGTCACTGTGGTACTTGAGTCAGTTGTAGGTTTTTCTGAATCAACACCTAGTATTAAAGTGCAAAATAACACACTTCAGCTTTGTAATGTATTCTCCACTCTGTACTACAAACATTTCCTAACGTACTGATGCGGTAGCCTGTTCAGATGTATTTCTTTTTTATTTGACAATTTGACAGCGTGCAGGAGCAAGAGCAAGAGTGCGAGAACGAGTGCAAAGCCCACAATCTTGTGCTTGTTGTCAATTCGAAGCAGTTTATAATTCCATACAGGCAAAGAGGAAGTAATGAGACTGTGAACTGGCTACTGATGAGGAGAATAAATATTGGTTTAATCAACCAATACCTTTTACAACTGGTGATAATTCCATTACACTCATCTTTCACTTTTCAGCGCTGACATTACAAAGTGCAAACAAAACTATATACTTCCCCAGAATGATTTAATATAAAAACATTTAAAATCATCTTCCACGTTAATTTAATAAACATGGTGTTCAGTACCTTCCTCAAGTTTTTTTGCTTTCTTCTTGTTCTTTATCACTATCCTTCTTAACAAGGCCTTTGGATGTGGAAGAGACATTCCTTTTTCGAGCTTTCAAAAAAAAAGCACAAATTCCATTTAAAACTACGTGTTTCTGTATCACACAGGGCTGTCAGTAAGATCTCAAGTTGCCAGGTAAATATGACAAGTAGGCGGGGAATCAAACAGCTAGGGATTTCTTTTGGTTCTGTTTTTCTCCTATTTTCCTTAGTATGAAAGTAGCCGGGGGCCACATTCTTGGTAGCTGGGGGAAATCCATGGTCCCAGGCTCTCAATCACAGGCCTGGGGCTAACTATTTTTTATATATATGCATTATTGACCAAGCCTGTTCAGTCAAGATGGATGGATGTGGGCCAAGTTCTTTTTCGTGTTTTCAAGTCAATAACAATGCAAGAAAAAAAACAAGGCCAACATTCCGCCATATTCACCGAACAAGCTTGGTCTTTAACCCATTCGCTCCTGGAGATTTTGTCGAAAAACGCGTTTTGAAGCTAGTCGAGTGGTTTTCTGGTCACTGTCGTGCTATAAAGAGCTAAAACTTACCACAAACCAGTTTACAGGTCGTACACTTGGCGGCCTTCTGATCCAGATGCAAAATATCAGCTTGCGAAGTTCGGGCATGCGCAGAAAGCAAAATTTCGACATAGTTTTTGGGTTTAAAAGTGACACAGCAGTCTTGACTTTTACTTTTCGCTTTCTCTCCTCCCTTCTTTTTTCGCTTTTCTTGCCTCATTTTTTTTTTCTCTTGCTGGGCATTTAGTAGGCTTCATTTTGGTGGGAAGAGTTTTTAGGAAAGCTTTTAGGATCTTAGGATTAGGTGAAAGGAAAGGTAGGTGGGTAATGGAACAAGATTTTCATGGAGATTTTCAGGTCCTTGTCACGTGGTTTTTTGCGTCTTTCTCCGGTGTCCTTGACTGAATTGTGCTCATTCTGGTATGGTTTGAAAGATCTCTTCACTCTGAACACGTGTGCGAAGAAAGTTGTCCTTGACCGTTAAAACTGATGACGTCACAAAGGGTAGAAAGGACCTGGATCCGCACGGGCGGTTACGGGCGGTTCAGGGGCGAATGGGTTAATCAAAAAACCTAAAAATGGCCTTTTACCAACTTTTTCACCTGATTTTACATGAAATAGACAGATTTGGTTGTTTTATGCTGAAAAGTGGATTTTTTTCAAAAAGCTTGGTACTCTGCTTAACCCATTCGCTCCTGGAGATTTTGTCGAAAAACGCGTTTTGAAGCTAGTCGAGTGGTTTTCTGGTCACTGTCGTGCTATAAAGAGCTAAAACTTACCACAAACCAGTTTACAGGTCGTACACTTGGCGGCCTTCTGATCCAGATGCAAAATATCAGCTTGCGAAGTTCGGGCATGCGCAGAAAGCAAAATTTCGACATAGTTTTTGGGTTTAAAAGTGACACAGCAGTCTTGACTTTTACTTTTCGCTTTCTCTCCTCCCTTCTTTTTTCGCTTTTCTTGCCTCATTTTTTTTTTCTCTTGCTGGGCATTTAGTAGGCTTCATTTTGGTGGGAAGAGTTTTTAGGAAAGCTTTTAGGATCTTAGGATTAGGTGAAAGGAAAGGTAGGTGGGTAATGGAACAAGATTTTCATGGAGATTTTCAGGTCCTTGTCACGTGGTTTTTTGCGTCTTTCTCCGGTGTCCTTGACTGAATTGTGCTCATTCTGGTATGGTTTGAAAGATCTCTTCACTCTGAACACGTGTGCGAAGAAAGTTGTCCTTGACCGTTAAAACTGATGACGTCACAAAGGGTAGAAAGGACCTGGATCCGCACGGGCGGTTACGGGCGGTTCAGGGGCGAATGGGTTAAAGGATTTATTATATGGCCAAAAAGAGAACTTTTTCATGCGAAAAAAATGCTGGAAATCCCGAGTGGGCAAGATGGACCCATCTTTCTTGCTCAGGTAGCCAATCAGAATGCAGTATTTGCTTCATCTTGCCCACTCGTGACACAGCTATATATTTATAATAGTAATAATATATACTATGAATTAAGTAGCAAAGGAAAAGTGTGCTTTTGCTTATGTTTTTTTTTTATGTATTTCAATAGGTAGCACTGATCAGTGGCCTCTGGTCCATTTTCTCCTTACTGTTTTTTCAATGTAAAATTACTTTATTCTTAAGTTATGTTTAATGGTATGTATACACCTATAATTTACATGTGAAGGCGTTTAGATTTACATCTACACTGTGATGGGGGAAACTGGAGTTTCCAGGCCTGCACTTGCAATGAATTTGAAAGACAGCTATGCAATTATTTAAAATACTAAACAGCCCAAAATAAATCATGGAAAGACAAAACATGGCTTACAGGATAATCATCCAAAGGTTTATCAAGGAGCATGTCACCAAAAATATTGACACAGTAAGCTGCCATCTTAGCCTGCTGCTTAGCACTGAAAAACAGAAGAAAATAGAAGGATTATAGAAGGCAAACAGTCGAAGCTAAATAAACAGGTCTCATAAGCCATCACCTATCCAATACACCACACTCAATTTCCAATTAAAAGTACTTAATGAAACCCGTTATGTACACTATGATAAATTTTATCCCTGGTTTAATTTTATTTTCCATTGCCTTATCGGAAAGTGTGATAATCTGACGACAAAATTGAACCAAAATATATATCTAATTCCATAAAGGTTGCATTGGTAATTGGTCATGGGCAATTGGGCATTATGCATTTGGGCATATGTAGGGCATACATGTATGGAACTTGCTGCAATAATGTGCTTGAGTGAACCTCCCCATGGGAAAAACAAATACCCAAAGCAACCTTTATTGGATCACCTAATTATAGAGATTAGAACAAAACAAGACAGAAGGGGGTTGTTTACATTCACAAAAAGTTCATGGAAAACACAGCTGAAACTTTTAAGGTTATCTCTGTGGAAAATTTCAGCAAGAGATCAACAAATTTTAGTACTTTGGGAGGTTTTTTGCAACTGTTATAAATTAAATCCGTTGCCGATAGCAACGCATCCCCTAAATTCCCTGAAGGGTACTTTTGCATTTTGAGCGCGATGTTTAAAATTCAGTTTTGAGCTAGCAGTTGATATGAAGAGAAGAACTGAGATATAGAAACCGAAGACCCAGAGACAATTCACGTTAGCGCAAGTAGTTTTTTCTAGGAGTTTTTTCATCCTTTAGCGAATTTCTCGTCAGGATATTTGGCCTTTTTCTCCTTTTTCAGCGAATCATTCTGTTAATGGAGTGAAAAGAGGTGAGCCCGATTTTGACGCGTGAATGGTGAATAAACTTGAATTGTTAGAAACTACTGAGACACTGAGTGTCAAATGAATCTTCAAGAACAGGGAAACGACGACAACAGTAACAGCTTTGACTGTTATACTCAACTCTTAACAAACAGACACCTTGTTACTTTACCTGCAGTGATTTTCAAAAGAAAGAACAACTGGATAATCAGATGTCTTGAATGCATACTCTGCAATAGCTTCAATAACATCCTACAACAAAACACAGCAAATTATCACTTATTAACAATCAAAAAAGAATCCTCAGAGATTTACAAGGTAGTAGTGGAAGCTAACTAAGTGATATTGGTTCTGGCTTTTTCCAATCTAAAAACTAGATTCTAAAATCAAGAGCTGTAAGTCCTGGCAGAAAGTGGGAGGAGGAATAAGTACATTGTTCTGTGTCCCTGTCAGGGTGCAAAGAAAGTCAGTTTTACAGCCTGCCATTCAGGCAAGCTGTAGCTAGCATGTACTAGCCCACAAGTCATTTCAACTAGCCCCAAAACCCTTTTTGATTAGCAGGATTGACTACAATCTTTCTGTAATTTGAATTTCCCCAAAAAACAGCACTTGCCCATTGGGCAAGTTATTAAAACAAAAATCACTACCCTGATAGCAAAATCTACTAGCCCCAGGCTACCGGCCATGACTTTCTTTGCATGCTGGATACAGATTTATGTACATTAATGACACCATGATATGTAGAGATTCTACTTTGTAAGAAAGTAAGGGACAGGGTAGGGATATTTTATACGTTGCTGGTATTGTGCTACAAATTGCAACTGAACAGGGTCTTGTATGGGCTGAGTGTTTGTGATTGGCAGTTGCAGCCACCCATCTACCCACCCACCCACAATATTGATTGCCCGAGGTACCACCCCCTGAGAATCAAGTCTGTTGCTGTACTGTTCAGCCTTTTGAACCCAATTCTTACCTTGAATGAAATTTCGGTGCAAAGTGTCTTTCCATGTGTAATAATTGGTTCTTGTTCTTCTGTTCTTCCATCCCAACAATCTAATTCCAAACAGCGGCAACCAGCCAATAATGCCTGCCTGTACATTTCTACTGATGATTTTCCCGTTAGCTGATGACCTAACAAAAATTAAAATACAGCCGTCAGAAAAAATAGTACTGTGTTACTCCAGAAAAGATATCTTTTTTTGTGAGTGTATAAGTTGGTGTTCTACTTCTCTGAACAATAAACAGGGACGTTAAAGCAAGAATGTGTACACATTACCTGTTAGATATGTGTTGTGTGATGAATTGATAAAATAATGTGACAAAGGACGCGTCATATCTTGATGGAGAGAGAGGCGATCGTGGTTGATTATAAAGTTTTCATCACTCATAAGATATCTTGTAAGTCCTTGCACTGAAAAGTGACCTGAAAATGAAACACCATTTTACTCTTTCTACTAGTGGATGATCAATGTCCAGCTAACATGTACATTATAACAGGACACTTTTATAGAACCATCAGGGCTTGAAAAAACTAAATTCCAGCTTATCCCTTAGGCAAGCAGCTCTTATATTTTCCTGGCCCTGGGCCACTTCTTGTTCTTGCCTACCTTAGTTAATGATTTTGCTAGTGAACGATTTGCTTGTACCCTTGCCCAGCAAGAAAATCTACTAGTATAGACTAAGAAACAGGACTTTCTTTGAGCCCTGATTCTGTTAAAACATGGTCAAGGTGAGGTTAAGTGAGTGTAGTCCTGAATAAGACTTTTGTCGACAGTCGCCGATTGTAGATCACTGCCAACAATAGTCTTATTCAGAATTCTACACTCACCAGGACAATCATAGTAAACCTGCTGGTGACATGTAATTCATTTTATGGAGCTGACAATGGTTATTACCTTTCTTTGCAAAGTCTTTGTTTGGCTCATATTTCTCAATGATGGCTTGAGCTTTTTCACTAGTGCAGTATGGAAAGAGGATTTCATTGAGGCGTGGATCTCGTTGTTCATTGTTTAGAAACTCCACAAGTTGATCCACTGTCAAGTACGGTTTTTTCTTTGCACCACTGAGAAAACAGTCAGTACAAAATTAGTACCAAAACATATCATGTTCCTCATACATTGTACAGCTAGTTCATTTCTGCAGGTTAATAATTATTTTTCAGCTCATTCAAAAGTAGCAGTACTCCACAATCCCAAATTTAGATTCCAGCTGACATTGCAATTCAACAAACCAAGAGGGCACAGCTGTTGTGAGAAAACTCTATCATCACATTAAAACAGTGCTCAACCAAAAATCAGCAACAAAATTTCATGTACCTGAGACACCTTGCCCTAGAGGGCTTCAGATGTTTGCCAACATCAAAAAGGGAAAATGAAGCTTTCACTCCCCACCCCCTCCATGCAATGTTGTGCCGCTGTTCAAGCTACCCGTAGTAAACAACAAACACCCCAAAAAAGGAGGGGACAGGGAAGGATTGTGGATTGAGGTTGCCCCATACTGTCTCAACAATTTCATTGCTGATTGTAGGTTGGGAGGAACCCTTGCATAAGCCCCAAATACATTGATTTTCTGCTTAAGATTTCACCAACAACATAACTGTTGCCAGAGATGTCTTTCACCACTCATGTACATCAGTCAGTGTCACCTGCAATAGCTCACTTCAGAAAAGAGTGATAGCCTGGGACCCGAACTAGATGCATATATAGAGAATATTACACGGTGGTGAGAAGATATGAATTTTATGTTCGAGTGGCAAGAACAATATCTCACGAGTGAGCGCAGCGTGAGATATTGCTCTTGCCACGAGAACATAAAATTCATACCTTTGAGCTAACGTGTAATATTCTTTTTATTATATAAACATACTGATGACGGCGTTTTTGATGATTTTCCGGAGATTTCCGACCACCTTCCGAAGATTTCCGAAGATTTTTCAAATTGTCCCGAAGACCAGACGAACGTTCCCGAACATTTTCCGAGAATTTCCGAAAATTTCCGAAGATGTCCGAAGATTTCTGAAGATTGCCGAGCACTTTCGAGGAAGACCCGAAGATGTTTTGATGATACACCAACGAATTTAAGTACAATTTAAGAGACAAACCTGATGTCAGTGAAATTATCGATATCTTCACATATAAAAATATCGTATTTTTACGTGTGTTTAGATACCACATTTCTCGGTGGTAGAAATCCTTGTAAAATACTGCAGTTTATATAATAAATGGGATTATTTGGGGGGACGTAAATGTAACATGGCAAACATGGCGGAAAGTGGAGTGGAATGTTTAAACAGAGTTAAAACAGCTCAAAAAAGCAAAAAGGAAGGTAAATTGAAAGGAAAAAAAACATGATGATGTGAAGCTGAAGGACGATGTGCTTGGGAGATTTTACTTTGAGAAAAACTAGAAGAATGCAAATCTGTGTGCTATCGGAGTTCAACAAAACAAACATACATATATCCTCGCTGGATATGTCCTGTCTCTGGTATTCTATAAAATGGGCAATTCCAGAAAATATCCATACCCAACCACGGACGGCTTCCATGTTTTAACCCCCCCTTGCCTTCGGAAATTCCAAAATGCGCTACCCCCCCATGCCCTCAGAATTCCATAGTCGTGAACCCCCCCTCCCCTTCAGAATTTCTGGTTTTTTTTGGAAGTACATTTTCGACTTAGCAACGCCTATAAGAACAAACGAACATGAATTTATGCCTCCTCAAGGCTGTGATCTAGCGGCGCCAGGTGACAAGCTTTACTCTTCAGTGACAAGAAAAACCTACGCTAGTTGCCAGGCCGTGCAAACTCCTTTTTAAGTCCGAATTTGGCTATAAAAATAAACACCACTTAAGGTAATTTTACTCCTCTTTGTTTTCTTGTGCTGTTTTGACGTTTACAAAGGAAAATAGCTCAAACAGACTGTTAAAATCTTTTGGCGGTCAAATATACCGTCGAGTCGTGTTGCGTCCTTTTATACGTCATGTAGTGCGCACGAAAAGCGTTCTAATCTGACAGGCGTTCCTTGGAAGTGAGGGACTGGTGCGAGTTTTTTACTGTTTATCGGACGGTTTCGGACGGGAGTAACAAGAAATTTGCAAGGGGTATTAAAAGATACATTTTCAGTTTTTATTCACATGACAAGAAATTCATCAAGGTAAATGTGAAACCAACGTTTTACTGTTCACTTCTATAAGTTATGAGCGTAAACACGTGTCTGATCTATCGATGCTTGTCTTCTGCTTCCGCGGTCATACGTTCGTGGTTTATTTACGAACTACAAAAGTCCACAACAATAGCGTTTTCCAGGAACTTACTCTACACTTTCTACTCCAGAAATCCCACCTGTGGAATTCCCCCATACCTTCGCATTTCAAATCGTAAATACCCCCCCATGCCTTCAGAATTCCATAATCGTGAATCCCCCCTCCCCTTCAGAAATCCTTAAAGCCGTCCGTGGTATGGTATGGATATTTTCTGGAATCACCCAATGCCAGACCAGGGGAGTTCCTGAAGTTATTTGTGCACAAAGGCAGACAACAACTTGCATGCCTCGTCATAATACAAGATGGCTGCTCACTTTGTCCCGTAAAACAATCCCATAAATGTGCATGTGCTTAGTGTGGGCTCCAGGCTATCATTCTTTTCCGAAGTGCGCTATGTTTTAGAGGGCTAAAAATTAATGCTCAGAAAGTTGCAAACAGTAAACCCTTTTCCCACTGATGACACTAAATACAACAAGAATAGGCTAGTAGTTTTGAATAATTAAAAGTTGTACTTGACTCCGAGGCTATGGGGAATAAAACAAAAGAAATTAATTATTCATTCCTGAATCTTGATGCAAATTTTGTTTTATACCCTTCACCCTGGCCTATTTGAACTTACATTTCAGCAAATATTGTGTCTATATCCTTTCTGTCACATAGCCTGTTGTAAAAAGTCCAAAATTCTTCAAAACTAAATTTATCAGGGCTAATACTGTCATTCTGAAAGTATAAAGTGAAATATTTGACGATAAGTACTGTTGTTATAGAAATTTATACGAAAACAATATATTTTTTTAAAAGTCCAGCCTCAGAAATTTACTGAAGTGGAAAAAATAAAAAAGACATTTATGCTTCAATCTACCCACAAAATGGCAAACCTTAATCAGAATGAAATATGTGCTGTGCTCTGTTTGAAAAGGCAATACAAAATACATGATGGAGAAAAATGGCTAAGTGAAATATTGCACATAGCCGGTTTATTAAACTCTGAAAATCCAGTACAAATACAAACTCGAACTTTCATTAAACATGTATTGCCAGTGAAGGTGAGGGCAATCAACCGCCTGAAATATACAAACTATAGAACAAGGAAGAGGCAGGAATGGAAAGGAGGAGGGCTGTGGAAAAATTTTTTAGTGTCAAAGAGATCAAGAATGTGACATCCATTATACGACAATCAATAAATACAACATTACCTACAGACACCATCTTGAATTTAAAATTCAAATTAGTACCCTCAATTCCATGTTCCTAGCCTCTTTCCACATTACTGTACTAATAAAATACCGTAAAGGCTAAATTGTCAGATAAAATTTTATTTGAAGACAAGTAATGCATTAAGTAAATGCACTTCTCAGGAGAATTCAGCTAAGTATCTGCATTATTTCTTTCAATGTTTTACCAAACTTCCAAGTGGTCTCAAACCTCACGTACAAGTATCAATTCAGAAAATCTACAAAGCCTTAAAGAAAGAACATAAAGAGAGTAACAATTCCTGAGGTACAGTGACTGTTATTTAACTGTACAAAATAATACTACTTTTTGATTGCAAGAACTTACTTTTTCATGTGGAAGACCAACAGATTGCAGAACATCTAGCACTCTCTTCTTGTCTTCTTTACTTGAACTTACATACTTCAGAATGCTGACAGTTTAGAAAGAGAGCTAGGGACTTACTCAGTACACATGACAAGAGAGAAATACATGCAAACATTTTGGTGGCCGGGCTTGACTTTCCAATAGACTGTTTAACACCATCATTTTGGATTAACATAATTATTTCTCAGCTTAATTGAGCAACTGTGGCACAGTGGTGAGAGCACTTCCCTCCCACTAATGTGGCCCAGGTTTGAATTCCAGTGTCAATGCCATGTTGGTTAAGGGTTCTCTCCCTTGCTATGGGAGGTATTTCTCTTGCTACTACAGTTTCCCCATCTCCTTAAAAGCCGTCACTTCCAAATTCCAATTTGATCTGGCATGCACAAGCAAGTTTCAACAAGCTCTTAAGAACTCCTAACTGTAAGTGCTCTGTGCAGGGTCGCACCGGTACAATAATTACAATTTACAAGGCTCCATGACGTTCAATCAGCTTAATTAACATCATAATCAGACACAACAATTTTGCTTAAAATCTGCCTAAATCCTGGGTTAGGGTTAACCATCTTTCAAGGATCATGGAAATGTAGTCTTAAAAATTTAAGACATTTTAAATCTGGCTGTTAAATTTTCCTGAATGAAGATGTGAAAATGAACAGTTTGATTCAATTTTGAAAACTGTGAAGTGTTGGTGCCTCCAGGTGGTTAGTGGAGGTTACAATCTATGTGTGGTCAGACTGTTCTTCCACAGACATGACGACAAAACCTGTATTAATTTTTGTGATAAAAGTCACTTACCTCTTCACAGGAATTTTTCCTTCTGCATTTGTTTGTACACACAACTTTGTAAAACTAAACAACAAACAAACATTAATAACGATACTACATTTGTTCACACAGATTACTGGCATCATCTTCCATCACTTTTGGTGTCGGGAACAGTTAAACTTTTTGAACCTGATACCAGCCAAAGAGAATCATATTTCTTATAAGAAAATCGTAAGAAATAAATTAAACTAGTAATATCAGGATGCAAAGAAAGTCACTTTTACAGCTTGCCATTAGGGCAAGCGGTAGCTGGCAATATATACTCACCTAAAAGTCATTTCAACTAGCCCGAAAATAAATTTGATGAGCAGGATTGATTAAGGTTCTACTGTTATTTGAATTCCCCGAAACACTTCACTTACCCATGAGCAAGTTAAGAACAGATTATTTACTAGCCCGACAGCAATATCCACTAACCATGGGCTATTAGACACTACTTTCTTTGCACACTGAATATGAAAAAATTATTTTGAAGACATTTCATTTGGATGGTAATGATAAAGGATTTTGTACACTCAAAAAAGAGTGACAAGTATTCCCACCACAAACTGCTCTAGAAGTTAACTGGTGAAATTTTAATCAATTTCTACTTACTGTTTTTCAAGGAAGCTCATAGGAGATGCATTCACAGCCAAGAGATTGTTTGTTAACTTCATAAGAGCATCTGTCCAATCACGTGTGACATTAACTGAACCAGAAACAAAGTTAACATAAACAAGGTCCACCATGTTCGGTCCATGTACAATTGTTATTGTTTTGTCTTGCAACAACTCTTCCTCTGATACTCCAAATTTCAGTGAATCCCGCAGTCTTTGTTCCTATTCAAATAAACAGGAAGTCATTAAAAGGTAAACTCTGGGCACAAAGCAGCATATCAGAGCTTGGATGTGCTAGACTTTAACAAATTTGGAACTACTGACATTAGGAACTCCAAACTAGAAACAACATTAACTTTATACAGAATTCCTTTTTTTCATAACCCTTACTGCTTTTGTGTTTGGAATGATCAGAGGGATGTTGTTGGCACAACAATTTCTGGTCAATGCCCAAAGTACTCATTTGCATGTTGTAAAATGATGCACATAAATTCCCCTCAAAAATGACCATGGAAAAATGAAATCCCTAGTGCTAATTGTTTTTAGAAACCATAAAAGAGAAACAAAGTCAGCTGGCTGCTACCAAGACACTTCATTTTTAAAATCCTATTTTCAACCAGTTTGTAAACAGGAGTTTTATGCCACATGTAGAGATTTGGAAAAAAATAATATTAAACATCTGCTTCTGATAAGAACTGTCCACAAATACAAAAATATACTCACGCTAAGAATTTCAATTTAAACTGCAGTGTCGGTAACTGATGGGTGAAGTGTTCATTACTGGAATAATTTATTTTTCACATCTTGATGCATGCGAAACTGAAATTTTGCACCCATTTTGTACGTTAAAAAATAAAACTTGATAAAGAAAAAAAACTACTTTCTTGGGGAAAAGTTAAACAACTACTTTTATCTACCACCAGGTTGTCCAACAGCATGAAAAAAAAGATCAGTAATTACCTGAGGTCATTAACAACTAAACGTTCCACTACAACTTACAATAATTACACAAATCGAAGCTCAAACTTATCAAGAGTAAATGGGAGATGCACCAGTCTTTTTCAACGATGAATGTTTGGCTTTGTATATTACAATCTAATGTCCTGAGATACCTTTTATTTCAAAGCAAAAAATCATTTGTGGTATAGTTTGGGACTCACATAAACAATATGATTCTAAGAGCCAGTAACATTTTTTAATGTCTGGAAATCATGATGAATATGTTATTTATATTCTTTTCTTTGTAGAAAGGAGCTAAATTTGCATATTTATTGAACAAACATGATTTAAATTTATTATTTTAATTCTTTTCTAAAACAACAAATGTCAGACACAGAACAAGAGCCATGTATCATAAAGAACCCAGCAATGAGAGATCAAAGTTAAACTGTTAGAAAAAAACGTCAAAGGGAAAGTTCAAGAAAAATTATAAAACCTTCCTTCATCCACGATCAAAACTTATTTTTCCAATTAACAAAGCAGTGAGTATTTTTAATCAATCAAAGTTCTTAAATATGGTTCCATATGCATAAATTTTTTGAAAAATTAATTGAAATGATGTGATGGGAAAATAAGCCTAAACTGCAATTTTATTAGCTAAGGTGAGGGCAAAAAACATTCCGTTTGGTGCTTTTGGGAATTTGTCTTATAAATTGCAATATTTAATTTTGCCAAACTAGGGTGACACAAAATTGCTAGGTGATATTATTCACAAAAGAGAACAATAAATAATTAAAAGAAAAGCCTACATGCATTGTGTTTAAGCCAAAACTTCATTCCAAAAACGAACAACTTTCATGTCAAAACAAAAACTATTTCTTGCCATAACAACAAGTGGAACAACACACTTTCAGCTGGAAAATGCCTTAAATATTCTACCCGGGCGCAATAAGGCATTCTATCACAGGATTAAAGGCATTGTTAATGCCACAAAAAGGTATAAAACAAGAATAATAATAACAGAAACCTTTCACAGAGAACAAATTTATGTACTAGCTGCAAGGGCTAAATTTGAAAGTCTAATAAATCTTCAAAGAAGTTGAAATATATTAGCATTTACAGAAATATTTTTTTGAGTGGCACTTATAAGCATATAGGCGGAAAAGGTAAATTATTGTTTATTTACAAAAGAGCTCGAAGCAAAGTACCAAATATTAACAAAAAGACTCGCGATTTTTTCGGTGTTTTATATCGAAAATCGTGCACATGGTCCCTAGCTGACTGATATCATCGAGAACACTTATCAGCGAAAAGCAAATGACTTTCGGACATGTTGGATTATTTTGATACTTTAACTAAGCTTAAATTTTACAGTTCAGATCACAAACCTTCGGAATTCTGGCCGATTTTCCCGTCCTCACGTCTCGAACAAACGTCAACTCCAGTAAGTCCGTTTCCTGTGTGTGAATAAAAGTTTTAATTTAAAAATAAAGGGCTATGTAAACTGACACTCTCTCTAAACTGAAAAATAAAAGATATGGTTACGATGATAGAAATTTACACTTGTCAAGAGCCTAACAGTCTAGAAAACGGCGACTTTGGATGATCGTGAAGAAACCTGGAAAGTGCAAAAAACTTGCACTGACTGCATGAGTGACAAAAACAAAAAGAAACCTGCACTGTCAACCTTCGGATACCATTACACATGGTTTATTTAAATCTTACCTTATCTTCAGCTCGCCAATAAATTAAATGACCAGCCGAATCTACTTTTACAGTACATGGCTGGCCTAACTGGGAATCCTGCAAAGAAAGAGCAAAAATTTAAAATATATTTTAATACCTTCGCGAAAGGAAGTGAAGCCCTGTCATGTACACAAGGCCGGGATCTCGCAATGGGCTTCACAATTAATAACACAGAAATACTTCCTGTAGACAAATACGGGAATATTCTGAGCGGCGAACTCGACTTGCGGAAAATGGTCCGGTAGAGATTTGTACAGAAGATGACTTAACGTTAGGTTACCAAGTTAAAGAACCTCACTGCTAGTAAGCTTAATAAAAAATGGAGATCGAAGCGAAACGACACGGAGGTTTAGCTTTATAGCGTGACTTGAGCATAAAACCAAAACGAGTGAAAGGCGGTTCGACCTACATCGTCCCATTTTATGAATCTGGCTCCTCGAATTAAAAAATCTGCGACCTCGGGATGTGTAAGCCTTTCAAGGACTGCCTCCCCGCCCGCCATGTTTTTAGTTCGATTCAAAACAGAGCTGGGATCTTAGCATTCAGAGCCGCATTACTGCGGGCCGAAGGTGAACGATGATTGGTCGACAAATCAACAGGGAACAATTTGCCGCGCCATGCAGTTAGAAACTTGTTCAAGTGCGCTAATTTTATTACACATCCGACCATCTTTTCACTTTCTTAAATCATTTATTTTTCCAAGCTGATATAAAATTATCGATCATCGATCATCGATACGAAAAAGCGAGATATTAGTTCTAAAATATGCATGCATCAATTTACGATGTCGGTCTAGGTCACCCATATTATACTTCTTTAATTGTGACTAAACAAAGAATTGAACCAATATCTTAGAGGATTTGTTTACATGGCAAAAAAAAAAGAAACTATTGTAGGGCGATCAATAAAAATTTTTCAGATAAACTTCAAATTTCTCTCCGTTACAAAAACTGAACTGCGCACGTTTTTCAGGGTTTTTCAGAAGCAACCAGACAATTTTAATTTTCCTAAATTGTTAAATACAATACCAATCTTGGAATATAAATAGCAGCACCCCTTTAGCAAATAAGCCGACTTAAGCAAATTAGTCTTGTCTGTCTAACAAAGGAAGCTTAAAAAGAACATGTGAAGTTTCTTTGTTTTTATTTTTTAGTTTCAAATTTGACTTTCAGTCTTCCATTCCAAGACAGTTTCCGTATTTGTAAAAAAGTAAAAAGTAGTTAAAATTTTTCTGTTAGAAAAAAAAACAATGTCCTTTTTACAATCAAGAATAAAAATTTGCTATGAGCTACAATAATGCCTTTTTTTCCTTTTAAAATTGAATACAATTTTTTAGTATCAGACAATATAAATAACAATAATATTTTTAATACTTTACATTATATTACTCTCAACTTGCCCTTAAAGAAATATTACACTAAAATGTTAGTTTCTGGCAAAGAGTTCTTTAATTCAATAAAACTGCTGAACAAAAATTTTTGGTTTCCTGTTGATGTAACTATCTCAAAGTACCAAGTGAAAATGCTGATAAATCAAGATTTGCAATTTGATGGTTGGAGGAAATAGGAGGCAAAAGGGTTGTAAATCAATAACAATTTCTTATATTTATCATTCTGATAACCATTCTGACGACAGATGCTAATAAGTTAATTTCACTTTAGTAAGATTAATTCCAAGCAGCAGGAAAGAATGATAAGAAAATACTATTCTATGAAACAAAACAACAGTGAGAAGATAGAAGTCTTGCCTTTTCGTGAACCATTGAAAATTTTAGATTTGAAAAATCACTTTCTGAAATCAAATTTTTGCAAGGCAACAAAGAGACATACTCTCTGTTGCTTATTCTCTGCAGTCACGATTACTAGTGGGCCATAAAACAGATGCCTCGAGTGATTCTCTTATTACACAAAATTGAATCCACCATTCATAAAATAATATTGATGTGATAGGAAATGATGAATTTATTCAGGTTTTCCTTTTCCACATTAACCTCAAGGAAAGAAAAACTGAATTATTTACGTAGGATTTTAAAATATTGTCTCCCAGTAAAATTTTTCAATATCACATGATTAATTAACAGCAATTCATTCAAGTATTACAGTGTATTTATTATAATAATAAAATATAATTTTATATGATGAAAACAGTTACATGTACAAATGACTAGGCTGTAACATAAGAGTTCAATTCAAATTGAATATTCAAATATATTGGTTTACAGACTGACCTCATTAAATTTGATTAGTAATAAAGTATAGCTGTAGTAATGCATAGTCAAACACACAGTGCACCTAAGGTGTTGATGTGTAAGAAACATGACAATAAATGTCACTGGAACATAAATAATCTACAAGCCAGATCATAAGATACAAGTACATGTACAATGTAGTAAGCAGATGTATTTATAAGTATATGTATAAAACTATACATAGTGTATGTGTAGAATTATACCTATACATGGAAGAAGGGTTACATTGGGAAGGCACCACAAATTAACCTAAGGCATGCAAGGAATTGAATACAAACTTTTAGAAAATGGTACATGTAGAAAACCGCACAAAAAGAGTTTTACGTAATTTGCATTATATTCCAAAGAAAACAAGGCAAGGGAAAATATCCAAGAAGAGTGAGAAAACTAGTAATAAAACCCATACCATCATACATGTAAATTAAGACAAAAAGATCCTCTATGCACCAGAGACTCTCCTTTCATATACAACATATGGAAAAATCTTGCATAAGATCAAATTAAAAACTTCCCTGGAATTGAAACAGGGTAAACCATGACCAACTAGCTATTTTATTAACAAAATGACTAGGTTATAAACTACTTGAAGATGGAATTGATTATCAGCACATTAAGTAACAGTGGTTTTAACCAATGTTAAATTCTTCCGATGACTCATACATTTACATGTAACTGCGTCAGCCAGGACTAAACACTCATGCTGAGGACAATATTTAATCTTCTTTTATTAATGACATGACTTTGATTAAATTTTTTTTAATATCATGTTTACTTTGTTGGTCATCAGCTGTGCTGTAATATCTATTAATGAGACTTACTGGGGTAGCTACACACCACTGATGAAGAACACAACAGAGTGTTGCAGCACTGATGATGGTTATAAATTTAAAAAATTTATAGGGCAATCAGAGAAGACAAATAATGATCCAAACAAAAGTAAATATCTCTGGAATGTTATTGCTTTTTACAAGGATGAAACCAATCATGTAGTGAGAATTATTTACAGTAAATGTCAAGAAGCAACAGTAATAAGCTGGTGGTTTTGTGGCCTGCTTGTGTATACTACATGCAAAAAAGAAAAGGCAAACTTACCATGAGATGCATTTCATCTTCACCACAGAATGTACAACAAAATGATTCAGTCAACATTATTTAATCAATTAAAAATAAAATTATGACATTTAACAATAACTTGAATGATAACTCCCTGTTAGATTTAAATTGTGTGAAGTGTTTATCAATGAGATTATCACGGTGAGGCTTTTTCTTGCCAAAGTCCCTGACTGACTGTAGTCACAACGTACACATCAATGTGACAGCATAATCCAAATATTAACTACAACCCACGCTGTAGCAAACCTTGTTTAATGTCTCTCATCTGTGTTCATGGCACACATCCTTAGCATCAGTAAGTATTTTACTTTTTTACAGCATGATCTTAGACAATAGGAGTGTACAGAATATGATAGATGCACAAAGTTGGTTGTCAGTTACCAGCATAAGATAGTATTCTCAAACATATTTCAGTGTTATGTTTCCAGCAACTCACTATCCTTTTCTTCTTCGAGTTGTGCAGCAAGTAAGGCTTCCCTTTCTAATCTGCGTTTGTCAAGCCAGGGTTTACATAAGTGAAAGATTCCTGCACTGCCCAGGATGAGGCTAGCCCTGCAGAAATTAATGGTCAGTGGTAAATAGACATTAGCAAACTAAAGGCTACAACTACACAAGATGAGATTTTTCTCAATTCATGAATGTTTCCAGATTTATTACTTTTAGGGTATTTGGATTCGCTGGCGTAGCTTATACTAAAAACCTATTTGGATTCCCGTTTACAAACATTAATAAATCTGGGGAGCTTTAGCAACCACCACTACGACTGCAGGCACACAATGAGGCAAAAAAAGCAATAGGTTTAATAAGCAAAACAACCAATTTTGCTCGTGCAGCACACTTTTTGAAACATTTTTTTTGCTGCCCCTGCATGACCAAGACATGAAAATAATGTCCTTATGCCCTCGTAAAACGATATACATACACAACACAACAGTCTTTTTTCTCCTTGCAAACACATCTGCATGCAAACAACAAAAAATAATTTGATAGCAAGAGTAATATAAACATAGCCTAGGAAAGCTGAACACTGAAACCTGGGACACTTCTGTCTGACACACTCAGTTTCATAGCTTTTGTTTTAAATCAGTAAAATGACGATATTGAGTGAGAACACTGACAAAGTATGTAATGTTCCCATTACTTAAGGTCGCTATTACAAAAAACTATCCAAAGACCATATGATTCGAAAGAGGCTCACTCCGCTCGCCAAGAGGTCGACTTGTAGTAAGTCTAATTCCAATGAGACAGACTCTTTTCCCGTTAAGACCTTTTTCTTAGGAAAAGAATCTTGGAGGAATTTTGCCATAAATCTTTGACAGTCTTAGACGGTCAAACAAGCACACCCTCAGAGATTTTGAAGCTGTCATAAGATACCGTGGTTACCCAGGAATGCTCCCTCACTTAATGACAGCAAAACCAGCAAATATAAAATGAAATAGGGACGAGGGTAAAAGAGAGACTCAGTGTTAGAGGGTGAATAAACGAAAGCTGACCTATCAGTAGCAAATTAACAATAGCTGCTACAACTTTCACCGTTCTCTCCACTGCTCCGCAAAACCAACATGTTATTTCAATGTTCCTCTGTAAAGAGTTAACCTAAATAATATTAGCTAATATTCAACGTTCTTTGCCACACGATTGAGTGGCTAACTAAAGAAATACCCAACATATTCTAGTTCCTTACAGCTGTAGAGTCCATGCAGCGTGTAAGCTCATTAGTGGAGCGAACGAGCTGAAGATAATATTGCCCACTTTACAACCCTTATCAACATCTGCCATCTGTTGCACACACAAGCGAATCAAAGAGTGCCTTCCCTTACCAAAATTAGAGCACTGATAGTATACTTTTTGTAGACAAATAGTATACACCGTATGTATTACATTGCCATGGTGTACATTTTTAGTATACATCAAATATACATCAAGCAAGATTTGGCTTAGCAAAAAAAAATGATGTATACTCTTTGTATACATCACTTGCATTTAAGTAGCAATGATGTATACAACAAGTATACCTCAGGACTTTAAAGCAGCAATGACGTATACAACAAGTATACCTCAAGGCCTTCAAACAGCACTGATGTGTACAATAAGTATACATCAGTGCTGCATTGATGCCAAGTTGTATAAAAAACATCTTCATTGATTAGGAAGTAAAGCTTTGATGTATACTTTTTGTATACTTTGTATAGCATAAACAGTTTATATATAACAACATATAAATATATAGTATATGTTGTAGTTCAACTTTTCCCTGGTTTAAATTTCACATACATTACCATGCCCAAACAAAAGAAAAATTAAATTAAAGCAGGAACAAAAGTAGAAAAACAACACATATGTTGATTGAATTGAAGGGTTACCAAAAATAATTTCAGTGAAACAAACTCTAGAATACTGTTTTACATGTACCTGATTAGAGAATCTCTGAGAAATTCCAAATGCTGATGAAAGGAATACGTTTGAACAACAAGAACTGGACAAACAAGACATATCTCTAATAGATCTGTAAAACTGCAGTAATTTAAAAATTATATATTTCGCTCTTTGCAACTCATCACTCACTGGCCAATGCTTATAAAATAATATTGTCCATTGTTCATGTAAGAATTAGCATTGTGAGAAATTCAGCAACAACATCAACATTTTTGGGACTGATATGTCATACACAATCTTCGTTAAGGGGTCAATGTCATGCAATTTCGAAAGATACACAACATTATTTTGCTATAATAAAAACATTAAAAGAAGCTAGTTTTAATAAAAAAAATTATGTTTACGTGCCCTGACAGGAAAAGATGGCAGCTTTTAATAAATGGCACACATTTTCTTTTCTCTCTCAAAAATTCACTTGAAACCTACCCATTCGTGTTGCAGGATCATAATTTTGCATGTTACATGTATCTGTGACGGTGCTCTGATGGTGCTACCATGCACTTACAGTTGCAAAAAAACCACTCAAACGCTTTAGTCTTTTTCGTACTGATTAGGAAACATTCCCACAAAGGGAGTATTGTCATTACCACAGTCAACAAAAAAGCATAATCGAATAATGTTGTCCACTGGAATTGCAGTGATACAATTATTGTCACTCCTGATGACTGGAACCAGGTGAGAAACAGCAGTACCAGTGTAGGGATCATTAGCAATTGCTAAAGTCTTGTTAGGTTTCAGAACTTTGACCAATGCATAAAACAGTGGCTTCCTACATTTACATGAGTTAGCACAAAATGAAGGGTTGGGGCAATGTAAATATATTTTGGAATAGAACAAAATCTGTCCAAATGAAGGTGGTGAATCCCCACTGTTGCCTTTAAATTCTATTGTAAAGTTGTTTCTCCTTGTCATGCTTTTGTATAACTTGGAGTGAATCAGTTGCTCTCCAATGAGTAATCTGAAAAACTGATACACTTCTTGAACTGGCCCAATTAGGGATTCGACTACAGCTCGCTCAACAGCAGTAAAGACATAATTTTGTAAGTTGCCCACGATGCTGCAGTTGCTGTTGCCTGGAAGTTTTTCCTTTTTGGAAGCAAGGGGACGCTTTCTTGAAAGGTGTTCATAAAGTTCTTGAGCCATAGATCCACTTTCGAGGAGAGGAACCAACTCAGGTATTCTCTGTTGCACACTGACAGCTGTCACAATCTGTTCTTCCACACTTTGTGTACCATGAAATAAGCTTCTTAATTCCCCATTGAAGTCTTCAAAGCAAAAACAAGAGTGAGTCCACAGTGGACCAAGATCTCTCACTCTTTCTGTCATGTGAAGTAAACAGTGCACATTAAAAGTTTCATAGCGGGCTGCATAAAGTTCCTTTATCCTGATACAGAAATGCTTTATTAAAGCAGAGGCCTTTACAATGTCATTCGGAGAGATAGAATCCTGGAGAAGAAGGTAAATGGCTTCCACAAGGTGAAGGTAGTGCTGAAAGTACTCTTCTGGAAGAATACCATACAGACATGGAACAGAGTAGAACAACAGGAAAGTCCTTAACTCAGATGCTTTGAGATGCCCAAAGTTTGCTATCAGGCTTCTGGGAAGGCGCGTGATGCAAGAAGGAGGACTAATCTTTAGGTACCTCTCTTCAATTTCTTTCATTCTTTTACAGACAGACCATGGCTCTGCTTTATATGTCTTGTCACTCCAAAGGGTAAGCAACATCTTAACCACGCCAAGTAATGTACTGTGCATATAGTCAATGGCTATTCCTCTAATGATGTCAAACTTTGGAATAAACATAAACCATGAATAGCCTTTAACCCCTTTAACACTACTTGGGATGCCCTTTTGAGCACTTTCCTTGGTAGCTTCAGCTGCAAACTTTAATGTCTGTTCATGTGTTCTTGGTTCCCCATGACCAGTTCTGAGATTTGCTTCATCAAATGGGTAAGCATGAGTGTGCCCTTTGCTACTTGTCTGCACAGTTTTGCCAGGGCTCAGGCAGTATGGGCAACCATAAAAGGCATTGAATTGACAAAACTCTTGGAAAAGGCACTTTGCTGGGGCATCAAATGTCCCTAAGAGTAAAATACAGCGAAGCAACATGTTCTTGCCATTCAGCTTTACATCAATCCCTATAAAAAAGGAGCAAAAAAATCCTGACTATTCAGATGTTGACCCATAGGGTAGAAATGAGGGCAGCAGAATTTCTATAGACTTCAAAGTTAATTGATAACAGATAACACATCAAAGCATTTTGAAATTCATACATACATGTAGCTGCTAAATAATGATTGAAAATAATTTTCAATAATTTAAAGCACACATTTGTATCTACATGTATTATGCCAAATCTCCTTTAGTCAGAGTTGTAAGTTAAACCTGTGTATAACGGTCACCCTTGGGAAATGGCCAAGTGGCCGTTATATACAGGTTCTCTTTAAACTCTACTGGAAGTTAATGAATAGCATCTAAGTCTAAAGGGTGACTGCATCCGTTACGCACACTAACAGGTGACCACTATATACAGGTCACCTTTACAGAAAATATAAAGCAAAGTTTTAGGGAAGTTGTCCGGTGAGTCACTCTATAGTGACTCAATTTCCTTTGTCCCCCTTTGTAAATTATATATAGTTCGGGGAGTAATAATTATGTCAAACAGCAACAGTTGTACAATGTATTTATTATGAACATTCTGAACTAATAGTATACTAGAGAGTAGCTGTGACTACAGTGTGCATATATGTACATTAGAATGTAGCAGATAAATGCATGCTTTAAGGTAATACAAAAAATGGGGACTGATTTTAAAAACATAAACCTTACCTTTGAAGAATAAATCATTTAGTGAGTTTGCGAATGGCTGCATAAATGTTTGGAAATGTGGCTTGGAGACACCGAACCAAAGCCCAGCAAACATGCGGTACTTTCTCTGCTGCCTGTAGGGACAGAAAATAAAGGGAAAGAATGAAGTTTTTTAACAAAAAAAAAATGTGAATATGTTTTTTTAATGAGAAAAAAAGCAAAAGCGGTCCATTTCAAGATAGGTCAGTTACCAAGCAAAGAATGAGTTACAAACAATTCTTACTAGTTAGCAATTCTGCAAATTATCAGTGCTCATTATGATGTGTTGCAGTTAGATTAAGTGATACTCTTCTCTCACAATTTCTTTTCTCTTATTGGTTATTAACTGTGGAATTTTCTCTTTGGTAGTGGCATCATGAAGGCAAGTAGATGCTTAAACTGTGTACTTCAGTTCCACAATTAATTTATTTACATGACTATACTTTACAACCATTGTTATTTTGGTTACTTTGGTTTGACATTCTTTAATCAATACTTCAAAAAAAAAAAGAGAAATTATATATTATTTAGCAATACTATAGAAATGAAATACTCGGCTGGGGGGGGGGGGAGGACGTTTGAAGCTGTTTAAAACGCTTACAGCACATGTTTAATCAAGGGTAAAAATTCAAGCTTTTATTACATACCTGCAATTTGGAGGCAATTCGTTGACAATAAAATAAACCGGCCATATGGAAAATTTTGAAGACCTAAAAATTGCAACTCCATCCGTGTTTATTTGCAGGGACAAATGGATCTGTGTCTTTTTGTCCTGTGTGGATGAACCCCTAAAAAATCCGTCCTCCCCAAAGTGCTTCTTATACAGTTGTCCATCAAAGATATCTTCAATGGCATCTGAGTTTTGTTTTTGTCTTGTGACACGATACTGCAGAAAATCAGGTATTTCTGGCCCTAAGAAACAAAACAAATATTTGAAAACAATACATAAGAGTGAGAAAATAAATTTCACACAGAGGTTCTGTTTGACTGAGGCAAATGATAATATTTCCTGAATACATGTACATGTAACAAGACTGCAAAAAATCTTTTTCATTTAAATCTTGGAATTTTTCCTATTATTGATCACGAACTGCTAATGTTAACTGTCAATGCATTAACAAGTGATAACAACCAGTTACATAATTATGTAACATTGTTTCAGTTTGATGAATGGTTAAAATACATGTATTGAGTGAATGCTTTAAGGCCTCTACAGACTAGATATTTAGTTGTCAAAAACGTTTTTTTTTTTTTTGCGACAATGACAATGTTTAAGTTGTCAACAACAGCAAAATTTAGCATTTAGTTGTCAACAACCCGTCTTACACACTGCGTTTTTTTGTTGTTGATAACATTTAGTTGTCGAAAACAAAACGTTGTCGACAACTAAATTTCTAGTCAGTGGAGGCCCTTACAGTCACTTCATTCCATCAAAAGAGCCTGGGAAAACATGAAGTACAAAGAAAAGAAAAAGTGCACGATTCTTACACCGAGGTAAACCCAAAAGAACGAGAAATCCTTTGATGTGGGGCATTATTTAGTGACAGGGGATACTTAACATGGTAGTGGATAAAGATAATGAGAAATTCTTTGTTATTTAGTATCATTTAGTAACAGGTGGGACATCTACTTAGAACGAACTGACTTGGAAGGAAGTGACCTGATACCAAAGGAATGATCTATACCTTAGCAGATAATCTACTTACTTGACAGCAATGACTGAAGCTGTGTGACTAAGGGTAGGACAATGAAGTAGGCCAGTGCACCTTTTTTGGAAAAATCTACCAGACAATACTTGTTAGAACAGCAGGAGGTCTTTGTAAGCCCAATGTACTCAAAACAGCAACAACAATAATAGTGGTACTCGATAGGCTTCTTAAGCTTTCGAAAGAATCGGTTGAGAACAGCTGTCGATTTAGCAAAGCAGTTGGGTACAACAAGATGAATGTTAATTAACGTCAAAAGGTCAGCCAAAGCCAGTCCGCTCAAATTATGCCTTATGGCGAAGCTAATAATCAGCAGCAAGCTAACTGAAAAAGTAACGGGGGACCCCTCGTATAAAGGGGTGTCTTGTGATAAGGATAGCTCAGTAATTTTCACGTAGTCATCTTGAGTGCTGCTTTCATTCCTATCTTCCGCTTCCGAAAGTTCATCCACGTCATTATCTTGCTCGTTCAAATCCTCATGAAACTCGCTAGATCCGTACGTTGTATCAAGCGCTGGATCTTCAGGAAAAACTTGCGAAATTTCATCACAGCTGTCTTGCTCAACTGCCGTGTTGTTCAGGAGCCCCTTTAACATTTCATCAGCGATGGAGTCTCTAGTTGGGCGGCCTTCTCTGTCATTTTCTACCTCAGCTGGCCGACCATCTTCTTTCAACAAATCAACATTATTACGGTCTTCCAGAGAGTATTCTTCGATCCCCTGAGATGCATATGAGTAGTCCAGGAACTCTGACTCAAAATGTTCAACAGTGTCGCTACAAGATACCGCATTCGTTTCTCTATCATAAGTTTTAGCTAGTTTCTGGCGATACTCTGACGTTCTGGGAACTTTCAACGACGGATGTGACAGATAAGACAGGTAAGTACCTCTTCTTTTTTCACAACTTCTAGAGTTACGTGTTTCTTTTGCATTTCCAGTCGCCATGTTGTGTTCGTATAAAAGCCGATCGACCCAGGCAGATATTACGCATGCTCAATACGTCGGCGTCTGTTTGTTTTCCTTTTGGCGGGATTTTTTGCGGCACGTTTGTCGGTGTATGTGTTAGATCTTGGCGCGAAACTTCAGTAGCTGTGAAACGTGAATTGCTTGGTTCATCAGACTCTTTTTCGACTGAACGTTTATTGTCGCTTCCCCTTTTTCGGGCAATCCAGTATCCAGGAAAATGGTGAGTACATTAAACTGTATAAAAAAACCTGAAAAACCCTAATCAGGTCACGTTTTAGTTCGTTTTTTAATAGCAATTATGGTGATAGGTAAGCTCAACGGTTCTACTTAAATCGGTGAGAAAAAATGGTAAAAGTTTACCTTCTTCATTCAGGTCGAATGCAGCGTTCAAGCCAGGGAATTGTTCTCTTAGAACTTCTTTGATACATTCGCAGCGTAAAATTCATTTTATCTTTGTGTCTGCGAACTGGAACTGATACAACTCGATCGGGCTCAGCTAGTGCATTTCAAATAAGAACGCGACAATAAATGCTCATCCTCGGTGTAAAAACCTGTAAAGTTTTTCTTTGTTTTCTAGCTATTGTTTTCCTTGGCTCTATTGTGTTGACTTCTCAGTGGCTCCTTTGTATTCATTGTTTTACGTCACTCGTGAGTTTCACAGGTTTTTACACCGAGGTAAACCCCAATAAATACTTAAGCTTATAAGCTTCCAGTGTAAAAGACTTGAGAAATTATTAATTTTCAGTAGTCATTTTTAATTCTAAAAGAGCGTCCTGTAGTTAAGGATATTTAAAGGGAAAAATACTAACAGAGGACGAACTGAAACGTTTTAGACTTTTTACTGGCTTTCTCGCAGTCGACCGGCTTGTCACAAGTCGATCACGACCCGATATGACTTTCACAGCATCGGGAGTAGAAGCGTGATCATTTGAATCTTGACATCCATGGTTCCTGTCGTTTTCTTTTAACCTCAGTGATTTATAATTTCTGCAAATATGTTCTTCCACGTTCATGACTCGCATTTCAATTTTGTCATTGATTTCAGTCTTTTTATGAAAAGGCTTTGATATATTCACCACTGGTCACCAACAGAAACTATAAGTAACGCCTGATTGAACAACCGCTCATGTGTTTCTGTCACCGATTAATAACTAACTTTCTTTAGTATAACTAACTCACAACTTTTTTACTACTTGTTAATCGTTCTCGGCGAGGGCAAAATTGATATTGCGAACGTTAACCAAAATATATACCCTTATATATCCCTGACGATTGCGTCGAAGTAGTACAGTTCCTTGAAATAATGACTTTGGTGAGTGTTCTAAAATTTTTGTGCCCCCTTTAAAACATGTTTGAAATTAACAAGCATCAACGCTGTATTACCTTGACTGCCGGCATGGGTAACAGGGACTGTGAACGGAGACCGGGCCGCCATTTCTTGTATTTCTTGGATCAAAAGTAACTAACCGGGAAGGTATAGTTTCCCATACATGTGCACATATTCCTGTGAGCTTCAGGCTCAGGTTTTTGTTATTCATGATTCCAAACAAAAAAATGGGACCCACGACTGGTGTCTCAGATTACCAAAACTATTAAATGTGTGTGCTTTTCTCTGACATCGAAAGAGCAAATTTGTTTACATTGTGCTAGAATACTTTCATAACTTTTTTTAACTACCCCTTGTAGGTGAAACCAAATGGCTTTGCAGTAGTTGAATGGAATCGACCAAATGGAAGAAGTGAATTGGAAGCGATTATTGTGAAGAAGTTAGCTGTCAAGGAAAGTGTAAGAGCTGGGGCCATTGCTGAAATGCAATATGATGGAGAAATTTGGAGGGGAAAAATTCTCTCTCTCCATGGTAAGACTAATAGTTCAAGTGATTTAAGCTGTCATGAGCATGTACTTGTGCATCTGTCAGAACTCTGGACCACATAAGAAAAAAAACTTACTGATAATGATAATAAATATACATTTACAGTTGTAAAGTGATGACTGTTATTTTGCCTCTGCATGAATGACTGCTAAGAGGGGTAAAGAAATCGTTCTTTCTCACACAAAAAAGAGTCCTAACCCTTTTTTTATTAACTGGCCTTTTTCAGACAGTATGAGTGATGCTAGAAGTGTTTTAGACAAGGAGCTTGGAAATTCTGGAACAGAAGAAAACAGTTCAAACTGTGAACAGAATTCATCCCCCAGTAAGAAGCAGAGAAAGAGAACAAAGAATAAACGACTTGATGGATATGAAACCAGTCAAGGTACAGTAAGCTGTTATTTGACACTAACAGCATATAATGGTTTAAAGTCACCGCGAAAAGGGAACTACATGTAAGTGTTATAAAAAACTAGTCACTGAGGACATTATTGAAGGTGGTTGCTCCTTGTTCCCTTAAATTTCAATTTACAGAGGTAGATAATAAAATAATAATTATCAAAGTTCTAAAAACATTTAACCTGTATAACCGCCCTGTATATAGCGGTCACCCTGTGTATTACGGTCACCGGACAGGTTCCCAAATATTAATTTAGCCGTATATTGTCTGTGTAGTGGACCTGTATAATGGTTACCTGGCCATTTCCCAAGGGTGACTGTCATAAACAGGCTTGGCTGTATTTTGTTACAGCTACTACAAATTCATTGTTTTTGGGAGACTCAATTATTCAGACCTTTTTCTTATACATTATTATTTTATCCTGTTATTTCTTAAAGATGATGAACCTTCCAAAAAAAAACCCAAGACCTCTGAGGGCAGAAAGAAAGCTGGAGGAAGCAAAGAAAATGACAGTGAAAGTCAAAATAGGAAGAAAAATGCCCGAAAAGATCATGATGATGCAGCAGAAAAGGAGCGAAAGCGAATTGAAAAGGAGCAGGCAAATAAGCAAAGAGAAAAGGAACGGCAGGCCCTTACTGAGCGAAATAACATGTTGCTAGAAAGGATGACTGCTTTGGTGAGTAATCAAAGTGCAGAAGATCCCTTTGATTCCGATGTTGTCTCAGAGTGTGTGGATCTCACAACTTCATCAACACCACCATCAAATCCTGTTCATCGTCTTCAGAACACAGTAAATGAGTTACGGAGTGCCACACCAGAAAGAGTGTTGTCAATCTCACAGCTTCAAAAGACACTGGACATGCTGCAGGGCAATTCAGAGGACCCACCAACCACACCATCTATTTGTCAGACAGCAATTCCATCACTGCAGAGAACCTCTCTGACCACACTGCAGGATGTGTGGGAAGAACCAGTATCCACAACACCAGTTCAGCAGATGCCAAATTCCACCACACCAGTGTCAAGATCTCCTCTGACAACTCTGCGTGGCAGATTAACAGAAGTGCCACTGTCAATACCAAATCAACAGAAAGAAGCCACCATTTCAGGAGCACAAAGAACCCCACTGACAAACACACCCAGAAATTTTCCAAACAGAAGACAAGACTTAGTAGCCAGACCAACTGTGGGTGGTAAATGCCCCAGACGAGTTCTACCACAGCCGCTCTCAAGTTCAGATGAAGAAGAGTATTGTCCATCATGCGTAACACGCAAAAAGAGAGTGAGGGAACTTGAAGATCAATTAAAGAGCTTGCAAGGTCAAGGTATGTATGAGGAAGTTTATGTGATAATCCCTGAAAATTAAAGAATGAGAGTTAAAAGAAAACAAGCAGTCTTGTTGTGAATAAAAGAAATAAGGGGTATTAGAAAAAGGGATGCACATAATCCAGTTAGTCTGCTTGGGGGCACCCTGTTTTGGTGGTGGATCGATCGATCCACTGTCTGGTCTTTGTCCACTAATTACAGTAAACACCTGCATATAAGAACCTACTTTTTTGAAGTCTGGCAAAATAGGTTCATGTATTTTGGGGTACGTATTGCCAATTTAGGCTAAGTAGGTTCTTAATTTTTATGAAGGAGATAATTGATCATTGAGTACCAGAAAAATAAATGAACTCGGTTAAATATGCAGTATTTATTCGTAACTATTATAACCTAACAAAACTATATAATTACATGCAAGGTGAACTTTCGATCTTGTTAATAACTATAGTCATTCCTATCATTATTTTTAAGTTTCTGATCCTCCAAGACCTGGAAAGATCAGTCCCATTCTAGCAGAACGCTTTAAGGTAAGCACTTCATTCACCATTTTAATCACAGAATGTGCATGCTATTGTAGACAAATCAGTGTAAAGTTTTTGTGCAAATCATGTAGTCGTCAATGGCTAATTTGATGTTTGCAAGAGGTTCGACCCTACTAGACCTAGTCAGGCTTACAGTTTAACCCATTTGCTCCCAGATAATATGCAGCAGAAAACCACTCTTTCGAGCCATTTAAGACCTTTTCTGGTTCTTACCAGGCTGAAAAGGATCTACAGTGTAGATGTGAACTACCCGAAAGACATACTAACAATTCAAGTACAATGCTGATAGTTTCTGATGCTAAATTTTAGCATTGAAGTTCAGGCATCAGGTAAAAAAGTTCACTGCCTCCACGACTGTTTTTTTCACTTTCCCTCGTCCTCACCTCTTGCTTTCCTTGCCCTTTTTTTCTTTTACTTTTGTGGGGCATTTCCTTGGGCTAGTCCCTGCAAGCCACAACTTGCCCAAAGGGTAAACTGTAAGCTGACTTTCTTTACACGCCCTTGTTATGTGTCAAAGTTGTCAATGTCTTTTGAGCATTTGAAATGTGACATGCGGCAGAACATGTGGAATTATTATACAGGCTGTTCAGGTGTGTATGTCTATATAAAATTGCTATCATAAAAATAACATGGCTGTTTTTTCTTCTTAATTCCAACAGATGGTAGAGTTGACTCCTGGTTCTCAAGTTTTTGTGTACCAGAACCATATTCACCAAGCAATGGCCAGAGCGTCGTATAAGTCAGCGGCATCGTTTTTGTTAAACTGTTTTTACACAAACGACGAGCTGGTGGGGATGAACCTGACTGGAGCAAATGGAAAGAAATGCCCAGACAAGGAGATACTTCAAAGCATTATAGGTATGTGTGCAATAACATGATGACTATGTAAATTAATAGTCTCTCAGAAACTGCTTTTTTTTAATTTTCCCATCCATAAATTCACTACTCATGTTGTAATGATTTTTGACCCTCTTTACAGGATTTGTCATGAGAGAATACCAAAAGCATTCGCCAACTGAGTCCTCTCTGAAGCTGGCTTTAAGAAACAAGCTGAGTGCTTTGGAATCAAGAAAGTTAAAGAAGGATGAGTGAAAAGCTTAATTTTTTTTCTTCTGTAATATAATTATGTACGCAGAAAAAGTTAATGTTGTGACAGATAAGTAGTTGGCCTGATTCAGATTACTAATTTCATTGCAAGTTTGTTAGGGCATTCGGTTATTGTCCTTTTTCAGCAAGCAGTCTTTGGGTTTGAAATAATTGTGAAAAAATATTTATTAAATGTTAAGTACAATATATAAGCTATTTCTACAGTGAAAATAATATTGTGTTTTAAAAATTATTGACATACTGTACGTCTGTTACTGTTAAAAAAGCTCCAAATAAAATTTATTGTTACAAGCAAATATTGAACATTTTTTAGTGAATTTATGTAGAGCCAGGGTGGTCATGCATGCCTTTGTCCTTACTGAAATTTATGGGTTTCAGCAACTTAATTTAGAAGTGTACAAATTGTATACTTTTTGCAAGTGTTATACAAAAAGTATACTTTTTGTGGTCTTTTCTGTGTATGAAGCATGTATACCATTAGTATACATCCTCTTGGAGAGGTATACTTTTTGTATACATCGGGGTGTTCCAAATTACTAGTACAAAAAGTATACATCAAGTGTATACAAAATGTATACATCAAGTATACCTAAAGTATACCCAGTGCAGTATACTTCATGTATGTTCGGAGTATATTATAAGTATATTTCATTTTGTTAAGGGTTCCGTCTGAAAAACCTCAAAGTAGTACTTACCAAACAACACTTATAATAGTCACCCGTCGAATTCGACGACGTAAAGAGGGTTCTAGACTTTTATATTCATCTTTCAGGTCCATTTTCTCTTTGCTTCTACTTCACGATTCGCCAGGCGCTACCAGTACAATGGTCACGTGGCGAAAGCGACAAAAACATATGTCAACTTCTTCATATCCATTTCCCGGTTTGTAAAATGGCTGCAGCGACAGCTGAACGGGCGACCAAAGAAGTCTTTGATTTGTTCATAAAATATGGAGATAGAGACTATATAGGCGAGCCAGTCTCTCAAGAAGAACACATGATTCAGTGCGCTATGTTAGCCGAGAAGGACGGATACTCCGACGAGGTCATCTTGGGAGTGTTCTTGCACGACATTGGACACCTGGTTGGGTTCGATAGAGATCTTCCGCCAATGGCGGATGTGGGTACAAATGCACATGAGATTGTAGGTGAACAGTTCCTCAAAGATCTTGGATTTCCAGAAGGTGTGACAAGTTTTGTTCGTGGCCATGTGGACGCCAAACGTTATCTTGTCTTTAAATACCCGGACTATCACGCCAAGGTATATTTTTCTAGCTCAAAAGTCACGAGATCAAGAGGTGGAGTTTTCACTTTTTTATGCCCCCTTAGTTCTGCCCTCCAGATTCATGAGTGTTAAATACAGTGTTAAATAGAATTTAGCAATGCTAAAAAGAAAACTAAATAGTTTTTTTTAAAATGGTTAATCGGAGTTTTTTTAATAGATATTTTTTGCCTGCCGATGAAAATAGAAATTGACACCTTGCATGTTCACACCTCCTCACGCCACAAATATCGAAACGCGGTATTCTCTCCGTCCCAAAAAAGGAAGAAATAAAGAAAATAAAATGAAATAACTAAAGAATTAAATCTTAGTATCGTTTCTATAATAGCTGCTAAAGTATTGTTAGCATTCTCTCAATCGACAAAAAGGGAATTTCGCAACGTATTCTTTGACGACATTAGTCTGATCCAATAACTTTCTTTTTTCTTATCTCTCTTTCTTAGCTGACTCCAGCGAGCCAAAAGACGTTGATTTTTCAGGGAGGCCCAATGACAACAGAAGAGGCCAAAAAGTTTGAGACGTTGAAGCACTTTGAGGCTCTAGTAAAGATGAGAGATTGGGATGACAGAGGCAAAATAAAAAATGCGCCGGTTGATCCGTTGGAGAAATATGAAAATATGTGTAAAAATTATCTAGAAAAGGTCCACAGTAAATTTTGAACTGCAAATAAATTGACAGCTTACAAATGTAATAGGTCATGTTTATTAAAAAAAGACTGAGTCATTGTGCAGTGAGTGTTGCGTAATGGGTTTCAAATTTGGTATGAAGGTTGTGCCGCATTGATGCGTGATTTCGGGATTGATTTCGGGTGATTTCTAAACACTATTTGCATGAGGATCCTGGGAACGAGCTAGGAATCATCCAAGATGGCCGCGGTCTGCACGCGATGGGGTATTTTCGGTGCGGGAAAAATCGCCCATGATTTTGTGGTCGCTTTGAAAACTTTACCAGAAAACGAACACAAGGTCGTTGCAGTAGCGGCGCGTTCTCTGGAGAGATCTGCCGAGTTTGCAGACAGACACAATGTCGAGAAAGCTTACGGCTCTTACGAGGAACTCGCCCGAGACTCGAATGTAGAAGTGGTGTATGTTAGTACAATCCACCCCCAACACAAACCGCTTTGTATACTAGCCCTTAATAATGGGAAACATGTGCTTTGTGAAAAACCTATGACAATGAACCTTAAAGACACAAAGGAACTGTTCGATCTTGCAAAGACCAAAGGATTATTCATCATGGAGGTGAGTGACCGCTGAAGAGTGTCGATGATGAAATCCTAGCCTGGGACCAGGCTCCTTGGTGTGGAAAAAGGGAAAAGGGCTAGATTCACCTCCTTCCAACTCCTGGCGATATTTAGGCCCCTTTCCCCAAACGGAGAGCCTAGGCTAAGGAAATCCTGTTTTTACGGTCGCAAGCCGTATTAAACGATTTGCCGTCAGGTGGGCGGGGTGGGGCAGGGGGCGTGGAACATTCACGCCTTAAATGTGGAACACTTCTGGACTCTCTGTTTCGAATAAGGCGCATAATTTTATGCACACTTGTACTGCACAGGGTCCCATTTCATCACAAGGAATCAGTAGTCTATGCTAGGCTCTCAGATATAAGGAACGCCACAAAAATATAACAAACAAAGCAAAAATAAGCGCAATCTGGGAAAGGGGGCGGCAGCAGGAACTCCCAGCTCCAGTGCATTTGTTTTTTTCCTTCACTTTTTCTGAACGACTGCTCTACTATCTTGAAGCCTGGAACACCTTGTTCAGCTGAATTTATTTTGCTACCCTCCCTTTCTAATAAGATGTCTTCCTGCAGGTTGAAATCCAGTTCAGACTAAGAGAGAACTCAACGGTATCTATTAAATACAAACTGGGTTTTGGATTCCAAAAATTATTTGCAATGGCTTGTATTTTTTTGCAGGCATTATGGACAAGATTTTTTCCTCTGTATGTAGATGTCAAGAACCTCATAGATTCCAATGCTCTCGGAGAGCTCCGTTTGGCATTTGTCTCCTTTGGCTCAAATGCAACTCACGTTGAGCGAGTGTGTGACCGAGACCAGGGGGGTGGGGTGCTTCTAGACATTGGACTCTACTGTTTGCATGTTGTAGATATGATCTTCAATGAGGAACCCCTAACCATCACTGCTGTGGGACAGAAAATGGCCACCGGAGTAGACTCAACAGTTGTAGTGACAATGTTGTATGAAGGCGAGAAAACAGCTTCTATAACTATGAGTGTTGGTGAGTACAAATTCTCTGACATGACTGATGTTGGCCTCCTTGAAGAAACTAACTTCTGTAAGATCATGACTGGTTTTAAAATATGTTTTGTGTCACTTCAGCTGCAGATCTTCCCGGGGAAGCTACATTTTCAGGATCACATGGCTCTGTCACTATTCACAAACCTTTTCACTGCCCCACAAGTTTTACTTCTCCTGCTGACACAAAGGAATACCCTCTTCCAGAGCCTTCCATGTCAATGAACTTTGTCAATTCTACTGGATTAAGGTGATATGCATTTTTCATGGATAATTTGTTCACAAGCTACAGTTGACCTGCCTGTCTTAAAGAGAGTTCAGTTAGGGAAAAATGACTAAAATTCTGGCTTAAGGAGTTGTCCCTGTTGGGTGTCAGTTAAAAGACAGAGTAGACTGTAACCTTTTCAGGTGATTATGTGTAAAACAGTCAGCAAAGTAGTGATGCATTCAGGCAGTTGATAGAGGTATTTCTTTAGCTTGGCAATTACTTACTGGTAATGAAGATTTTTAAGGGAATTCTGAACAAAGGCAGATTTATGGGTGTTCCAAGGAGACTTTGGTGGCCCCCCCTTTTGCTTATAAAAAGATTTCTCACTAAATTATCTAGTATTTAGCTTACAAGTGTCCTGGCCCCATCCCCTTCCTGAATTTTCTGGATCTGCCACTGCTGAAGATTTTTTACACAAAAAAGCGAAAGTGACTTTTAAAAGTGGGAAGTTTGGAAAAAGTACAATCATTCTTATTGATCTCTCTTTTCTTGCGTTTGCTCTGGTTTATTTTACTTTCAGTTTATATTTTTCTCAAAAATGTGTCTGCTCAGGATGCGCCAGACATGAGAAATTGTACCAAGGGTTGAGCTGACACAAGATCAAAGTTCTTGATCAGCTGGCAGGAGATGCACACAGAAGGCTTGATAGTTAGCAGCTATATTATACAATATAGCCACATATTCAAACCTTTTTTCCTTCAACTTGTGTTTTAGGTATGAAATCCAAGCAGTTAGAAAAAGCTTATTGGCAGGTGAAATAGAGAATTCAACGATGCCTCGAAAGGTAACAGAAAAAGTATTTTCCTGGATGGACAAGATTCGTCAGCAGTTAGGAGTTGTTTACAAAGAGGACTTGTAGAAATATTATTTCATTTGTTACACTTTTGCAAAGGGTATGAAAGAGTGTTCAATGTCAATTCTTACTGTGTTAATTCAACAATATTATGACCAGCAGTTTCCACCCAACAGTACTAACAAGACAACTAAGATGGGACCAACCTGAAAAGCAGTAATGAAGTTGAGAGACACCTATGAAATTCTTGACGTGACCTTGTAACCCAGATGAAATTTGTCGTCTCAAGAGATACAGTTAAAACACATAGTTAGAACCAGTAATTTTCAAGAACAAGCTCAAATGGATTTACAGTCAACTCTCGCTAAGTCGGACACTTCTGGGCCCAGTACTAATTGTCCGTCTTAGAGAGATGTCCGTCTTATAGAGAGTCAAATAAAGGGACTAAAGAAAGGCAAGGACCAACTCTAGGTGTCTGTTATACAGAGGTGTCCATCTTATAGAGGTGTCCGTTAAGAGAGAGTCGACTGTAACAGTCATTCCTCATATAAAAGAACCTCTATTGCATTTTTCCACTAAAATATATTTAATGAGTGCTTATTTGGCCCCCAAATTTCATCCTGGAGCCGGTTCTTAATAATATTGGCAGTTGCTAAATGTGTGGCTTTTCTGTGCTGTATCAAGGATTACGTCACTGATTGCTGCAAGTGAATTTCTCTGCCATATTGTTTCCAGGTCCTCTTTAACCTGAGGATAAATATAAATGTGTTGAAGTAACCATAATTGATGCCAATTCTTGAAACACTGTTGATCAATACGTTCTCTTTAATAAACAACTTTGTACATCTACTTTGGTATCATATTTTGGCACCAAAGGCATATTATTTACAAACTCTTTAATACTAACTAGACAACTTTAAATTAATGATACCCTTCTCTTCGTTAATAATTTCTAAATCAGAATGGGTTCTTTGGAAGGGCAGAGATAAATGTCTAAAATATAGGACTAGTTTGGTCCATCTCAATGAAACATGTCAGACTACTCAGTAGAACAGGAAATCATGCACCTAGCTTAGTACAGCTGGATTGTACAATAAGCCTGAATCATCATTATTATTGTGAACTGTTGAAAGAGCTGGGTACGGATAACTACTTTCTTTCATGTCTTATGTCACCAGCATGGTAGACTGCATAGCTGTTGTTTGAAAGGGAGGGGGGAGGGGATTTCTCACGGGTAGTCTCATGCCTAAGTTCCCTTCATCTTCCCTTTCAAAAACAGGTGGCTAATATGTAACAACACTGGAGTGTGGCACGTGATGTAAATAAAATTAAAACCCTGGACACAGTATTATCTCTCTTAAGGTGATGTTACAAAGGATGATTCGCAACAATGATTTTTAGTGCAACACAGCTTTGCAAGGTTGGAACAATGTTGTAACCATTCGAAACAATGTTCAACCCTGTGTTGCACTAAAAATCGTCATAATTTGTGGATATCTTGTTTAACATCACCTTAAAGCCTGGATCAAATGCTGCACTTCATATGTGCCAAATTTAATGCTACTGTTTGATTCAGCAAATTTGAAATGTGACATTATGAACCAACTCTAGGTGTCCACTTATGGAAGGTGTCATCTGCATTCAAAACGGTTTACAAAAGAGATGTTACTAGGAAGTTGCAATTCCCCAGCTCTTCAATTACAAGGGGCATCAAAAAGAAAAAGAAAATCTACCCATATGTCATAAATTATTTACATCCTAATATCCCATGGGAACACGCCCAAAAAATAGTTTTAGTATTTCACAATTTGCTTCTTGCTTAAATTGTGAAAAAAACATTTCCCTTTAGTAATATCAATATCAATACTATTATACACTTTTTCTCCATCCTATGACTTTTAACTACTATTATTTTTTACCTATAATGTTACACACAAGGTTTCCAGTTACAATTGTACAAAGTTTAGAGCATAGCCTAAAAATTTTGAGGAGAGAGACTTTCATCAGACATAAAAACTTTCAGAAGTCATTGTCTTCAAGTAAGTTCTAAGTTCTCAGTGTTAGCTGAATATATGACATAGGTCAAGTAATATGCAGTAACATCATGTAGTAAAGAAAACCATATACACTAAGCAGTACTAGGAATAATGTTATAGCTGTCTATCATTTAATATTAACTCTTGTCACTTTAAACTGATTAACTTTATAAATCTCGATAGTTTTAAACCAATAAAATAATCAATATATATTTTCCATTTTATAAATATCTTTGAAAATTACTAGCCACATCTTCTTTTTTTAAAGTATGGTGGTTATATTAGAAGCTCAAATGACTGTCGCATACAGTCAGACAGTTGCTTTTCTATAATATTATGAATATCTTACATAATATTTAACATGTAAACACTTTTTATGACCCAGATGAATGAGTGTCTGTCAGTGGGTTGGAAGCACAGTCTGAAATGCAGTGTGAATAGCTTTTCGACACTTTTCACCGTTGGTCTTGATTTTATCCAGATTTTCTGTCACAAGCTTAAAACAACAAAAGAAAAGAAACTTTACAATGGGTAGGTAGTAAAGTACATTAATCTACTTCACAACGGTTTTTTCAATTAAGGTCAACATTAAACTGGGTTGTTTAATTAGTCAAATTACCACCAACTATGCCAGACTGAACAGGTTAACAAGGCTAATTCTGCCAATTGCTATGAGCACAGTACAGATATTCCTCTCCAATTTTAAAAAGGAGGGGAAGGGTTAATAAATGCCTAATCCAAATTATGGTCATTTAGATCATGACTACACTAGACATTCTGTAAGAACTAAAAAAAATTTGACTGCAATGGTGCAAAGGGAATAGGCTTTAGAACGAGACGGTGTCTGGAATGAAAGAAGACACTTCTGCAACCACTGAATCTTTAAATAAAACTTATGTGGAAGGGCATCTCATTGAGATCACAGGCAACAGCTGCCCACAAGTGTAAGAGGGGTTTCACACAGTTAGAAGCACATCAGATGAAATCCTTGCAAAAAAATACAGCCAAGTAAAAGAAATACTGATAATTAGCTTGGCACCTTTTGGAATTCCACTTCCAAATTTTTCTGTTCCTCCTTATGTTGATTCTTAAGTTCTTCAATTTCTCTCTCCTGCCTATGACTCAACTAAACACAAAAAGACATAACTGTGAGCTCTATTAAAATCAAATTAGCACGACAGTGTATTTAGAAACTTATAAGAATATGCGATTATATAAGCTGACTATTGACTCAAACATTCAATGGAAAACCTTATAGACTTTTAAAACCTTTTTAAAAGACAAATCTCACCTTCTGCCTCTCGTCAACAAATTGTTTCATATTCTGGCTATCAAGTTCTCTGTGCCTTCTGCAAATACAAAATTTAAAAAAAGTGTCAAGAGATAAACTTAAAACTGTGCCCTTCACCATCCTACAGGCACTTCTCTGCTTCATATAACCTAATAGCAGCATGTTGAGATTAAAAGAACTGTGTCTCACAGTAATTTAGCCTAATCCTGTGCCATATTTAGCAAATAGCCACCACCAAATTGAGTGACTCAATTTGGTGGTGGCTATTTGCTAATTGTGGGACAGTGAAATCGAAAATATAATCTGTTAAAATAGTGAAGCAATAGGGTTCAAAAGTGTGACATCATAAAAAAATAAATTTGTGAAATTATGGGATTTGTCAGGATATTCTGGAAGAACAACATTCAAGAGGCCTACTTGCCAAAAACTAGCATTTCGGGGCAAATTGTCTCTGAGATATTAGCCCAGTTATGCTCCGATGACTCCATACAAATCCCTCTAAATTTGACTCGGTTAGTTGTTACTTAAAAAGTATTAATCAACAAGAAGTTTCACTCCTAACAAGAAGGCCTGAACTGCCATGACACAATCCCTTGAAAGAGGAAAAGATCCATTGTGGCCACGCAGTCATACCTGTCTCGTTCCTCTTTGCACTCTATTGTTTTATCAAGCTGTAATGCTTTAACTGTCTCCATGGACTGTCTTGTCTGTTTTCTTGTCATGTCACTGCTTTCCCTTTCAAAACAAGAAAGCAAGAAAAATGGATCAGCCTTACTTGTTAAGGAACATGAAATGCCATTTCCATGGCACCTGTATCGCAACTAACAAAGTTTCCCCAGTCAGGTTCTCAACTATTTTGTTGAATTCAGAGATTTTGACACAGAGTTACACTCTTAATCTAAATTATATCAATAATGTTGGTTTCATTTTACAGACTAAGATGCAGACTCAACACTTTGCTAAATTTTCTGCAGATGGAGCAAATTTTCGACTAGAATAACCTATATTTATTTAATTATGCAACAATAAGGTCACCATGATACAGATAAATGAATGGCATTAAAAGTGTCTCCTAGCCCTAATCTCTTAACAAAATGCTCTATTAGATTGAAGGGAATCTTTGTGGTTTGGTAATTTATTGAAGGATAAGTGACCTGTACTTTTGACCTGTGGAATGTGCCCTGTACTTTAGACGCGGTGTAACAGTTCTAGACTAAAGTGACAGCTGATGTCACCTGCCCTGCCAGCAGAGCCATTCTTTCAAGGAGGCTCTCCTCTCTCGCAGGGTGAACAGTTACCAGCTTGAGAAAAATGTGCAAGAAAAGACATAACATAAAATGTTTCTCCTCCTGAGAATTCTTACTTTTCGTGCCTTGATGTAACCTCTTTGTGCTGGCTTTCATGAGCACTGTCCATCACTTTCTTCAGTGTATCCAGTTGCTATTAAGTGCAAGAGAACAAAATTTGACATGTTAAAATGTCAGCACCAAGGACGAGACACTCCTTTAGTTACTAACACATTCCACTGTCAGTGTCAGCAGAGAAATATTCCAATTTTATGTTTTCTGGTTAGTTCTTGATAATGGAGTCTGCTGGATAAACTTTAAAATTCAATTTTAGTGCCTAAGTTAGGCAGTGCAACTACCTTTATTCCTGACATTATGACACCCCCTTTAGTACTGTTACCGCTCTGAACCACTCTGTTCGTCCATTTCAGACCAATTGTGACTCCCTCATAATAATTGATTTGATACATATAAAGAGGGTAAACTATTCCTTTCAAAGTATTTGAAAGGATCAGTTAAATTCTAGAGTAACCATATGTGGTCTGAAATAGGTAAACAAATGTCCCAAGATTTCTTCTGATCAGCAACTCACTTGTGCAGCATGTTCTTCAAACATACGAATTTCTTCTTCTACTTGTCTGTTTATCATGTTTGTCCATTCTTCAGTTTGGGATGACAGTCTTTCCTTGGCCTGTATATCACAGAAGTAATTACACACATGAACAAACTTTAACATTTGTATAGCTGAAAACACAGTTACACTTTACGTCTCAAATATTAAATACAAGGAAGGATAAATTTTAAGTGAAATACTTTTACTGTTGGCCAACTAATTTTTCAACTTTGTGAAAAATTCAATCACAAATAAAAACTCAAACAATTTATTGCCTTTTGGACGCACTAAAACTAGGATGATCTGTGCCACAGACCCCTGGAAGGTCCATTCAAGGGGTTGTATTAACATACAGTACAGGTAGCTTACAATAAATAACTATTTAAGTATCCTGAAATACTTACCTTGTCAGTTTGTGTTTTGTTAAGAAACAACATCTTGCTTTCATGGACTTTTCGCAATTCTTCTGATTTCTCCTCCCTGCAATACAAGTGCAACACACTAAGTTGTTCAGCAGTTCTACAATTCCATGAATGGCTCACCAATAGATTTACTGCTTAACTCTGATCTAGTAACCTGCATTTACGATTAATTATGAACAAAAAAATACTTTCAGGGCTTGATAAAAAAGCTTGTATTCAAGTTTGTCCTCAGGAAAAATAGCTATCACATTTTCCATGCCAAGGGCCACTAAGTTAGGAGATGACTTCCCTGCAGGCCCTTGACCATTGGTAAAGTGACAGTGAGCATGAAAAGTTACCTGCCCAGCAGGAAAAATCTACCCATCACCAAACCTCACAAAATCCACTAAAAAATGCAATTGTAGTTGGCAGAAAAACACAAGGTAAACATGATAATTTTATTGATTATAGTTACTTTTCTATAGAGTAAGTACTGAGAACATACAGTGCTTTTCTGCCACTTACCCACACCTCTTCACTGCCCTCTCAAATGTTCGTATAGCATTGATTTTAATCTTCTCATAGTCTGTAACAACCTTTTCTAATTCACCAGTGTGATCCCTCTGCATGGCAGATCGTTCCTGAATAGGAATGCAAACAAGAACAATGGAAATGCTAAAAAAATGCAAGGAAAAGCCAACACAAAGAGACTGATGAAAATGCTGCCAGACAAGTAGGGCTAAGGAAAAGTGCAACTAAAGATCATAAAAAAGATTATCTAATCTATTCGATATTTGTGTCATGGCCTTGATCATCCCTTACCTTTGCATATCTTTTGAGTAGAGCTTCATTCTCTTTCTGGTGCCTCTTAAATACCTTTAGAAAGTTCTGAAATCCAACAAAAACTAATTATTATTTCCATTGGTGACTGCGCCTTATGCAAAATATAATATCTGACATCAGGCCCTGAAGATTCCTTATAAAGCTACATCACAATTACTGCACCAATTAAAGCAAAGCAATACCCTTGGGCAAACTGTTACCAACTACACTATTCACCATGATGAAGCTAGGTGAGGTAGAGAAGCTCAACATCTTATAATGTGGTTTTTGAGCATAGTATAAAGATAATGGATCAGATTTAAACCCTAATCCCTCCCCTTGAATGAAACATTTTGCCTATTTATAGTGAGAAGTTAGTGTTAATGTCGGGTTAGGAGAGCAGTAGCTGAGTTTCCTAGAATCCTATTTACTGCCCTCAACTATAAGGTCACATTCAATAATTACCTTATCTTTTTTCAGTTCAACCACAATAATTGGTGAAAACTTGAAGTCATCTAGATAACAAGATGGAAAGAAATACAAATGTGACAAATTCTGTCTAAACAAAGATGATTGCTCAGTTAAGAGTGTCAGTTGTGACAGTCTTGTTGTCTTATTTCAGTTATAAGTACGTGCTACTTAGATATAGCTTACAGAAGTATTATAAATGAATTGAAGCGATACACTACAACTGATAAGTATATATATTAAATAAAGCTTGGATATGCTAATATCTTCATTGTTCCAACACATTTATTTCAGTAACGCGCAAGAAGAACTTTGGCAACATACGTTTCTTGGGCACATTGCTTTCGATAAGGGTTAGTTCAGAAGAGGATCGTGCTCCAGAGTAGCTTAATGTCACAACTGAGTCCCTTGCTCGTTGTGGAGATGTACCAATACCAATGTTATTAATACAGGTTAAGGATGGTGCCTTCATTTTAGAGATTGCAGGGGCAGATGATGACTTCTTTATGAATGATGGCAATCTGCTTTCTTCCTCCTAAGTACAGAAAAGATAATGTACTCAGCTGATATACCACCTACATTTAATTTCATCTGAAGGGGTGGTGGTGGGAGGAGTACTGTCATACAAGCATATGGACATAATGCAACTATGTAGCGCAAGGTTTTCAAGCAATCTAGTCTGGGTTGGATAGAACTTTCTTCGCATAAAAAAAATATATAGTAAAATGAGGGATGGGTGCAAATAGGGTGTCAACAGAGAATAACAGAATCCTCATACATTTACAAGGCTTACAGATATCAGAAGGCTTTTGTTTGCACATTAGAGTACCATTTATTGTAAATTGATCAGTGGTACGAAGAAGAGTTTCCTGGTAAATAGTTAGTCTGGAACGGAGTAGAAATTTTGGTTCCCTGGCCTTGAATAGGGTACAAAATGCACATGAAAATGGGTTAGAATAGGCTTAAGATGAAAGTGTGGCAGCAGAACACCCAATCACAAATTCCTATTGTGACCCCTTTCCTCCCCTCACAGATCTCAGATGGACACCTAGTGTAAAATCAGCCGTAACGGACATAATATGGAAAGTAGTAAGTTGAGAAAGCAATGTCTCCCCTCTCCCAACTTCTACCTTGAAGAGATGGATCTATTTTTATTATATTCCACTAAATTTGCCGGTTTTTGGCAGGGGACACTGAGGAAAAGTTTGGGTGGGGGTGTGCCACCAAGGACTTTGCGTAACAGGTCAGTGGATCTGTTTACACCGGAGTTTGCCCAATAATATACATCCTAAGTGGTAGAAAACTTACTGTTTCTTCAATTCCAAAAACACTGGCCATTTGTTTAGCTCGTCTGTCCGCTTCAGAAATGTACTTCATTGGTTCTGAGAGCTCATTAACAATAGCTGCAAATTAAAATTAGTATTAAATTTATTATTATTCATTGTTGTATTGACAATGCTATCAACTGCTAAGATTTTATCGCTAGGAGTCAGCTCAAAGTAATGTAAACAAACATTTGTCTTATAATCAGTGCCACAGAAAATAAACAAAGAACAGCCAATAAAATCACAGGTTAACCAATGGCAATGCAAATAAACAGACCAATCATTATTAATAACCAGAGTTTGATACAATCAAGTAACAACTTACTTTAACTCTGAGGATAACTACCGCAAAGGTTGTCAAAACATTAGTCAATATGAAAAACAGAACTATTCAGGATTATACACCCCAACAACCATATCAGTATAAACTACAAGCTACTTACCAGTATATCTCTCTGGAACATATGTCTTGAGTGAAATTTGACAAAAAAGTGTTGCCAGCGGAAGTGGCATGTTGTTTTCCGTTCTCAGAGAAATGTGTCGGAAACCTATATAACAGAAACAAATTTCTTATTACTGACTAGTGTCCTGTGCAATAACATTGCAGATATTCCTATCACAGTCCTTTTAAAAGTTGTTTGTGCAGGCACTTGTACGTTAGGTTTTAAAAATCAGGTGAAATGTTTTAATAAAGCATTCACTTTTCTACAATAACAGTTGCCAATACCACGTTAATTAGAAATAAAGAAGCTGACACTTACCAGACTGTAGACCATCCAGAGGAACAACTCGCTGGGCAATCAGTTTATCATTGTCATCTATCACACCAAATCTCAAGAGGACAAGTTCTGGAAGAACAATCTGATAATAGTACAAAAAAAAATGACTTTTGTAAACATCACTGGTGACTTGATGTATCAAACCTAAGCCAGCTTCTGCGGCATCGGGACATTCCAATACATGAGATATGAACAAAATGTACTACAGATTATAAAAATTCACACACCCGTCTAAATACAAACTCATCCTCATCATAGACAGGGTCCATCCCATTGTTTTGAATGTACTTGGTCCTGTACTTTTTGCGCAAGGTGTCCGTTGGAAGCCCATACATGTCCACTTCCACGCAAGTAGTTATCTTCTTATCAGACAGGAACTGTCCTGAAATCACCTAGTAATCAGAGTAAGGTCAACACTTTCATGTTAATCAGTTATCCTCAAGTTCACGCCTGACAGTTGGGAGCTTTGAGGTTCAAGAAATATCATGACTTTATAGACACCACTAAATGAAACTAGTCATGATGGTTATGAGGAGGCAGCCTGGCTGAGCAGTTAAAACGCAGGGCTCGGAGGCCCCAAGTTCAAGTCTCACCCTGACTGCTAGCTAGATTTGTTCATGGAAGACCCGAGTTCAAATCCTAGACTATGCTTATAAATAACCAACTGGTTTGCCTCTGGCCACTTCAGATTCTTAACCCTGTTATGCTTGATTTGACTTATTGTTTCAGGCATTTAATTTGCCAGCTGGCACTACAAATACAGCCAAGGGTAAATAACATTATTATTAGTAGTAGTAGTAGTAGTAGTAGTAGTAGTATTAATAGCTGACCGAGAGAATTGGGAAAAGTTTGTGTATTTCTCTGCCAAGTACAAACATTATTTATTGCTCTTTTACAACATTTCAATGACATTTTTCGGTCTTTGCATGCCTATGGTGAATTCTTTCACTCCCATATCATTAATGTTTTTCATAGATTGAAGCTGGGACCATAACACACTTTGAATAACTCACAACTTCTAAATGAGAGCTATTGGTGCCATTAAAGTGAGGGCATCATCCCTTGCTATGGTTGTCATGGTTACTTCCCCTCATTTAGATACTCTAGTTTAGAAATAAAAACTTCACCAAAAACACTTAGCAACCACAGCAAAGTTTTATCATTAAGTAGGGAAGTACAACATGTTGTAAAGAAAAAGGCATCACATACTTTAACTGTGACTGAAGCTGCGACCATCCCGTCAATGACTGACTCAGTGAAGGGATCAAACTGACGGTCAGATCGACACATTATTTCTGGCTTAAGAAGGTATCTAAAATACAACACATCAAGAAAACATCAAGAGCTCTTAATTCTTCTACATAAATCTTTGTTAGGAAAAAAATGAGATCATGCAGCTTAGCTTGGAAAATTTTAACGATAAGATTATATGTGGAGTGAATTTTAACTGATAACAAAAGTTACTCACAACATACCCACATCTTCCATTGTATTCAAATTTTCCATCATTCAACTGAAAAGCTAAATCTGCAAAATGCATAAAAAAAGCTCATTAATATATACTACATTAATTTTATATAGTGTTATCCTATTTTTATTAACTTAGGCAGACTTAAACTGTTTGACTGACAACTGCCACAAAAAGAGACAGCAATAATAATAATATTGTCTTATTACCTGATGTCTGAAAGTTGAGGGAAACCATCTGACAGCCAACATTCCAGAAAACCTACGGACAGAATATAAATGTTAGGACAAAAAGAAAATCTTTTTTTTAATGAGCAAATTGGAAAAACATTTCTAATGTTCTGTGATAATGAAAGATAAATATTAATATACTTCTATGAAAACCTGTTTCTGTTGTCCCAGATTCCAATATAGCACCATTTACAGTTGTACGTAAATGTTGATAACTTTCTTCTCAAAGTTATTGTAATTCTTCTCACCAGTTTTGTTGAATGAGGTGATTGAGTATGTTTCTTTTTTATATGGGTAAATCTATGAGAGGGCAATGAAGCAAATCCTGTGTCCTGATTGGCTACACCAGAGAATAAGATGACCCATCTTGCCCATGGTCCAATAAAAGCCAATATCCAACCATCTTGACCTCACACTTGGTCAGTAACCCATATGTATAACTACAAAAGCCTGTACGTTACTTATGATTGAAGCAAATTACCTGTGGCATGTAATTGCTTGAATCAACTCTACTTCCTTTTGGATAAATCCTGGACTGCTGGCGTTTGTTATATCTTAGTACTTGGTTAATCATTTTAAAGAACAGAGCCTTGAGTAACTCCTTTTAGTACACTAATCTCTTCATTACCAACATCTTACTTGTTCAAAGCTACAATGTTAACACAGCCTCGCAGAAGGTTAAATCCATCCTAGCTATAAGTGACAGGGAACAGAGACGAGTCACTCTGTCTAAGTTTACTTATTACAAATGTTTATTAACTTCATCATAGGGATTCTGTCTGGAACCTCAGCGGTACCCTCACAAAACTTGATTAAAAGATATCTTTTCGACTGGCCCCTGCAGATCCACAGTAAACCTCAAAGGAAGAGGGCATCCAGAGGAAAGCCAGTTAGGCTGAGGTGTTTCATGATCTTACAGCATGACCTTATTATCACGCTCTAACTTGTGCTACTTATAGGGACCCCTGCAAATGTAGAAATAAAAAAGACCAAACTAAAAGGAGTCCCAGTCAGTCTTTGAAAGTTGTGGTCCTAACTTAAGACTTTGCTACTAGTTGGTGCAGGCACAGGAGTCATTTCTGTGGGACTGTGTGGTACCATGAGAAAGAAATAAGCACGATCTGTTTACTGTATTGCCTAATCCACAATACTTTACTGAATAAAATTTTATTTTGTAAACCAGAAAAAGGATACTTGACAAATTCCACAGGACTTGCTTTAAGTAAACCAAAGCCTGTTGACTCATTGAATGATGATATATGGTATGACAAGTTCTTTTCTGCAAAAATAAAAAAATCAAAAACAAGACATCTTTACCTGTAGCACTATACATAGCAAGATATTTAAAGTTTGTCTCATAGTTTTTATTGTGCAAAAAGATCAATGTAACTGATAAAATATACTGCCCAATGGATAACCAAGATTTCTGCACTCTGATCAATCAATTAATCAATCACCAGTCTAAAGGAGGTAACAACTAAGAGCGCCTTAAGTGCCTGAGGTCAGCAGTCTTTTGGCATGCGCATGCCTAGTAGCTCGCTACATCCAGCATGTGATTCATTGGTGAGTTCAGTTTTCCTTTGTGCCAGGTTTTTTCAGCCCATGAGGCTCTTTTAGCCATTTTCGTCCCCTCCTTCTCTCCCTAGGCTAAGAGCGCCTTAAGTGCCTGAGGTCAGCAGTCTTTTGGCATGCGCATGCCTAGTAGCTCGCTACATCCAGCATGTGATTCATTGGTGAGTTCAGTTTTCCTTTGTGCCAGGTTTTTTCAGCCCATGAGGCTCTTTTAGCCATTTTCGTCCCCTCCTTCTCTCCCTAGGCTAAGAGCGCCTTAAGTGCCTGAGGTCAGCAGTCTTTTGGCATGCGCATGCCTAGTAGCTCGCTACATCCAGCATGTGATTCATTGGTGAGTTCAGTTTTCCTTTGTGCCAGGTTTTTTCAGCCCATGAGGCTCTTTTAGCCATTTTCGTCCCCTCCTTCTCTCCCTAGGCTAAGAGCGCCTTAAGTGCCTGAGGTCAGCAGTCTTTTGGCATGCGCATGCCTAGTAGCTCGCTACATCCAGCATGTGATTCATTGGTGAGTTCAGTTTTCCTTTGTGCCAGGTTTTTTCAGCCCATGTGGTTCTTTTAGCCATTTTCGTCCCCTCCTTCTCTCCATAGGCTAAGAGCGCATTAAGTGCCTGAGGACAGCAGTCTTTCGGCATGCGCATGTCTAGTAGCTCACTACATCCAGCATGTGATTCATTTTCGTCCCCCTCCTTCTCTCCCTCGGCTTTAATTTTGTTGTTGTTGTTGTTGCCGTTTTTTTTTTTCTCCACTGATGTTTTCCAGTGTGACGGGTGCCTTTTGTGTCAGGGCTCATGGCTGGGTTGCGCTGTTGTGCCAGTCTTGGGAGCATTATTTCAATCTAGGGGTTGGCTGCCAAAAGTGGAAGCCCCTGGATACTCAAGGCACCCAACCTCCAGTTTAGCAGTGCAGTTGTTAATGCATTGAAAACTGTGTATAAGTTTGGACCTCAACTTTCCTTCTATTTTATGTTTGACTTGTCATATGTGTGCAAACAATAGCTTAAAAAATTTGCATATAACTTACTCTCTGCTTCATCAAATCCACTGAAGGGGACTGGGTGGATGTAATTCACTAGCACTGAGAGATATGGATGGATGCTCCCTGTGGTTAGTGTTGATCTAAACTGGCTTAGCTGTTCCAAGTCGTCTGGGGTGAGGCTTGCTGCCCTTGAAGTCTACAAAATACATTATTGTGTTTCTCTCAACTCCCAAGATCTGACTAATTTCTACTTTCTGGTTGCTATATACATTTCCTTGTACATTATAGGGGTTATATAACAGGATAACATCCTCTAGCCAATACATTTGCCTACTCTCAATATAACCGTCTATTGATATAATTTACAAGGAGAAGTTAAATGCAGATCACCTCTGGGAGTTAAAAAGTATTACAAGTGAATAGGCAATTTCCAAGGGAAAAAACACACTTTCAAAACGAGGCCGGCGCAAAATGTTTCTTGTGATAATGAGTTTCATTTGAATGACAATAAAAATAATCTTCATATCAATGGCTTTGCACTAAGCCTTGCTTTGAAACAGAAGCTTATGGCAACTTGGAAATGGCCTACTCCTCAACTCATGGGTAAAAGAATTTCAATTTACATTTTTAGGGAACTGGGACAAATTTTTTGGTAACTATGATAAAAAAGAAGCTAAGTTTTCTCAAGAAGGCACTAAAAGGGACAGAGAACATAATAATTTAAAACAAGAATGGCTTTATAGTGGGAGAAGGGAGGCTTATCAAGTTCCTCCTTGGCTAAACCCTGACATGGAAATTTATTTCACTGTTATCTGCATGACCATATGACAGCAAGCATTGCATTCATAAAGCTGAGTGGAAAACTTTCACTGAGATGCAACACAACCATCCCTGCTACAAGATGCTTTAACTTTCCATACCTTTTTTCCTCCCATGTTTAGCCGCAACGAACTTCCATATGCCGTCAACTTTTCCTCTCTTTTTTTAAACTCACTGAGCACATCCCTTTCCTCATCATCATCTGGGTTAGACTCACTACTTTGAACACTCACATTACTCTCTTTTCTGTCCACAACAAATCTTTGTTCATATGAAAAGTCATTGCTGCTTCTAGTAGATGAACTTGAAAAGGTTCCATGAACAGAAGTATGTGTCATTTTATTGTCTACTTTTCCATTATATTCAACAGCAGATGATGTAATTTTACCATTATTTGAATCAATGTCTTCTTGTTCTGGGACAACATAAAACTTGGACCTCTTTTCAAATTTCAGTGAACTATCATCAGAATCATCTGCATATCTTGAATCACTATTTTCAGTTGCATCAGATACTTCCTGGATGGACTCAAGGCCGCCATTATGTCTGTTAGGCTTTATAACAACACTTGCATCTGGGTTGCTATTTTCGTCTTTAGCTGGGGGAAACTCGTAGTGAGATTCTCCACTTTTTGTCACAGTTACGGTAGGGGTTACTGAAAGATCACTGTCATTCGAACTGTCAGAAACAGCACTGAGAGTTGAACCAAAAGAAAGTCCAGAAATACGATTTCCACTTATGTCTTCACTAGTTCTCAATGATCCTGTTGAACAAGAATCTGAACTTGACTTGTCATTAAGATTCTCAATGCCTTGCATTTCAAGAAAGTTTCTACTGTTTTGGGACATAACAAAAGCATTCTCTGGGTCCTTAAACCCATTTAAGCCTACATCATTAAACACTTTAGATAGAAGCAAACTTGAATATGCAGAAAAAGAGCTGTACTGAGCTATGTCATCAAGAGTGACTGCCTTGTCCTCATCAGATGGTAATTCTTCAATTGCAGTAGTTGTTGATTCACATAAAAGATCGTTGCACATTTTATCACTATATTCCATGAGCCTGTTAAATTCCTCACAGCTTGTGGATCGATCACGAGAATCATCAATGTCACTTTCAAGCACTTCTTCTTCCTCTTCAATTTCATCATCAATAATTGCTGTCTCCTTAATGCTTCCAGTACGAAATCCTACCATACAATACACAGGTAAGTGAATAACTTATGTAAAGATTCACTGTGCAAAGAATTTCTAAATATCATTTAACACAATGGACTATTTTACAGTTGTGGGCTTAGTACCCTATCATTATTATCAATACACAAGGCCAAATCCTACAAATTTATTTCCTAAGGAAAGATTGTTTAACCTGAAATCATGTTGCCAGCTGCAAATTCCATTTACAGCCCACACATTGCCTTTTGGCACGTAAAAAGGAGCGTTTTAGAAAAGGCAGTCTGTCTTTTTGCCGTGTGTGGTGATAATAATTACTGTTCATTTTTGTCTAAAACAAATCTACAAGCAGTTTAGCAAGTAGATTAAAATGTTTTCAGCTAGTGAATTTCAAATTTATGTACACAGGCCCATGTGCATGTTTACATGAATTTGAAATTCTCAAAGCTAACCACCTCATAGGTCATGACATCATACATAAATTAACTGGTCAGTGTAAAAGGTACCCTGCGAGCAGAGGCTTCATTTTCGCTGTATGAGCTGTTGTGTGAAAAGTAGCCTCTGCTGACAACTGTTCAAATCCGTCCAGAAATCTGGAGGAATAAATTTTAAAGAACGGTTTTTTCCCGTTCTTGACCGGTTTAGAGCATTGCGTGAGTCTTACGTGAGTCTTGTGTAGCAGATCAGAGTTGTCACAATTTTTTTTATTCCCGCGAAACTCGCACTATTTGACAACAGACCTGACGATTAATTTTACTTGCAAATCACATGATGAATTTCCCACATGCACAATAGAAAATAGAACAGTTGTCGGCAGCCGCTAATTTTCGCATGACAGATCACACGGCGAAAACGTAGCCTCTGCTTGCAGGGTATGTAAAAAGGAGACTGTGGACTATAATGCTGTTACCATGCAAATAAGAACATGACAACAAAAGTCCCTTTGTTCTCTGACACTGAAAACAATACTCTGCAGTCTACATTTTACACTGCCCCATTAATAATTAAAGGTGTCTACACTGGTATTATTACTACTTCATTACACAAACGTTTTTAAAATTTTATCAAGCATTTGAGTTGCTCATCTACAGGTTCAGTAATAGCAAAAAATTCACTACTGCTGCAGTTGGATGTCAAGTAGACAGCTTATTTCATGCAATGAAAAGTATTTTTAAAAATGTCAAAAAATGTACACAAAGAAAAAAGCTCATATTTATAAATACCTGATATGTCTGAGGGTTCAAAATCGCTCCATAAGTCTAAGGTAAATAAAACAAGTTATTCAATCAGTGCTGCCATACCAAACTGCTTTAATTTATGGCTAGATAATTTACAGCATTTAACTAAATCTCACCTTCATGGCCAATAAACATTTTTTTAAATTACAGAAAGTCACAAATTGAGGCTCAAAGTGTGTAAAAAGGGTGTGGTTTTATACATGTGCTTTTATTATTTTAACTAGGGTGCCATACTCACCTTCAGATTCCTGTTCTGGTTTTAGCTTCTTGTTCTTTATGATAATTTTTCTCTTCAAATGGCTAGGTGAAGGTAGAGGTACACCTTCTTCAAGCTTTGGGAGACAGGAGCAAACAAATTACGAAAATAATAACATGAGCTCTGTTTGTCAAAAAAGACATGTACTACCAAAAAACAAAAGGACCAAAAACACTTACAGGATGACTATCTAAAGGCAGTTTCAGAAGCATGTCTCCAAAGGTATCTGAGCAAATGCAAGCCATCCTGTACTGCTGGTTCTTGCTGTTAAAAGCAATAATAATAAGGAGAAAAAACATCAACCAGTGGTGAAGAGCATGTTTTCCTTTTTCCTTTTTTTTTTTACTTAAGCTAGCTACGCTTGCATGACGTCAAGTTGTGGCAAGTCTAGGTGTGAATAAGCGCAACAACTCATGCAAGCAAAACAAAGTAGGGGAAAGGAATGCTAAATGACCCCTTACTGAGACTTGTCTCCATCAAAAACTATTAACCCTTGGATGTACATGCAAACTCATACCCTCACTGTGGTACAAATGGGGGAGGTTATACCCTCCGGCCATTTTCGAACAATTGCAATATTTGCCTTAAATATATAAGCCTGTTATGTCGTCTACAAGATGTTGTTAGTATTATGGTGTTATGGCCACATTCATCACCAAATATGTTCATCCCACTAGTTCTTTGTTTAAATAGTTTAGCACACTCCTTTCACATTCTTTTCAATTATCACAATTTATATTCACTGTTAGATTTCTTGCATAATTTTCTTTGTTTCTAGATCATTTTGTAAGTTTCATTCTTTGTTTAGGATTCGCTTTAGAGTTCCCAGAGGCATTATCTCAGTTTTTGTTCAGTTATCAGCTACGCTACCCTTTTTCTGTCTAACTTTGTTCAAGTCACACAACGTTTGTATCTTTAATTAGTCTGTTTCCTTTCCTGTATTATTTCATTGTTTCATAGCTGTCATTTGTATTCCATACTAACTTGTAATTTTGTTTTTATTGTGGCAACCACAATAATTGTTATCAATATAGCAGAAATGAAAAACTCGTTAGAACTGTGAGACTATTTGCTATAATATAAGGGATACACATGCACATTGTGCTCCTGGGGGCCAGTAGAGTCATTTAACATAGCAAACAATAATTTTTAGATTTTCCACTATTTCGAGCAAATTTTTTGCTTTTTGTCACAAATTTAAAGCTTTATCAGAAAAATACACTTTGCAACACTTTTTTTCAACATAACACTTCAATACATTTAGAATTTCACACCACACCTCACTTGACATTTGATATCTCCTATATCAACGAGAAAATCCTCTTGATAAAATTTTTTTAAAAAACAAGAGATCCCCCCCTCTGCCCTTTACTCCTTAAAGTTAAAACCGATAAGTCCTCTTTGTTATAAAATGTTCTGTAGATAGACCTCAACCCAAGTTCACACAGCCCTAATTTAACCTACAGAGGCTGAGGGTTAAGTGCATAACAGTATAGTGAAATGTGAGGTGCACCATCAGTTTTAGCCTGAGATTAAACAGCCAACATTTGGCGACACTACCACTGGTTCCCCCCCCCCCCCCCCCCCCATATGACGTCTGAGAAACGAGTGCAGGAATTCCATACTGATGATGCGTCACTACTCAGATCTGATTGGTTGGCTGCATGGGAAATTTGATTCAACCAATCAGAAGCACTACCCAGATCTGGGTAGTGATGCGTCATCAGTATGGAATTCTGTGCTCGTTTCTCAGACATCATTTGGCGGGGAAACCAGTGGTAGCGTCGCCAAATGTTGTCTGTCTTCTCAGGCAGCTACATCCATTTATAAATAAGCAGACAAGTGAAAAAATAAGCTGAATATGGTTGCATTTACAGTATGCAAAACTCTCTGTCATAATTAAATAAAATACCTGCAGTGATTTTCAAAAGAAAGTATTACTGGATACTCTGAGGTCACAAATGCTGAGTCACGTATAGCTTCAATAACATCCTAAAATTTTAAATTACACAGAAAAAAACTGTCAACATCTTGCTTCAAATTATTTTTTTAAATCAAACAGTCAGAATGATTCTTGATGATGACAAGATAGTTTCTCAGCTTACAACAGCCCCTATCACTACCCACCTTGAACCAAATGTTAGTGCACATGGCTTTGCCGTGGGTTATTATTGGTTCATCACCAGGCCCATCCCAGCAGTCCAGTTCAATGCATCTTGTAATATCAAAGAAAGAGTGAGGGAATTGTTAAATGGTACAGTGTTCAAAGTTCTTCTGTCAAGTTCTCCCAGGTAAGACATGTTTACTGTTTGGGCTTAAGGATGCTTGTTATTAACTTTTAGTGAGGACCAAGTAGAGAGCAGTGGGGTGCTGCTCAAGATTAAAACTTCTTACTTGTGAAAAAGTCTAGGCCACAAAAAAACTTGGGGATTCCTGGGTAATATTATTACAGATGAAGGGTTTCTACTTCAACCTCTACAAACATACCGACAGCCTGCCAGCAGGCACTGCCTATACATCTCCACAGATGATTTTCCACCAAACTGACGTCCTGCAGGGGAAAGCAAAATTCGTTTTTATTTTTGTGTTTCTACGCTACACGTTGGTGGTTATTTTGAGACGAAATAATGGCCTGCTATTTAAAGAACATTGTAGGATTTATTGTATTATGACTCACCCACAAGATATGTGTTGTGTGATGAGTTAATAAAGTAGTGTGACAGTGGCTGTGTCATATCTTGACAGATTTCAACTCTGTCTGGCATCATAAGAAGATTATCGTCACTCAGCAGGTATCTTGTCAGTCCATTTACAGTAATTCGATCTGAAAAATAATCAAAGGTACAATAGATATTATTAAATCTATGGTCAGTCAAGAAATCAAAACATCTTCATACCAACACAATTAATGACTTACTGGTTTCACTGCAAAATAATGAATCTATGAACATCATTATTTAAAACTGGTTTCACTGCACGTACTAGCAGTATATTCTTGAATCTCATGTATCATTTCAAGTTCATGACCTCACAAAGAGTGTAAAGGAAGATTCAGGTGTAATCTGTGTTGAGATTTCATCAACTTTGACTACAGAGCTATTGTAAGTCATATTCTGGGCTTGATTGAAATTTTTTTTTTTTCAAGTCCAGTTTCGTGACACCTCTCGACTGTAGCAACTTAAGGCAGGTCCTCATTGCCCAGGGGGCATAATTTTCCATGATAACAATAATGGGGTTGCTTGCCGGAAAATTTTCAAAACTTCCCAAAGAGGTAAAAGAATCTTGTTCTATGGGCATCGCTCAAGTTTATTTTAACTCCTACAAGGTAACAAAAATCAGTTCAAATGAATAATGAACAGTTCTATTCACTTTTGGCTCAATATCCTAAAAGATCCTAAATGTTCCCATTACAGCTCTAACAGCCATCATTGTACATGTACACACCCTTAGTGGAATAATTCCACAATATTTACCCCTAAAAGGTACGTAACGCACTCCCATGATTTTTGTATGGGCGCATTCCCCCCCTCCCCCCCCCCCCACCTCTGGGGCCTAAACAGACTAACTAAGTTGTGTACCTCTTGCAAGATTGTCCTTGGATTTCTCATATTTTCGGATCAATGATAGTGCCTTTTCCTTGTTGTAATAGGGGTAAAGTATTTCATTGAGGCGTGGATCTCTTTGCTCCTGGTTTAGAAACTTGACCAACTGATATACATTAAGGTAAGGTGCTTTTCCTCCTCCCCTGTGTAAAAACAGACAAATGATTGATAGTCAAATGAAATGAATATATTTATCCTTTTACCCACCAGTGGTGGAACACTCTTCAACAATACAGTTCATTATTTAATGGAAATGTCCAGCATAACTTTTGCCTACTAGTTCAGGGACGGATCCAGGATTTTTCTTAGGAGGGGGTGCACCACTAACTGACCGATGACGTAAAAAATTTTAAAAGCGAATACAAAGAAGAGGGCTTTTGACTAGGAAATAACATAACGTGAACTGCTGAGAATACATATCAAACAATAGAGCAGATTTTGTATGTCTGTCAAGCGACTGCACAGTGTTAATTAGAAAGCGGCTGCAGGTCATCTCAGGAGGGGTGCACACCCCCTGCACCCTCCCCCTGGATCCGCCCCTGTAGTAGTTCATTGTTGTGACCTCATAGCTTCTCATTGCCCCTTACTACCACATGTTTACATTCAAACTGCCTCAACTTCAGGCAGCTTCTGCTATTTGTGGGCGGAGACTATAATTCAATTTAATGATGGAATAGCATCTAAATAAAGTAAATATATACAAACCACTGGCAGGGTTTTAACTTTAAGTGAGGAATACTTTTCAAAGTGAAGAGCTGTTTCACAGTTCAGCAATATACAGTATCATATTCTCTTCAACTACCGGTAAACCCAATATTAGAATGCTCAGACTGGGCTGGCTATTTGGCCTGGTTACCATTAGAGACTGCCATTTTATTGTGAATCAGAATGTAAAGAGGAAGAAGCTGTATCATTAAATAATATTTAACTTTGGGTCTACTGACCACCAGATAAGTTTAGAGGATGGCATCACTCCATAAATCCTTTGGTAAAATTTCATTCCCCATAGTATCTCCTGGCAATTACCAAGATTGACAGAAGGAAAATGTCTTGTTAGTTCAAAATTGCTTGCCCACGAAAATGATTTGCAGTTAGATTGTTTCAATAATGCCAAAGATACAAGGCAAAAAGGGTCTTTATAAGAGCTAAAAATAAAACCTCACCACTTAATACAAAGCTGTTCCATTTCTAGCCTTCCACAAACTCTCAAGTAAAGTTGGTAAAACTGCTCAAAGCAGAATGAAGCATAGTCAAATTCATCATTCTGGAAGACAAGAGAAAAAAATGCATTTTATATTAATTTTAAAGCCTGCAGGATCCAATGCTATAGCACTCTTTAGTAAAAACAAACCTTTAGGACAGGAAAACAGCAAGCTGCAAACAGAATTTGCAATATATTATGTACTATATACAAAAATTGAAAGTCAAGGGTTTCTATAGCAGCTTCAAAACCACTAAAATGTAACTTCATCAATGGTGCACATCATTCTTCCATGGCTACCTAACCTCTGCATATGTACATCCCAGGTTCATATTTACACTACATAACCTCACTCAATTTTTCTACTTGTTGAAACCAACATACCTTGCCACAAGGAAGTTTCATGGCTTCTAGGCCCTCAAAGACTCTCTGCTCATATTTTCCAACATTGAGACACTTACATATACTAGAGTAAATTGAAGTGAGGATAGAATGTCAATTAAAATAATTGCAAGGTCAGTGTTGCTAAACCCCAAGCTACAAACTAACAACAGGATATAGAGGCTACAATAAATTTGTACAAACACCAACTTTATTCATTATGTCAATCAGGGCTCAAAATTAAAAAAATCCTCAAGTTGCCTTTTGGCGACCAACTGGAGAAATATAGTCGACAAATACAAATTTTTAGTCACCAGTTTGTATTATGTAAATGACATAGCTCATAGTATCAAGAACGAACAACGTACCAAAACTACCAGGTGTAAAATTATGTTGCAAAAAACTGGGCACTTGTCATGATGTTAAAATCTTTGCTATTGGCTCATTTCTCGAGTGCTTTGTTGTTAAAATAGCAAATGATTATCTCTGTTAGAAAACATTAAACATGCTCGTCAAATCAGTGTAAAATCAATCAATTTCTACCAATATTTGCCAAGAAAATTCCCACAAAATTGGCCGTTTTTTACCAATTGTTTTTTGGCAAAGTTAGCACTGAAAATTTCCACCAATTGATCTCTGAAATCCAGCAAAATTTGACTTTTTTTCGGTGACCTATCAGAAGCCTGTAGTATGGCACAATCCATCAGATCTGACTGTTTGAAATATTGCGGACAGAAGTTGGTATAAATTTGGAGGTAAACTGGCTTTTGTTTATGCACCTTGGAACATTTTCTATGATGAAAGCAAAGCAAGATAAGATAAAATGTTTGTTTTAACTTTACTCTTTTAATTTAAATCTAAATCACAGAGAAATCTGGTCGCCATCTGGTTGCCAAAGTGGCGACTAAACCAGAATTCTTATTCGACAAGGAGAAAATGTTAGTCGCATTGGCGACCATATCAGTCGCAATTTTGAGCCCTGTTAATAAATATATGACAGTACAGATTTACCGAACCACAAATTGATACAGCTAGTCGAGGCAGGTAGGTAGAACCACATGTGTATATACGGTGCTACATAGAGGAAACTACTAGAAAAGTTGCTACAAGGGATATTACAACAAGTTGCTTTTAATTATTATTTAATCATATGAGTAATTGAAGATGATGGAAGGTATGAGTTTTAAGTTTTTAGAATGGAAGTAGAACACTTTACCTTTTAACTGAAATCTTGTTGGAAGGACCAGCAAGATGACCAAGCTTAACATAGCTGAAGAAAAAAAGGCAATAAATACTCACTGTTTTGCTGGTAGCTAAAATATGCAGATCTTTAGCCTGCAAACGGCAGACGTTTCTCCTCGCTAATTGCCTCTGAGAGACGTTTCTCGAGGACGAACGTCTGCGACTCAGCGACAGAAAATCCATACTGATCAAACAAAATCTGTCCGGAATCTGGACAGAAGCGCTAATTGGTCAACAGAGCAGTTTCATTGTTTGAGCTATTGTTTACGAATGACAGACAAAAGACAAAAGGCAATATTTTTGGAATATAGTCTTCTCTAGAAGAAGCATTTGAGTTTTGCTGGAGATCATTCGCAGATGAACACAACACTTTTCCAAAATCGACTAGGAGAAACGTAAACTCGAACCAATTTACATTCGAAACCCCATGACTACCGGATTTATTCTGTAAATATCGATTTACATTATCAGTATGGAATTTCTGTCGCTGAGTCGCAGACGTTCCTCCTCGCGAAACGTCCCTTAGCGGCGATGAGCAAGGAGAAACATCTGCAGTTCACAGGCTGGCAGATCTTTTTCTTTGCTTGAATTGCATTTTCCTATAAATTTTACCCAGTGTTTCAGGAGTGGCTAAATTACATTGATATTTTAGTTCTTAGGTAACAAAGCACAAAGTACAATCAAGTTACAAATACCCCAACATTATTGTGTGACCTACATCGGCCAATGTGAACGAGTCATTTCAGTAAGATACTTGCTAATTTGAGTTAGATAGGTGAATGAAAGAGGACAAAATTAATTTAATCTACAAGTATGTTTATTACACCATGACCAATACATTATTGTAAGTGCATCTGTTTCTACAGTTTTAACAGCTTGACATGATTACTTACAGTTTTAATAACTGTGTTAAGATGCTGGCATTGTAAAGCTTGAGGTTGTGTAGCAACGGAATAAGCCCTTTAACCCACTCCTGTAAATATGAAATTAAAGAAAATTAAGACAACTGCACCATTTACCTCAGGTTTGAGAGTCAGATGATGACTATTTTGAGCTACTAATGTAAAATACAATGTTAGGACTCTTAATTTTACCCCTTTTGTCAAAGCACTTAAATCATGACATGAAATTTGATACCTAGAATGAAGAGGGTGTGAACTGTGGAAATACAAATTTCAATGAAGATATGACAGTCGCAGTGGTAGTTGCAACACTGTGACGATCATATCTTCATTTAAATTTGTATTTTCACAATTCACATCATCTTCTTTCTATGTTTCATTCCTTTTATGGGTTAAGATAAACTCAACAAATTTGCCTGCTCCCAATTTATGGGTCTTCATAACTCAGTTGATAGAGCACTGCAGCGCTAATGCAGAGGCCAGGGGTTTGAATCCCGTTGAAGTCCCAAATTATTATTTTTTTTGGGGGGGGGGGGGTGGTGGGGTTAATTTACAATTGCTAAAATTGCAACTACCACTGTGGCGATCATATCTTCATTTAAACAAGACACTGATCACTATCTGGGGGAAGGACTACCTGTTATTCAACATATTCAAGCCTTTACCAGCTTTGTAAAAAACAAATTTATAAGTGGGGCTTGGGACGCGGGAGATAACGTTTGGTGAAGCTATAAGTCATAGATACCCAGTAGTTCTAGGGGCAACATCCTCTTATAGTAAAAGGTGCAAGGGAATCCCCACCTACACTGTACCCCAATGGCCACACTTTAGGTACTAAAGAGGTTAGATTGTTATTCCATAGCTTACTAATGAAATTTTGTCCACCCTTGGCCGTAAATGCCACTTTTGTTACACTAACCAAGTGTAAATTACTCTTGAAGAAAATGTGACTGAAAAGACCATACCTCAGCAATTTTGCTAGATTCTGCACAAAAATGCATGTAGGAAACCTCCACAAGATTTTGTCCACACACCAGTGTGAATGACCTGTCTTCAAGAGAACCCTCCCCGTCACTCTGCAAGAAATCTCGCAACTTGACATCCTGTGTAACACCAAACAAACACAAAAAAAAATCAATAACTGATGACCAGCAGCAATTTACTGAAACAAAACAAGTAGAAATAAGTGTAAGGAAGTCAGTGGCTTGACGTCACTGTAATGCCACTCTCAAGAACATAAGTAACAAATTATGCAGTCATTTATATTTACAACACCACATTTGACTATTTCATTTGCAAGTTTAAACCATCCCTGAACAAGGAAACTGACACTGTCCATGCTTAAGCGTTTTTCATAGTGCCATTGTTAGCATGCTAATTTAATTAAAGACACTTGAAACAAGTAAAATGACTTTGTATAATTTTGCATAACAATTATTGTTACTTGGAGCTTTTAGATGATACCGAAAAGTAAACTTGTTACACTTTTATTTTTACTTAATAGAAACAACATTTTCCTCTGTTTCGTTTTTCACGTTGCTTCTTTAATTAGAGAAAATTAACATAATATTACCGGTATTCAACATTTGGATGTATCCAACATCATTATCAATGAAAAAACTATGTTCGATACGTCGCAGTTAATATTTTATATCATTTAATTTTTGTTTTTCCTTTGTTTGAAATTCGTTAGCATACATTACCATACCCAAACACAATGGAAAAATAAAAATTAACTGCATGAGATAAAAAACTTAACTACAACAGATGCATCAAGACATCAAATAATGTCACCTTTAATTTTTCTTGTTAAATTCTTTAGCAAGCAACTGACCATCAGGCCACTTATAATTTTACCAAAATATTGTCATTAATATTTAACAATATTTTTTGTATCTCTTGAAGGAATAAATTCTACAGATTTATACATTACTTGGTACTTAAGTCACTGCAGCAAAATGTTAAATATTTATCATAATCGCAAGTTAGAAAATTGACATGTCCATTTTGCCTTTGTAAACATGACAAATAGAGGCTGCTTTCCTTTATCCTTGGAAAATTATAATTTTATCTTGTTTTTAAATCCCTTGCACAAAGACGGGTTTGAACTAATTCAGCAACAAGCAAAACTCATCCAAAAAGCCAAGCAGAAAAATAATGTTTCAAACAACAGAAAATCTGATCTCCAGTCAGCACAACAACATAATTACAATAAACTCTTACTATGATGTAACTCTTCCTAAATTTTAAATCGGCAGACAGAAATGTCAATAACATCATTCCAAGATGGCTGTCAGGTGTCACGAATATTTGCAATTTTCTCATCATATTTCCCTATGTCAACGTGAGATTACATCCACCATGACTGATTACAAACGAGAAACCTATGATAGTGTCCTTTAAAAATTAAACTGTAGAAAGCTGTGATTGATTTCTTAACAAAAAGAACTCTTTGAAAATCAATTACCCGTAGAGAATCTGTGAATGACGCTTTCATTCACGCATAAACATAAATGCAAGATTTTGTTCACTTGACACATCCAACACCTGAGCCCACATTAAAATTTACTTTCTTCGTACTTTAAAGCCCTCGGAAAATAACTTAGCCAAAATTATTTAATTCTGACAAGAAATCACACATGGAATGACACCTATCCACGGCAAGGTTTTGAAACCTTGATATTTTAATGTCAATGTTGCGACCAGACGCAAATGTAATTGTATTTTTTATACCGAAGAACAGATGGTTGTTTCAAGAAACCTTCGAATAATTTTGGAAGGTTTCACCACGTTTTCAGAATTACACAATCTAATTATTTATTTGTGCTTGAAATAAATAAATGAACTAGCGACCTGGGTGATCGATCCTTACTTCATGATCGTGTCTAAAAACTATCAACCTGCATCAACGTTTAGAACGTTGGTTTATATTTACGTTTCTGAATGTAGATGAAATTACAATATCGCACGCGACGAAACAATCAAATCTTGCGTTGCTCACGCATAAGAGATGTTTTATAAATAAAAAGGCACCATTTTCCCGGCTGTGTTTGCAAAAAGTACACAGACTAAAACGTAGAAAACAGCCAGTACATGCCATACGAAGACAGGTTATTATATTCTAGGGCTTCCGAATGTCGAAATGTAAACAAAGGTGTCACAAGCTCTGCACTTCAACTATTGAATTCCTTTGATACCAAAAAGGAAAAACTACTGAAAAAGACAATATCCCCACTATATACAACTCAAAATAATATGAGGACTTCTCTTGTATACAGCACGTAAAAATCTGTGAACGGAATAAATAGATACGTGAACAAAATGGTTCATCTGAGAAGTTTCGAACTGTTTCTTAGCTACGACATTATGCTTGATGATCAATCTCGATGAGAGAACCCTTATTCTGGACAGGTTAAATATTCTTAGAACGTTTACTTGTCAGTTTGATATTAAAAAGAGCATCAACCACAAACTGCAGCTAATTTCCAAATGATACAAACAAACCTGAATTTACAAGTAAGATAAATAAATGCCACGGAACACAGTCGCAACAGATTGGGAAAATGCGCATCGAATAAATGCACAAAAGTCGAATTTTATCTCTTATTTTATTTTTCCGAAGAATATTTTCAAAATAATATTTACTCTTATGAAAATAGTCCACTGGTTACTAAGAAGCAGCCTGTTTTAATTTTCTGAGTGATAAGATAATCTATTGCCTCTTGAGCATTGACTTTCTGCTATATTGTACCAACCTTTGGAACACCACCAGGCCTTACTTCACTGACGTGACATAAATCCAGAACGATTCCCTCTTCCTAATACCAGCGGAGACGAAACAAAACGTTAACCAGATTATATTTAAAAGAATTTTAAAAATTTCATTGACGAAAGGAAAACACTGCGTCTGAGAGCAATGTTGAAACCGAACAAGTGCAAGAACTTAACCGGGTTCTAGGAATCTTTCGTAACCGACAAGTTAAGTCAGTAAAATCAATAAGATATACCTTATCCTCTTCCTTCCAGGCCAGAAAGAAACCATATTTGTCGACACAGAAAGACAGCCCTTGACTTAAATTGGACTCCTACAAAATAATTGAGGGAAATAACCATCTGATGCTAAGCAAACGCTCAACAAATCTCGTAAGGAACAAAGTAAGTCAGTACATGTGGTTCACCACAAAGTTATCTAATTTCTTGACTTTTCCGTGGTGAAAATATAAGTTCTACATGTGCTGCAAGGAGTTACCTCGTCCCATCTCGTTAGCCGAGTACCATTTTGTAGCAAATCCGGAACGTAAACGTCCCAAGAGATTCGAGGAGCCGCCATTCCACTTCAGGAGCAAGGTCCAAATAGAGAGAAATGAGAGGCCACATAACACATGGCCGAACTCAAATATCCTTCAGGGTGGTACAGTCCTTCGTAATATCATAACCTCCACGAGTTTTTGCTACTGACCTTGATGAAACCGTTTTATTAATCCGTCATGTCATGTCATAGTAATCGGACTGAAGCCCGACGGACGACGAGCAATCCGTTCGTGTTTTGGCTTGCGTTACTAATTCAAGAGAGCTTCCGCAGCGACAGCCAATCACAATGCAGTATTCAATATAAAGCATGGCCCGCCAATCACGAAATTACAGAGTTCGAAAAAACAGCTGCTTTTTTGAACGTGGGTGAAAATAAGTTGCGCTGTTTAACTTTTACGGCTCTCTTTTTACTTACTGTAAGTTGTATGTAGATCTATGTCATCTATTTTTAGAGACTGGCGGGCTCTTAAAAAAGAATACACGCGACTTGCATGTGATGCTTTTTCAGCTTGTTTGTACCTAATACATAAATGGGCTCTAATGTTCTCGTATGACTGTAGTCAGCTGTGAAATCCTGTTTTGGACACAGTGATCGCATCTATAAACTCTTTCTATAGCATCTATGAGAAATTCTACCAATGTTATCAATGAAATCTCCGGAGTACTATTAACTTCCCGAGCTTTAAATGAATTTTCAATTATTCGATATTAAATCAAAAAAAGAAACATTTTCGCCCAAGAACAAGTGTTCCGGATATTACTTGGTAAGGTGAATATACGCTTTGAAACGCTATGGCCTGGAGGAGAAGAAACAATATTAAAACTATAAATACTACTTTTGTTCGAGTAAATAAATAGTTAGCCTGCGTTGCAGCCAGCCCACGTACTCGTTTAAACCACTTGTATAGTCCGTCTCTATACAGAAGGTTTAGAGCGTTTGAGACGCAGGCAAAAAAATAGTTTTCCTGCAAAAAATCTCCGATTAAATTTCTGTTGGTTTTGTCATGTTCACAACAAATGGGCAGATTTTTTTATTAGATGAAATTCTTTGCGTTAAAGAAAATGAATAATTACGGGTCAGATATCACCAAGGTATATTTGCATGAGTTAATTTCTCAGATATGAAAACACTATCTAATATAGTTTTTCCATTACGCAGACAATAGGCATGGTGAATATGCAATTTAGGTTGATTTACATAGGCTTATAACGATGACTCAGATGATGTCTTTGCTTCCTAGGCATACTGACATCAGTTTCTTTTAAGCACTGCCCGTCCGCCGGCTACCACTATGCATTGCTGTGTAAAGCTAACGAATCTGCAGATAAATTGAAAAACAAACTCATTTTCAAGGAGTCAAACTTCATGCTTTAAGCAAAGACACACAAAAAAGGATAAACCGATAATCAGTAGAAAGCTGCACGTGGACAAAGTGCGTGAAAACCCTGGCGGGGGGGGGGAGGGGGTACTGCCATATATGGGCTATATAGGTATATGCCGCCATAAAGGGTATGGTTTTCAAGCAGTTTACTCTGGGATAGGGTAAATAAATCAGAGAGTTGGGTCCAGAATAGGGTATCATTTTCCAGGAAACTGATCAATTGCTTGAAGCTTTTAGTCTGAGTCTAGACTAGGGAAACCGGGAATTGCCACTCAAAAATATAACAAAGATCAATTCGGCAAGTTTAAATTTACGCCACTCAGCCTTAAAGCTACTCTAGGATAAGGGGATCTGGGGAGTTTAGTCTAGTATACAAAATTCAGCGGAACTAGCTCTACTCTATGCTAAAGGTTCCAAGGTCTCAGTGGCACATCCCTACCCAAAAATTCCTAGTGTCCCCCCCCCCGGGGTGAAAACTCAATCGCGGTACCAAAAAGACGTAATTCCTTTGGAAATGGGTTTCTTGGCTAATTTGACTGGTGTAGTGACCCATTAGTTAAAACGAACTGCGGTTTTGAGTCGACGAAAAGCGGTTGAGTATTGTCTGGTTGAATTATCCTTGGGCTTCGGCAAAGCGTAATCATATGCAAGAAGAAGCAAAGTAAATATCTCGAATTACGAAACGTCTTTTTAGCTCAATACTTTTTGATAAGCGTTTTTCAATGGTTCCTGTTCAGGACTGTTATGGTGTCCTTGCCACCCAAAGTAAAACTAAGGCGATCACGACGCTCTCGAACTCCTTTTTGTTACTGTTGTTGTTTTGTTCTTTTTTAACCAAAAATAAATAAATTATTATTATTAAATGACGAGAGTATTGCATTAACCACTCTAGTTTGTTTCAGACGTTCAGATATAGTGGAGTGTGTGAAAGGTTTGAACCCAGGAGTCATTTCAAAAGTAGGCTGAGTTTGATCGTCCGCGTGAATGTAGTCCTGAATAGGACTGTTGTTGTTGACAGTGACTGACGTTTCGACAACCTGTGCGGTAGTCATCTTCAGAGTCATAGTGAAGGGTGTTGCGAAATGGAGAGCGGAGGACAAAAAAGCGGATAAAAGGAAGAAGGAAAGAATTCCTCTGCCCTCTCTCCCTATCCGCACCCCATTGCTATATTTTCCTGCGTCCTCCTTACTATCTGAACGGGCTATCATCACTCCAGAGCCTTCCATCAATAGTAATCTGTTCCCGGTGAACGTTCGCATAACAAAGGCCTGGGACTCAAGAGATGAGTTACGGGACATGAGAGTCCGCAGACGAGAAGGCGATAGGACTAGACCAAGATAAGAGAAACAATCGGGGGGGGGGGGGAGGGAGGGAGGGAGGGTTAAACAAACGAACCCCAAAGCAAAACGGATGTAGACCCCTACCACCTACACAACCACAAGGGGCTTCCACGGGCGCATGAATCCAATCCTTCCGACCTTGCAGCCAAACTGGACACATCTGCTTACACACGTGTTCAGTTTATTTATATAGAGAAAGCCACTCCCGAGGGAGAAACGCGCACACATTCCTGAAATAGATCTCTCGCTACTAATTCGTCAGAATTAAGGCCAGTGTTACGCGAGCGAGCACCGGGAATAGAGAACAGCTGCGGTCCGAATGAGCAACCTCGTCCCCAGGGTCTTCTCGTTTTCCAATATGGCGACGGTATGTTGGAAAACGAGTAGAACCTGGGGATGAGGTTGCCGGAATGAGCACCGGGGTTACCGCTGGCGTCATTGAAGCATGCGCAGTGAACGATGCACACGTTTGAGATGACTGGAAACGCTACTGTCAATCGGGTTGTTCGTAGAGTCTTCTCGTTTTCCAATTTGCCGCTGTCATGTTGGAAAACGAGAAGACCCTGGGAACAAGGTGCGCTTCTGAGGGAAATACAACCCTGGTCAAAACTCTTGGGACACTAACGCAATAGCTAGTCAAATTGAGGCATCTTCCCTCCCCACTTCCCCCTCGGTGCAATGTTGACGTTATGCATTCAAGTTTTAATTTAACACAATCAGCACTGCTTGGGGGAGAGGGGGACAGCAGAAATAGCCCCTTATAACAACATTCCCAAGCTTTTTTAAGAGGTAGAATATGAGTTTATTTAGCAAAGTGCGTCTTTGTGCCTAATTTCGTTAAGTGTCCCAAGACGTTTTGATCAGGGTTGTAGGGACGGGCTGCGCTCACGCTGCTTCTGATGCATTAACAACATATGAAAACAGGGGAGAGTTAAGCAACTTCAACACTTAAATACGCAACTAAAACGTCTTACCAAACAAGAGGTTAAGAGAGCGAAAACAATGCCTCTGAGATGCTTGGAAACCATTCAATTTGCAACACCAGTGATTCCCCATTGAAAACTTTAGGAAAAGTGGTCTTTGCATAGATCAAGCAGTCTCAGACACTATGCGTTTTTCTAGCTATAAATAAGCCTGTTGATCTTGACACGCCTAAGACTCATTCAGTCTCGACATACTCGCTAGCTCAAGGTGGCGGTGGAAAGCGGAAATCCGCGACAAATTTAAAAAGGCAGATAAGAAAAGGCTATTTTTGCGCGAGAGCAGAAAGCAATAAATTTTTGAAATAAGGGATCTGCATATTAATCGATGCATTAAGGTTTTGAAATTTTCTTCCAGCGGGTGGAATAACGGCATCCTGTCTAATTCTGTGCCTGGGTGCTTCATGGTAATGAGGGTACGCTCTAGCCCTGCGGCCTGACAGCCCAGCCCTGTACATGCTTTCTTTCTCTGAACAGTCAAACTATGAGTATTAGAAATTTTTAACATCCACTCTTGGCAGGTCTAAATTTTATTTCTCCTGTAAAATCCATACTATGAATAAATTGTGATTGTCTTTATAACTGGAAATAGAGGAAGTTGAAAAAGCGTGGTTACTGTAAATTTCCAATTTGTACAAGCGGCTGTGGCCTGTCATGCTAATAAGGTTTGGAAATTACCTGACTGAAATAGTTACAATACAATTACTCTGCCACTTCCGCAATGGGGAAAAACAGGATATGGAAAAAAATATTGTTAACTTAATAAATCATGGTATGTTTGCAAGTATTTAGTAAATGTCTGTGACCTGATAATTAGGTGATAATTAAGTAAACGATTCGAACTTAATTTTGCTGGGGAATTGAAATGACGCACGCATCGATCCAGCCAGCTGGTCACATCGTTTGTTTTGTAAAGACGACAAACCTTACAAATTTTAGGATCGTACATTTTTCCTACTTGTAGTTTGACAAAGTAACAAACAGCGAAAGGCTCTGCCTAAACACCTGGCTCCCAGACAGATGTTAAATACACCGATATAGAAAGGAAGCTAATATATTTAACAAGAGTATCCTCTCAAAACCACTGATTGTTAAATGGAAGGTAGGGAGTAGACAGGTGAGAGGGACATTTTATATAGGAGCAGTCAAAGAAACTAGATTTAGCGTAAGCAAAAACAGGTTTTGTGATTATGCATGTGAAAGCGACGGTTGGCTTTAGTTTTTTACATTCAGAAGCAAACGATGTTCAAGCCACAAATGTTCCGGTGCGGTAACAAACTCCTCATTTTTTCTGAAGTAGAGGTGCTGCTATAAAATGCGAAAGTGCGCGGTGAGGTTCTCGCTGATTCCGGTCTTGTTACAAACACTTAAGTAGCCACACACAGAGTTGTTCCTGTTCTGTAATATGGCGTTTTCAGCACTCATACTTCGTATTTCCATCCCGTTGTCACTAAAGGAATGCTTGGGCAATTAGAATCTTAAAATTATAAGAGAATACGAGCGGGATCTTGTGTCTCAACGACTTTGATCATCATTTACTGTAGTGAGGAGAGCCCGCACAAAATCGAATGTGTCTATTGCTTAGGGTTTGAATGTATGTCAGTCAAACTTTTATTTCAGACGCTACTCATTCACAGCTTTCCACATTTGAATGTTTATGACCAAACTCTTGTCTCTTACCAATATGTCTGAAATGTTACAGCTACTTCACGCTAAGTGTAATTAACGGTAATGAAAGCTATTTACCGACTTACATCAGTTTCACATCCCACTTATTCCTTAGCTCATAATTACTATCTACAACATACAACCATGTGTTGGTTTAGCTTTGTTTGATCTGCACTCGCCGGTGAAAACTACTCAGACCAAGGAAAATCGATAAAACAAAAGTAAGATAGCATGGGAAAGTCCATCTCAGTGGCGCAACTTTCAGATCCATCCATAGATTAAAAAAGAAAAACTTTAAAATCCTCCGACTTGTACATGCTCAGCGCAATAAGCAGCACCTTTGTCAGGAAAGACAACATTGCAACCAACAACGCATGCTGTTCCTTTTCAATAACGCAAATAGATTTGAATGATTTTTAAGCCACAAGAAGCAGTTTTTAAAACTGAATTAAACTATGGTATTGGCCATGAAAGGAATTAACTAGGTAGCGTGAGCCTTTTTAACGTTATTCCCTACACGAATGGCGTACTTCCTGCCCGAACCTCCGTACTCCATGATAACGAGGCAGGCTCCCGTGTGACCGTCAGTGAACTGAAGCGAGATCAGTGCCGCCTAAAGCAATGACGAAACAGCCATTTAGCCGTGTTTCCGATAGTCAATATGTCTGCGAATTACAATAGTTTCAACAAAACCACGATTCTAGGAATTTACTAGAACCACTTTTGCGTCATTCAGGTTGTTTGCACGCGAAACATGGAATACAAGACAGAAACGGTGTCATGCTGTTAATACAGGCACCTGTTACTCAGATTCGCTTGTTGTAATGCCAAGTAACTACTGAAGAGTTTAAATTTGTGTCTGATGGTATATATAGTTAATTGCATGAATACCTCGTCTGACCAATAAATTATGACACCATGACACTTAATTGTTTGAATGCTACATTGGCAGTATCGCCGTTCAATAGATCCAATCAAGAGTATTACAAAGTGCGGCAATTATCTCTTCGAAAGGTATTGCAAAGCACATAACGAAGTTGATGTCTTGATTAATTCATTTATTTCTAACGATTGTATCTAACTTAAAATAGTCAAGATGTTCAGAATTAAATTTTGAAGCAATGCCGAGAAACAAATAATAAAACAAGATTTAATTACTCATTTAACGTATATTTAACGCCAGCTCTTTAGGTCAGCGTTTTAATTTTTTGCGTTTGTTTTCCCGCATAGACGCAGTTGGGTCAGTAGTATGGGTTCTGTGGTCAAACTTAAGGATTCTATAAAGAACCACGTTTCACGGTTTGATTTAAAAGGAAGTGGGAGTATTTAAGTCCTTAATACTGAAGTTACTTAAGAGAAAAAACAAAGCGGTATTTGAGGTATTATGCTGATGAAGCCTTAGAGCAGACAACATGGCTCGGAGTACACGAACCAAGAAGATAACACTAACCGCTATGCCATAGCCAGCATAATTGAAAAGACTCAAAAATTGCAAGCTATGTATTGATTTAACCTTAATAGCTTCCTTGGGGCTGACTTAAAGCATGCTGAGGCTATCAGCCTCAGCTGACTTCAATTACAGAGCGTTTGTCCATAGGACGTACCTAGTCAGCCAGGCGCCAGTGACTTAGCTGCGAAACTACTCGAGAGGGATTACTCTTTTCATTTACAACGGTCTAATGGTTAATATTGATTATTAAAGATATACTGTCCTTGGATCACGTATAATAAACCTCTCCACAAAGAAGCACGGTCAGATATAACCGATTGACGTTACTGAGTCGAGGCGGGATTGCCTTGTTTCCCTCCCAGCCAATTTGTATTTGTGCACCGGTTTACTGAGTAGCGGGGACTAGAGTAGATTTGGATCATATGTAAGTAGAGGATCAGGGAAGACCGCCATCCAATTTGATAAGAACGATGATAATAGCCTTGGTGACGCTCGGCCTGAATGATATCTATATTCTTGATATCCTTTAATAACACAAGAGTCCAATCACAAAGAATCATGTAAAATTCCAAAGAAACACCGCCACTTTTCATCTTATAATGTTAATTAACTGCATTCTAACAAACCTCACCCTGGCATATTAATCATTTTCCGTCTATTTTGTCAGAGGAGTCTGCCTGACTAAAGCACTTGACAGAAGACACAGAGCAAAACGCATCTCCGTTCTCGTGTTTGAAATACACTCAAAAAGGTTAGTACACCTCAAGTCCAGTTATCTTTCTCCCTTAAGCAAAACCGATGTTTAGATTTTCAACGTTGAGAAACGATTTTCAGAACTATAAACTAGTAAAATAACACGAATTATACGGACAGTTTGGAAACTACGAGTTGAAGTCAGTTTTCATGAGTCAGTCAATTAAGTGATCAATTTGACTCTGTCCTGAAAACTGCCAAGAAACTAGACTAGTAACGACATAAGAATAAGTAGGGTAAGGAAAGCTCATGACGTTAAAACAACAATTTTTAGATGGACGATGCTCAGATACGAAGTGTACCCACCCACGTGCACACAAATCTTTTTACAGTAACAGCTTATTCAGTCTCTTTAAGGGCAGAAGACTTACTCACCTTTTAGCTGATAGAGAGCCGAGACTTCTCCAGAAAACAGAAATTTCAACTCAAGGAGGAAATCACTGAAATAAAAAAAGAATATGGTTTTCTGCTTAAATGATCCTTAAGACATGTCTTGATTAATGTTGATTAGGTCCATTTATTAAATTCTCCTGAACGGAACAACAGCAGAAACGAAAGAGTCAAATGAGATTTCATAACATAAATCAATGTTAAAGTAACGTTTTTTGTTGAGGACTAAGAAATATTTCCTCTCTTCAGTAAAGTATTTTGTACACAAGACTAACCAACAAACCCTTGAGAAATTTAGTTTTTTTATGTGTAGCAAGCTTGTATAGTGTAGCCCGTTAGAAACTGCCGAGGCACGTATTTTATTTGTTTGTGCCAAAGGATCAAGAGTTCAACCAAAAACAAACAATTTTATCCAAGGAAAATCAAAAGCTTTTTGGTAAAACCTGTAATTCAATAATCAGCATTATAAAGATAGAATGTATTAATGGGCTCAGTGCTTTTAAACGGCTAGCTTTAGCTGAAAGGCGGATCAGTATGCTTGAGCCACTTGAAGATAAACAAAAGTTGAAATTCTTAGCATGCTGTTTTTTTAACGAGCTTTCCTTCGGTTTTCGTCTGTTGAATTTACAGCTGAAAAAAGTTGACTGAAGAGTGCAAACAATGACATCCCGCAGAGAAAACAAGCATGTTTACAATGCCAGTAAAACGAGCGAGAAAACGGCGTTTATCTAAGTAAATATCTTGTTAACGGAGATTAGCACGCAATTTGATGAAGTCGAGTTGAAATCATTAACGTACCGCAATTAGTCTCTACTTCGTGCAGCGTAACAATTTACACCTTCTTTTAGATGGCCACACAACTCGAAGCTGTTTCGGCTATTTTATGACGAACGTAGGTGTTATCCGCTCTGCACCGCTCGTGTCGTCGATATGAATTGTTCCAAGGGCGTCAAAAGGCGCCGTGCTGGTGATTGTCGGAATTACAAAGGGACTGGCAAGGTTAACAAAAACAACAATTGCGATGTGATTATTTTATTTGGATCTGTTTAAATCTCGACGAGCATTTAAGCGATGCAACCGCGTTATGACGTTTTTGTGCAATTAACGATGTGTGACTCCGGCTATAGTTCCTGGAAGTATTTGCGCTACTAGAATCAAATTTTATGGTTCGTTCTCTTTTTAAATTCTGCGGATGAAATCCTTAAATGCTATCGAAGCTGTTTCTAAAATTGATCCTTTAGACGAGGATACTAAAGTAAGACAGACGAGAATCTTCAGCAGTACTTTTTACTTATCACAGTATAGACTCAGAATGTTCTGACTTTTAAGTCTCTAAATAAATTCTAAAGTGCAACCATTCAGTTCAAAGCTAAGCAGTTCTTTGCTATGGCAATACTTTATATCATTGCGGTACAAAGTGATTAGTAATTTTTACTTTATGCACGGAATCTTAAAATGTGATTATTCAGGTTAAAATTTCTTTATTGGGATTATGCCAGCACTCGATAATGAGTTTACAATCCAAAGGAAACCTTCTGAGCCTTGGTTTGTTCTGAGACTGCTGATGATTAAAAAGAAAACGTTTTTCTACCAGTGGGTTAACGCTTGACTGATCGAATTCTTGGTGATTTTTGTAAAATTCAAAGTTGATAGTTTTCGTTATAAAGGCCTTAACCGAAATTCAATAAACACTGTTTCCAGGCTATCTAAGCGGAAAGTACTATCGGTGTTTAGTGGAGGTCTAACCGAAAGTTTTACCGCGTCATCAACCAGCCCTTCCAGTGTACTAAAGGTGAAAAAAATATTTCTTGAATTCAGTGTTTTGATATTGAACTCTGTTACATTGTAAAAAGGTATTGAGCAGTATTGTGCCTTGTTCGGCATGTACGTTTAATAGTTTGTTTGCTTGTTCAAGTAAGTTCTTTTACCTTCATATTAATCAGTCCAGTATCAGATCTACTAAAGCTTTGCTCCAGAATTTTAAGGCGTTTGCGGCTTCCTTAACTTTATTACTGCTCTCTTAATTTGCCGGTAACGTACTGTGTATCAAACTTAAACCTAACAAACTAGATACTCTTCAGTTATAGGCGCACACTATGGTTTTATTTCAAGTAGTAGGACATTGACAGTAGTCTAGTTAAAACATCTTCGACTACAAGTCTAGTTAATAAGCTTATATAGAATATAATGCTGTTTTCGTAATAAACAGAATACTTGAAACACTGTTGAAACATACTTAATTATTCATTACTTTGTGCATTTCATTCAGTTTCCTTCCTAATGTTTCAAAACCTTTTTATGGATTCTAGCTTTCTGCTCTCTTTTTCGCCTACCTTTCGATAATTACGGAACCACCTTAAATTTCAGTTGCTTCCGACGCTTTTTTTTCTTCCTAAGTAATAATGCATAAAAAACATCCAGGAAATGATGTAATATATTTGCACTACAAATCCTAAAAATGTTTATTTGTTGCGTTGTTAAGCTTGCTCTAATGCGTGCTCAGCTTAAGGAATATTGATTGTCTGCAAAGATGATCTGGTTGGTTTTTCTTGGGAATTCCTACGCGAAAATTATCAGTTACGTGTGTGTGTGTTTTTTTTAAGTTACAAACGCCAAACATTCATTATTATCAACGTTATTACAGTACACAAATAATACTTGACCAAAGTTCAAATTTGTCTTTTGAATTTCATAAAAAGCTGCATCAAAATCTAGTCCCCGGCCTTTAACTGACTTATTCCGTGACTGTCGTACTTCGTCGGAGAAGGAGTTAAATACTAATCATTCAGATAACTCAAGCAATATAAGCCACCCTAAAATCACCATCGAGAGAGAACACAACTGTTTTGGGGTTACATTCACGAAAAATTATCAAATATCCCAAAGAAACAGAAGTTATGACCAACTATAGAGCAGCTAAGAGCTAGGAGATTTATCAAAGTTGTAGTGTATCCCTGACTGCGATAGCTAACTACGGTCAATTTGTTGTCGTGACGTCCACGATCGTCGCAGACATGCATCAGACGATATTTACTACAAAGTATTTACGCGGGATTGCTCTGTCATTACGTAGGAAAGGTGACTGATATCGTCGTTAAATAACACGTTACATAACAATAATCATGTGATTCTATCCTTCCCATGCTTTAAATACTTGAAAGATTTCTTTAAGCTGTTAAGTTTCCAAAGTTCTTCAAAGCTTTGATGTCAAGATTTTCTTTTTCTCAGGAAAAGTTGAATAACGTTTCAGGTTTTTTACTTCAGTAACAGGTGAGAACTTTGTGTTGTAGTATTGAATCAATTGTTCTGTTTTGACGGCTCAATTCTGGGCAATATTTGTACATAAAACGGCCTTTTTCAGGAGCATGCACAGTTTTTTCGTCTTGGGTTTCTTTACAGACAACTACATCATACAACTCATAGGTTCAACTGTGTTGATCGTCATTCATTGTAAAAAATCGATCATTTCTCAATGCGTCAACTGAAGAACTTATGCCTTTTTCAGGCAACTCCGAAACATGTAAACTTTATGATACAAAACCTTGGTCTTGTAATAACGCAGCTTCAAAACGCGTCATATAAGTTCGCTCTCTTACGATACGTTCTCTTTCATTCAGCGGGCAGAACAAAATTTGGAAGAACTCTTTTTTAAAGATAGTCTGTAATCTTTGAAAACAAAACGGATCCAAGGCAGTTTCTTTTAACACTTTTTTTGAAAAACGGAAACTTTTAAACATCACATCTATCCAGCATAAAAGGAGAAAGACAAAAGCAAAGAATTTGCGGATGACTAACAAAAAGACGAAAATGTTTTTAAGATTTTATGCAGATGGCTTATATTATAAAAAGGAGATGCTACGTCAAAACCTTTTCTTTGATTTAAACACTAAGTTGGTCATGATCTGGTTATGCGAAATTCAGTCATAGAAACTTGAACATTTTGTAGGTTATCCCGTTTTGTATTAAACACTGAAAAATGACAAAACAACACAGAAATCTGAGAACGAAAGTTCAAACACCAATGAAGTCAAATCAAAACCAAACCTACAAATAAGTACACTCAACACGGTCCGAGAAGTTGGCTCTATATTTTGAACTCTGCACACTTACCTCAAATAACCACTTATTTTTTGAGATATTCACGTGAAACAGCGCTGGTTAATAGCCAAGAAACGTGCTGCGTTCTGTGTTTTGTTTGAAATTTTAGCAATTTCAATAGGTTTGAGCAGTAAAAGGCGCATTCGAGCATCCGCGACGGCAATCGTGCGCGCTGGCGAAGCTAGCGACATTTTTCACATTTTTGGCGGGAAAAAGTTTATTACCGCTGATTTTCCGCTGATTTCAGATTTCACTATCGTGAGTAGCATGGTCGCGTGCTGCTATTTGGGGCTGAGACAGGCTGGACTGAGACTGTCTGTTTCATTTAGAATGCAGCACTGACACAAAAGTTCCTCAAAAGGGTTCACCCTCAAAAAACAAATTTGATCGTTGCCATAACGGTGTAAGAAAGAAATTATAGCCCTTTCAAGCATTATTGCACTCTTATTTCGTAATAAGTTTAATTATAGACAGAAAAACAAACAAACAAACAACTTGACCCAGGTCCAGGTTTATTATTCAAATCTCAAGATAGCATTCTATTTTAGGTGTCCAATTATTACGTAGATTCGAAAAAAAGAATAGCAAGGAAAAACGTTTAAGCTTCCGCCCTCATCTGTTGCTAACGTCACCGCTCTCATGCGATCAAGTTCTTCTGTTGATGCGTAAATGATCATCTTAACGGCGATGCTTTAGAATTTGTAGACAGTGTAAAGTTATTGGGTCTCAATATTTCCAGCGATTTGACCTGGACTATCCATATTAATGAAATTGTTTAGAAGGCTTCTAAGAGATTATATTTTTTGGTACTACTTAAGAGAGCTAAGGTTACTCGCACTCATTTAAGGCTCTTCTACTCTAGTTGTAATGGATCAATTATGGACTATGCAGTACCGGCCTTTCACATCAGTTTGCCTAAATATTTAATGCAAGAAATGGAAGGTATACAGAAGAGAGCAATGTCCATCATCTGCCCCGGTGATAGCTATCATGAGGCTCTTGTTATTATGAAATTTAAGGTATTAGCAACCTACCATGACAAAATATCTGAGTTACTTTTTTCACACAATGGTAAATGACAAAAATCACTGCCTTTATAAGTTATTACATGCACCGCACAAATCTACTTATTCATTAAGGCACGCGCGACCTTTTAACATCCCACGTTTTAAACCCGACCGTTTTAAGAATACCTTTATTATCTTTTCATGTCTTAAAGCAACTAACTTTTAGATCAGAGTTTTCGATTTCGCGGCTTGTATTTCGATAACTTGTTTTAGCATCTCATCTGTTATTAGCTTTTTTATTCCTTTTACTTAAGATAGATAGTTAATCTTTAGATCTATAATTTAATTTTTGTAACGTAAATACGCAATTCAGTTTTCGAACTGCTATATATGCATTTATGAATCAATGAACTTCAAACTTCAAACAAACTTCATCTTGAATTAAATTTACCAGCGAAATTTTTATATAGAGGACTGGCAATGGGTAGTGAAGACCTAGTGATGATGTCAAATCTTATGTTCAATTTCAGCATTAAGGATTGCTTTATTTTCCCTTTAGAAAAGAAGATGATTTTCAGTCTCCTTTATCTGCTTGCCTTTCTGATCGGAGTAACTGTTTCTCGCCCGTCTAAAGTGCAGAAAGATGGTTTAACAGCAAATCCCGACGATGAAATCTTCATAATGAGAAAGTCTGATCTTCGAAGCGACTGGTGCAAAACCCGCCCCCTAAAACAGACAATCAAAGTTCCCGGGTGTCTGCCAGTCCAGGTGATGAACAACTTTTGTTATGGCCAGTGTAATTCGCTTTACATCCCAAACCATGCTTCAGAACAGCCTCTGTTCGAGTCTTGCACCACTTGCGTGCCCCAGCGGTCTTTCACGAAGACTGTAACTCTTCGCTGCCCCTCACTTCCTGTCAAGTTTCGAAAGCACAGGTATCTTCATAGCAAGAAGTGTAGATGCACATCGGTCAAGTGATCAACTAACGACGATTTAACGAAGGCTTACGAAAGTTCACGAAGCAGGATATGCCGACAGACCACTAACAAAGTGAAGCATCTGATCAGCAAATATTGACTCTAGTCATACAGAATCCAACAACTCCATTTAAGCCTTTGTGCTCAAGGCTGATCTCAAGAATTAGTTAAGACAAAATTGACAAACGATCAGAGCCCATTTTCCTTTGGTGATCATTTTATTAATTCTCATAACTATTTTTCCTTGATGAAGTATAGATATCGTCAAGAGAAATCGATCTTGTTCACGTTTGGTACTTAAAGGGGGTTAACTATATAAAGATTATTAGCATAGATATATATAAATACTGTTACTCTAAAGAACGGAATGATCGCTTCATGTATAGTCAGACAAAAGACACGGCCATTTATGATGCCAATAGTAAGTTATTTGAAAATCCGTGCTTTTGATTCATGTAAATAAGAAAGTTTTATAATTAGGTTTCATAGTACAAAAAGCGGGTAAATCAGTGAATGTATAAAATTAGTTATAGGTTAATTTTATTTCTATATGTAATTCTCCTCAAGAATTGTAGTAGATGTTGTACCTTACTACAACTAATACCCTAGTTTTCATGAACAATATAAAACCCGAGATTCTTGGAAAAGCGAAAGATTTGATAAACACGACGCTTTAGAAGAGAAGTCTGTAGACAAAGAGTTATTTAGCTGGAAGCTTAATATCCAATAGAGTCACATAGATGATATCCATTTTAAAATTTATTTATTGTCTCTTCAAAGGTTTGTAATAAAATTTCTTCAACAATGTCTATGTCAGTGAACCTTCTATGCCTTTTTCTTATATAGGATGATGCCTGGCTGCTAGGCCTTCCGCTTAAAAATAATGACCGAGCGCGTAGCCCTTGGTCATGTACCTTAAAAGAGGTAAGGCTTGGGAAGACAATTTCATACACAGATTACTGTATTTTGTCCACCCAAAACTCCAGTTACCGCCTTTTGTTTAGAGGGATCCTTCAAAAGTCTCTAGATCAGTTTTCGCGCGAAAGAAATCGGCGAGCGTCGTGCTAACTGGTTCTAAAATTTAGAACAACGCCGCCCACTGACAAGCCGAAGCATGGGGCAAACCTGTGATAAATTGAACTTTTGATTTTCATGGCTTCGTTTACGTCACTGTTGCCTAATAAATAGACAGCATAGGTCGACATGAGAGAAGCGCGTCCACCAAGTTCAGCAGCACAACACTGACATTAAACTAGAGTAAGTGACCAGCGGTTGAATTGAAAGCGTAGATCGATTTGACAGAGCTTCTTCTCTTTGCGGGCTCACTAATGCAGAAAAAGTATCCTTCCCAACTGGGACATCGCGCACCCCACGTACAACGAAGAAGGATAGCAGAGGTGGACCGTCACGGGCAAGGATTTATGAGTAGGTGAAACAAATCAAGTAAAAACACTTTTATTAAATTTTTCTCGTTAATATTATTGTTGCTTTGACAAACTTTGTCACCATTTTTTTTTTGCTTTGTCACAAACTTTTGAAAATGTTTAATGTACATTTCCTTTCCCCCATTTAACAAGACAGAAGGCAATGAGACATTTCCTTCCGTTACGCCGGAATGGACAAAAACAATCTGAGGAAATAATTAGCTTAATACTGACGCCGGCTAATCTGCGATTACCAAATTTATGTTTGCAAAAATCAACTAAAAATACGCAACATATAATGGTCTAACAGAACATTTCATTTATACCATTTATAACATTGCTTAACTTACTTATAAGGGTGATACAATAGCATCTTAATTATGCACTTATAAAATGCCTTTTTTTGTCGCATTACTACTTCATTGACTTAAATAAAAAGAAGCACCCGACGGTCGTGCGGTATATAATTTTTGAAGCTACAGAAAATAGTTTCGATTAATAACTCCCCTTGAAAGTTTGTCTAAGCACAAACGAATTTTCCAACGTTAGGTATAGCGATAAAAATAATAGGGCAATTTTTAAACTTTAGGAGTTTAGGTAGTTTAAAGTTATCACAAAATGTCTACTGAAATATTTTAATCACTGCCGATTTACACTCTTTCCTCGGTAATTCAGTATTACACGCCAGTCGCACGAGACCTTTTCAACAAACCGCCCTCCTTTATCAATATGTGTACTCGATGGTAAAATCAATTTCTTGCTCAAATGACAGAGTACATGCCAGTGATTGGCGAAAGCCATTATGGTATAATGGCAGAAAAGAAACCCTGGATACAACTCAAAAATCAACGCGTTGTCCACTCTTTAGATGCTCTTTGGCGCTCGCGGCTTTCCATCAGTGGTGTCATAATCATCGACGACAGCTGTCATATCTGGTGACAAGAAAGCCTTCTTTACATAAGGTGCTCTTCCACGTCGAAGTAGATCCTAAAAGAAAAGTTGATGACTTGAATGAGATTTTAAACTTTGCACCCAGTGTGATATTCTATTGTTTACTTTGTCTTAAAAAGAATAGTAACGTGTTAAGATCTACTCACACTAGTAGCACCAGGACCAATGTAATCTCCAGAGTATGTGCGTGTCATCCCATAATCCAGTGGGAGCCTCACCCTGTAGGGATCATAGTAACGTTCGTTGACGATTGGTCCACGTGGGAGATCACGTGGTTCGGCATAGCCACCCTCTCCTGCGAGAGCCTGAAATTGGGAAGAGTCGATAGAAATGATTTTTTTTTTCTGGTTACTAAAACGGGAAAAGAAAAATTTCGGTAAACTTGCATTAGTCCTCGCTGCAGTATTTACCTGTTTAAGCTGCCTTTGCAGACCAGCAACAGTTGCTTGAGATTCTCGCAATTCTCTCTTGTAGCGTTCTTTCTGCGTGTTTAAGTTTTCCCTCTCGGATCTTTCCTTCTTGAAATCATCTTCATAAACTTTTAACTGTAAAAAGAATTTAGTGGTAAGTCATTCGCACAAAAGGGAACTACAATCAAACTCACATTCTCGTCAAAAAGCTCTAGAACGTCTTGTAGACCAACCGGGTGAATAAAATTCAATTTAATATAGTAGAATATAGTAGCGAAACGAACTATCAACGTCCCTTACTGACAGGAGTAGCGCCGATACAATGTATCCCCATTATAAAGAAAACATTTTCCCATTCCACTGACACTTTATATCAGGGTATCACAGAATCGTTAGTGTACGTATATGGGGAGATATTTTGTACCTGTGCTCTCAGAAGTTGAATTTCCTCATACGGTCCGTTGTAATCACGCGCTTGACCGACATGTGCTGTACTCAACTGCTGCGAGAGGCGATGATTCTCGGCTTCAAGGCTAAAAACCGAACAAGAAGTCAGTTGTTAAGGCACGTCCAAAGTAGTACAACACTTGTTAAATATCACTTATAGGTCAAAGAAGAGATGGAAGTACGAGACTGTATTCAGGAGTCCGATCAGCAGGGCTGGCCCACTTTTCGAGATTCTCGATAGTCTACCGCGAGTAAGCTCTCCATACTCCCATCTCGTTCCTACGTCTCCTTTCGCGTGCTTCTCGAGCGTGACTTCTCACAATATCCCCCAAATAGAGGATTTGCTCGCAGGCTAAGACCTGGACTCATCACCGTTCCATTTAAAAAGATGTCGATGTTTACTGATAAAAGGGTAAAACCTAGGCCGGTAAGCTTGTCAGACTAAAAAGGCCGCCTCAAAAGAACGAGAAAGATGTTATGGACATTTAGTAATGGTGCCTTACCGTTGTGCAATACCCTCGAGTTCTTTACATCTTGTTTCCAATGTAGCAACTTCTTGCACGAGGTTCTGAATCTGCTCTTCTTGTTTTCTCTTAATTCTCACCAAATCACGGTTTTCAATTCGCATGGCGTTAGCGTCCAGTATTCCCCAGTTGGGCTCCCTTGGTACATTTGCAAATGGAGCAGTCGGCAATGTCGGGGAAATTTCACCATTCATCGAAAACCCGTGTGGAGGAGGTGGAGGAAAACTTTCTTGGGAATGTAAGGAAGGACTCTCTTCTTTGGATGGGGTAGAGTTGAAGGCTCCTGGAGGTAACAGTTCTGGGAATGCTTCGTTTGATGTTGAAAGGTTTAATTCTGAAGGAAGTTGTTTCTCTGGTTGAGAAGAGCTGTAATCTTGAGACTGTCCTAAAGTCTGAAAAAGATGGACTCTATCAATAACAGCACAATAACCAGGTATATTGGCCAGTCAATACGGAAAAGTTAAAGGAACTGCGGCTTAATGCGGCCAAATAGAAACTAAAAAAACTGACATTTTGTAAAATACAGAAAACTGAAAACCAATGATTTCATACCGAAGTACTGCTAAAGAGGTTCATTTAAATAGTAACAGCGTAACAAAGGACTTTGTCCACAGACCCAAAAGTTACGACTTCGTACAAGATTGTTAAATGCGGTGTAAAAGTACTTCTTATTTAAAGGTTAAACAGTAGGATCTCGACCTGTTACATGGACTCAAAAGTTACTGAGGACAAATAAACTATTTGAAATGATGGTCAGTGTCAATGAAACAGCTTGGGAAGTTGAAGCCAAGCGTGACTGTGAGAGTATATTTAATTCACATCAATTTCCCGAGGAACTGAGAAGATCACAAGTTTTTAAAAGCTCCTTTTAACTCGCACTTCCGTTTAATTAGATTCTTAGGAGGCCAAACTGATATTAATTCAGAAGGAATGAAATTCTTATGGGAATTTTTGTAACCATTATAAATAGATAGATTGAAATGACCACAGCTATCCATATAAAGCTAAGAATAATGACCCGCCCGCTTTAAGAAGCCTTTCAGCTGCGCAGGAATACGTGTTAGATATTTGTTAGACATGGCGAAATATGAAAACTATTTCAATACGTATAAAAAGTATGTAATACAATTACGGCACAACAAAGTTTGAATTATCTGTACAAACTCCCGAAGGATGTAAAATAAATTTTGAAGCACATTTTTTTGTTTTTGTTTTGTCTCAAGTTATTAAGTGACCCCTTTCAGCAGTTGCTCCTCTCTTGTTTTTGGTAATCGAATCTGTATAGTTCTTGCATGTGTTTTAATCCATGGAAGACTGACTACACTCATCTCGCTTTCTCTCGCTAAGATAACCGTAGACGTGTTTATGTGATGTCCATCTTCCATCTCACAAAGAAAGAAAATAAAAGACTGAAGAACGGCGACAGGCAACGACTTAAGTGCCTGATTAAGGGAGTCGTTCGCAAGGAGAGGGTTGAACGTCAAAACAGCGCAACAGAACGGGCCATACGAGAGAAGAACACGTTGCAAGATCGAATAAAACAAGCTGACCTGGTAAAATGAGTGGTTATACAGAAATGACAGGACTTGGAGACTCTTTCCAGATATAAATATTATATTCGAATGATAGTAAGTGAGTTTTCAAGTTAGTCCAATATCCAGATAATATTAATTACCACTTACACCAGTCGAAATTAAATCACCCTTTTTCTCGCCTACTTTGCAAGACAGTAACAAGAACGTAACCAGAAAGTCATAACGCTTAAGCCGAACAAAACGGAGGTTAAATTAAGGAAAGAAGTCGCATCTGAAGGACAAACATTGATAATAGGCAGGGAGAGAAGTGAAAGACAAGTTAAGCTTTAGCTAATTCTGGTTTAAAACAGTATCAAATCATATAAACCTCAATTACACTCACTACACTGTGAAGGCCAGCTTTCTACGGGATGATTCCTTACAAGCGGTCACAAAACAAGCAAGTTTGACTCTGTCTTCAGATGTGAACTTTGTGTCTAATCCTTGAAAGTTTCTAAATCAGCAGCGTGATTCGGATACAACTGAAATCACTTTCAGATATTAAGCAGCTTGTCTAATTCCCCGATTTCCTTAAGGTCACATTCACACGGAAACTGGTTACATGTTACGGATAATGATTTCTAAGGCAGCGGGTCTTTTAAAAACACGACGTTGCTATAATGTAAGAAGGTGGTTGCTAAAAACATTGCAAAGTTAAAACTAAATCGAACCGGAACTAACAATAAAATATGGAACACAGTTACCTAGATATCCATGTCACACGAGAGCCCAATGTGCCCTTTATGCAAGATAAAAATGTTCATCGCTGCAAACTTACCTGAAGCGATTAAATACCCATTCGGAAAGGATACGACTTAACGACTTATCATTCTACCAAATTTAGAATTTCAATTTGTTTGAAAATAAGATAAACCCCCGAGTAATTATAGAACTCTTAACCAAACTTGGGGATTTTTTTTAGCATAAGAAACCGCTGGGGCGGAAGTGACACTTTCGATATTCTTAAACACGATTAAACAACTGTACGAGAGTATTGTTTAAGGAGCCAATCATATTAGACCTTAAGATTGAGGACCATATAAGGACAGAGTTTGTATTTTATTATTTCTACTGCCAATTTTACATTCAGAAACAACATTTTCTCCTAAGCTTTGGTATCGGAAGAGATTCAGTATTAAACAGGGTGGAGAGTGCTGGTGACAAAAAATTCGTCTTGTGATTTAGGTGGCGTTTTACATGAATAACAAAGATTTTCTAAACAGGACTGAAAATGAAATTTCTGTAAGTTCGATACTCCAGCATTTTTTTAAAATGCAAATACAGTAACTCGATAGTGTACATATACCCGCGTGCAGTTCACTGATGTTAATTGGACGACACAAGCACTGTACTATACAGGAAATGATTAAAACAGGGGTATTAGAAGCGTCCCCATCTGACAACATTGCCCGAAACAGGAATTTGACAAGTTTCATAGATAGCTTCAAGTCTGGAAACAGAAAATAAGTATAGAAACTGACAATGAACATCATATGATCAGAATTTACAAATATATGTTACAAGAGCTAAAATGTTGGCGGCGCTTACTGGTGAAAGAGAATTATGACAAGTGGCATTTTATTTATTAGAAAGCTGCATTTAAAGAAAAAAAAAACAAAAACAAAAAAGTACAATCTCAAATAAAGCAGGGCTGTACAGATGAATTTCATAGCGATAGCTTTGGTAGATATAAGTGAAGTAACAAGTCTCGTTCAGTCGACGCTTCTAGCACAAAATAACACCGGTAATATACGATGCGTGCGATATGCAGCTGAGTTTATTTCTAGCTGCAAAACTCAGTCACCCATGAAGAAGCCAAGAACTGTGCCCAAAAAGAATCTAAGAAGTTATCAAAGTCTTTCAATATGATTATTCAAGAGAAGAGAAACGCAAGGACCTTTAATAGAATAGGTGAAACACCACACAAGTTCTCACTGGAAAACATACGGAATCTAAAAAGCTTTGTTTTACTTCAAGTATTTTTTAATTAAAAGTAACAGACCGTAAAAGGTACTTATGGAATTGCAGGGGTGGGTATGGCCGCCTAAATACAAACGCTAGACGCTGTGGTCGTCGTCGTCCTCCTCATCATCACAGGCGGAAGCTGTTGTTTGAATGCGCTACCGGAAGTCCTAGAGCATCATCATAATTGACTGATACTCTACCTCCCTATGGTCAGACCCTATTTAGTAACCGACAGATCCAACTTGTGACCAAAATAAACCATTTTCTGACTTTATCTTCAAACTTTAACATTTAAACTTCACCTTCTAAAGGCCGTGTCTGAGAAAGAGACCGCAAGAGGTGAATCGAGTTTTGCTTCTTGGATTAATATTCTATCTTTCATTTGCAGATGAAAAGAGACAAAGGATTAAGATTTTTACGGCTCCCTTTGAGCCATTTCCAGATTCAAGATTGAATAGGTAAAAACCATGCTCAAAACCATTCCTCTGGAAGGTAGTAGACATGGCTTTGTACCGTACACTCGCACCAGTGAACATCTTGCGCTTGCATTTCCTTTCAGTTTCTGTAAGCCAGCTTGGGATCCCTTTGGGATGAGCTAAACGACCAGACCAACTGGTTGACAAATGTTTGGCGCCAAAGAACTTGAGGAAATCGGCTTAATTCCCTCATGTTGAATCTGGAGATCAACGGGTGGTACATGCGGGCAAACGTTTTCTACATCAAGTTCATGGTTCCAAAAGCTATTCCAGGATCCAGGTTGTGGGTTATTTGAAGGTCAGGATTTGGGATAATTGAGTTAAAGAGAGGGAGATTTGGGATTGTAGTTATGAGTTGGATAAGGGGTTACGAGAATCTATGATGCTGGTTGTGAAATGTTGATCCCAGTCGATAGAGCGGGCTACTCCGTTGGGGACCCTCCAATATATCAGGTGACACTAACAAGGGGGAAAGCTTCAAAACTGGGTGAGGACAACATTATAAACCACATAGAATGAGGGAGCCGCGTCACTTCTCCTCATTCAGGATTGAGTTGCACAGAAGTCACGAAGAAAAGCGTCTGCCAAAAATAAACTAACAACGAGTCCGAGCCACTGAAGAGACGAAGCGAAACAGCCGAGACCTGAAATACTACGATGAATAGCCAACGAAACAAATAGCCGTAAACAAAGTAGATCTCGAGAAAGAACGCGGAAGTAACCAAAAAAGCTTATTTACCTCTAAATTTAAATCTTCAAGGGTATTAAATTCTCACCGTACTAAATTTCCATACTATATTACCAGCTGCATGTAAAACGAGACTCGACATATGCGGAAATGCAGCTTAAAAGGTGTGCATGTGTTTGTCACTGAAAAGCCAGTTGAAAAAACAGTGTCCGGACCGGCAGTCTGGCTTATAAAAATGCGCGGAAAATCTCAAGGGTAATTTCAACGTTTGGGAAGCTTATTTTTCACATCTAGTAAGTGAAATTTAGCTTCCGTCAAACGTTTTACCTCCAAACAATAAAATGCTCTGTTTTGCGCTTTTATCCAATCTGTGTGCATGAGTAACAATAATATAGGTTGAACAAAGGCTGAAGAGTTGGCTATTTTCGTTACTTCCGTGTTATGGTCGACCAGGCTACCAAGCCATTGGGCGGGTACAGCCGGTACTGTCGCTGTACGTCTTGGTCGACAGGCTGTTACGAAGTGGGATTTTCTTCTGGCGACATGAAGGTTTTGCCACAGAAATAATGCGGTGAACGAAATGAGTCCATGAAAGTATGAAAGTTTTAATCAGTAAACTTGCCGTAACCAGTAACGTTCGAGTTTCTCTTTTCTTTTGTCAGGAAATTTCAGTCCATTGAAATCACATTTCCCATAGCCTGCGTAGCAAGCGTTTCCGTTTTTCTGTTTCGGAGCAAAGAAAGATCGAGGAACGAGATTCTCGGTTTTGGCCGCGCGAGAAATGAAACGAGAACCAAAAAGCACGGAAACGCTTGACGCTTGCTACGCAGGCTACATTTCCTATGGCGGGCCACAGGGACTTTACCCAGCGACCACTAGGCGGAGGGCTCTAGGCGGAAGATCGTGACTAGAACAATAGGTAAAAAACGTAAACTTTCGATTTCCTTCTGAGGGGATAGATGGGAAAAACCCGGTCACATTAGAAAACATTGTAAACTAAACAACGGCACTGTGCCAAGTGGGAGCGACATTAGATGACTCTCTGAGAATAGAATTTGACTTGAAAATGAACCTTTGAACGCATTCAGTTGTTAAAAATAACCATTTTAGGAACGTCATTGCAACAAACTATCTTACTGTTTTATACAGTTTATTTTCAACTCCGAATCAACCATTTCCCCCCATCACTTCGCACTTGTTTTAAAAAATTAAGCTCTTTTGGCCAACTCAAGATGAATTCATACGAGCATCATTGCTAAATAAAATTAAACAAACGATTATTACACTTTCAAAGACTTTCAGAGGGTGGTAGCCACAAAAATGCGCGAATTGAAGACAAGAAACTGTTGTGTGGATTTTAAACAGATTACGTCCTTTGACGATCTCAACTGACTAAACGGAGTATTAGCTCTCCTTGCGACCGAAGACGGAGTGCGTGGGCGACCGGTGAATTTTTGATAGCGACGTATATATGAATGTTTCAACGCACGGAGCTATGGTTACGAAAGTCAAGTTTAAGCATGTTGCTTATCGCTCTTGGTGGAAACCACGATGTCTGATACGTCCTTCGGGAATGAAGGTTCAAGAAGAACAAGGACTTACCTTCGATCGGTTGCTTGTCAGAACGGACCGAACCTTTGCATGGGGGTCAATACACAAAATCTATCCCCGGCTTCTAAGCTCTTCTACTGACTTATGGACAAAACTGGGGAAATTATCTTGTTGCATTGCCGAGACAAGATCCGGTCAGTTTTGCAAGCCAAAGTCAGGATGATAGCAATTTTATACAAGCTAGACCTCCTACGCTCGAAGGCAGGACCCCATTTTTCCCGTTTTATATATTTTCAGCCATGATGTGACCAAAAGTTGCTCACATGACAGAAAAGTATACTGAAAATGTCTGTTACCTCAGCACTTAGGAATCGATCTTATAGGTGGCGTGGGATTGTAAAACAAAGAAGTTTGAATTGTCGACACCTTAATGGGCTTTATAA